>JAVJGI010000060.1:27149502-27188222 GCA_035590275.1 Ibycter americanus
GCTCCTGCCAGCTTTGTATCATCAGCAAACTTGTTGAGGGCACACTCTGTCCCTTCAGCCAGGTCACTGACGAATAAATTGAACAGGACTGGACCCAGTGCTGACCCTTGGGGAACACCGCTGGCTACAGGCCTCCAGCTGGACCCTGTGCTGCTGATCACAGCCCTCTGAGCTCTGCCATTCAGCCAGTTCTCAGTCCACCTCACTGTCCACTCATCTAAGCCACGCTTCCTGAGCTTACCTATGGGGATGTTATGGGAGACAGTGTCAAAAGCCTTGCTGAGGTCAAGGTAAGCAACAGCCACCACTTTCCCCTTGTCTTTTGATTCAGTCAATCACAGAACAGTATGAAAACACGGTGTTTATGACAGTTTACAAAATGGCAGCTCCCTGCCATGAAATGGTGGACAACCCCAAATGGTGGTGCCCATGCACATAGTGGGGATGGACTTCCTGTTGTGATGTCCACCTAGCTGAACTGGCAAAGGCAGATGGCAATGCCAGCCAACCACAGGACTGTCTGTGCTCATGTGTGTGGGGGCACTTTACAGAATGACAACCCTTAAGGACAGAAAGGGGAGGCAGCAAGCCAATCACGTGACCGGAAGACAGGTGGGACTTCCAGGAGCAGCAGGATAGGCGATGACACTGGGGACAGATCTTCACCAGACACAGGGAAGGGGAGGCACCTCAGTTGGTTGGAATGAATCTTGTCCTGGTGCTCCTGGGTGGTGCTGAATAAAATTCTTTCACCTTATTAGAATTAAGAAAACAACTGCATTGCTGTGTTAGAAGTGGTGGTTTGACACTGTTACACGTGACCTAATGAAAATCTTTTCCTCAGTTGTACAGCATATTTTTTTTCTCAGAGAAGAAAGCCTCACTCTGTTCAACAATGTCCTAACTAGAAGGATGTGTTAAAAGAAGAAAGAAAAAAAAGAAAAAAAAAAGAAAAATCAGCTTTTCTCTGTGTCAAATCCGTTCTTGTTGCAGAACAGTTTTGGTAGTCTGAGTACTGCTGAGGAGGGGCAGTGCTGTGAGTACTGCCAGTGGGCTGTTCTGGCCACCTTTAGTTCAGAAACAAGCTTTACATGTACATAAAAAGTTATACTTGGAACTTTATAATCTGCCCATAGCCCATAGGCTGATGACAATCCCTGCTTTATTTATTTGTGGGAGCTGGATTTGCAATAAACCAGACTCATCCTACTAAAAAGCAGAAAATAAAATAATAAAAGAAAAAAAAATGATATCATATACACCATACACAGATATATAGCTTCAACTTTTATCTATTAAATAAATATTTTTTTATTTAGTATGCTTTACACGTTCTGTAAACTTAAAAATTTCAGCTGCATCTGTGAAAATTTGCAGAAGATAGAGATGGGAGAAGTATCCCAGCCATTGTCTGTCTAATCCTTAATTTGGTGAACCTGCTGTGCCACTCCGGGTAAATGAGACATGAAAGCACAAAGAAACAATATATAAGCAATATGCCCTTCAAGCTGAGAAAGTATTAGTATAAAAAGGGCAAATTATAGAAGCAGCTAATGACTGTAATAGTTCCCAAGCTTAAAAACAGATGCACGCTCAATGCTTTACAATTCTCACATAAAAGCATTTACAGTCTTGCAGAGACATAAATGAAAGGCAAAACAAAGAAACCTTTAATCATAGCTGGAACATATTTTTAAAACACCAGAAAGGTAGGGGCTGGCTGGTTGGAAAATGAGTAGCAGAAAAAAAAAGGGTCCCAGTCAACACTTATTTTTTCTAGGGTAACTCACTTGAAACCAATACTTGCTACAGAGCTGCGCTGAAACCAAGCAAGAAATAATATCCTTTTTCTAAAAGTAACATCAACAGCATGGAACAGCCGGCAGCTAGAGGTAATCCTCAGGATGAGGTCTGCAGTGATACTGGGTCAGGAGATCAGCCTTTCTCCTCAATGTCAACAGGTTTAAGTCAGACTCTGGCCAGTATGGAAAGTTGCCACCGTCTCAGGAGTGCCTTGGGTGAAGGAGCTGCGAGGCACAGGTCTTCACGTGAACACTGATGCCTGGATGTCAGAATGTAATCAGGTGTGTATAAATGGCATGGTGTAAATCTCTTAGCTGACTGATCAGATGGGATATCTCCAGCACAGTCCTGAGTCTGTTTTGCCTGTTAGACATAGGTCATGGCATTATATGACCCTCATGAGAGCAGCCGTGGTGAGGGGTGTTTTCCCTGCATCATTATCAAGAAGGCCAAAGTCTTATTTTTATGGAGAGCCCTCAACTCCAAGTTCAGCCATTGCTTTAGTAATACTTTAACTGGCCTTTGAAAATGTGTTCCTGACTCAAGGATGCAAGCAGCTGCATTCCTGGAAAGTGTTAGATTACTGTGTAACATGTCAGAATGACTTTTTATTTCTACTTTCACCATGCAGGCAAAACAGCAGGTGAATTTTAGTTAAAGGCTTGTATATAATAGGAACACCGAGCAGTGTCCTCTCAGGGTTTTCACGCAGTCCTTCCCACTCCCCCCCACCCCCCCAACTTAACAATATTATGAAGTGTTACGGCTTTTACATGAACCAGTCTTTGAGCCCCCTCTAGCCCTAACACATACTCCTTAGGAGTTAGTACAAAGGAAAATTAACTGTTAGGGATAGTTCTGCAACTCACCTGCAAAACATGCAAAAACTCTGGTGTGTTTTATCTCTTTGAAATTGTTTCCTATATCTGTGGGGTTTTTTCCTTGATATTGAGGCAAATCACATAGTGATTTGTATCCAGATTGCTTTGCTTATTAGTCTAAGAGGTTAAAAATTGTTACACTTGAAGCATTAAAAATGACAGAGACAGAAAGAACACCTTCAATCAGTCATTATTTAGCAAGCTAATTTTCCCCAGAGACAATATAATCACCATAAATTATGAACTTTGCATCAGGTGTTATTTCTCATAAATTGTATTCAATAAAGGTAATCAAGAATTCTGCTATGGTATTGCTGTTATAGGTTCTTTCTTTATAAACCATTGCTAGACAAAAATATAACAAAACGATCATAAAACACAGATTTATTTTATTTGCACACATTTTAACAGAAAGATGTATCAAAATCCAATTCTGACACTGTAGCCTAATTAAAAAAAATTATTAGCATATGCAAAACTAACAGTCGCTGTGCGTGTTTAAATTGAGATTTCCAGAGCTCTAATGATACTGTCAATTTATTTTGGAAGTACATGGTTTCATCAGTTTATCAGTAGTCCCTGGCAGCCATGGTGAGGTTGTTTCTTAATTCCAAGTTCATTTCACAGCATAGTTTTGGACACTTCTGAATCTAAAAAGTCTGTTTCATACTGTTCATACAGCATCATACTATGATGTACCATGTGTGAGGTTCTCAGGAAACTTAATAGGGAGAGGGGAGACAGAAAAGATAACATTTCTATTTCATTGACTCATTTAGGTAGGAAAAGACCTTTAAGATCATCCACATCAACCACAAACCTGACACTGCCAAGTCCACCACCAAACCATGTCTCTAAGTGCAACAACTACAGGCCTTTTAAATACCTCCAGGGGTGGTGACTCAACCACTTCCCTGGGCAGCCTGTTCAAATGCTTGACAACCCTTTCAGTGAAGAATTTTTTCCTAATATCCCATCTAAACCTCCCCTGGTGCAACTTGAGGCCATTTCCTCTCATCCTATCACTTATTACTTGGGAGAAGAGATCGACACCCACCTCGCTACAACCTAGAGAGCAATAATGTCTCCCCTCAGACTTCTTTTCTCTAGACTACACAACCTCGGTTCCCTCAGCTGCCCCTCATAACACTTACTCTCTAGACCCTTCACCGGCTTCGTTGCCCTTCTCTGGACACGCTCCAGCACCTCAGTGTCTGTCTTGTACTGAGGGGCCCAAAACTGAACTCAGTATTCCAGGTGCAGCCTCACCCATGCAGAGTACAAGGGGATGATAACTTCGCTTGTCCTGCTGGCCACACTAGTTCTGATACAAGCCAAGATGCTGTTGGCCTTCTTGGCCACCTGGGCACACTGCTGGCTCATGTTCAGCTATTGACCAACACTCCCAGGTCTTTTTCCTCCAGGCAGCTTTCCAGCTGCTCTTCCCCAAGCCTGTAGCATTGCATGGGGTTGTTGTGATCCAAGTGCAGGACCCAGCCACTTCTCCTGCTAAATCTTGTACAACTGACCTCAGCCCATCAGTCCAGCCTGTCCAGATCCCTCTGCAGAGCCCTCTTGCCCACAAGCAAATCAACATCCTGCCCAACCTGGTGTCAGCTGCAAACTTCCTGATGGTGCACTCAGTTCCCCTGTCATTGATAAAGATATCAAACAGGACTGACCCCAACACTGAGCCCTGGCAAACACCACTTGTGACCGGTCACCAGATGAATTCAACTTCATTCACCATCACTCTGTGGGCTCAGCCATCCAGCTAGTTTTTTAACCAGCATAGACTATACCTATCCAAGCCATGAGCAGCCAGTTTCTCCAGGAGAATGCTCTGGGAGACAGTGTCAAAGGCTTTACTAAGCTCCAGGTAGACAACATCCACAGCCTTTCCTTCATCCACTAGGCAGGTCATCTTGTCATAGAAGGAGATCAGGTTCCTCAAGCAGGACCTGCCTTTCCTAAATCCATTCTGACTGGGCCTGATCCCCTGGTTGTCCTGTATGAGCCTTGTGATAGCACTCAAGATGATGTGCTCCATAACCTTCCCCAGCACCGAGGTCAGGCTGACAGGCCTGTAGTTCCCCAGATCCTCCTTCTGTCTCCTGGTGGCACACTTCTGGTGGGATTCGGCTCGCAGATTAAAATACATAAATTAAAGTATTTACATTTGGGCACACACTGGAGCTTGGTATCTTAGTTCCCATTATAATCAGTGAAGAGCAATCTGGTACATGTGGAGTCTAGAGAGCTATTCATTTTATCCTCAAGCAGATACATCTGATTGGACTAATTTGCAAGCTGAATCTTGTTTTGCTTCTCTGTCCTGTTTTCTTTCCAGCAAAGGAGGAAGAGCTGTAGCAGAGGAAAAACCGATGTGGAGCCAGCAAACAATCCCACAAACACGTGAGACATGATTACTTGAGGCTTTGTTTTAGTTACTGGTGCTGGAGGCCTCATACATTCCCTAATTTCCTTCTGAATGATCAGTGCTCCTAGAGTGATTCTGGAGGTCTTGTTTTCCACCAGGGCTCAGTAAGAAGGTTGTCTCTTCCTCTCAGGTTGAGATGATGTGTTTCTCACTATGACATCTCTTGCAAATGTGCACTGCGTGGGGTCATATTCAGTATTTGTCTTGAATCTGAAGCCGAGATATTTTGTGAGAAGTATTCTGTTGTAAGCATATCTTGCCAGGTCTTCAAGATTTGCCCTGCCTGTACATGGCTTTGAAAGCTCCCAGAAGTGCTGAGATGAGCCCACTTCACAAGCTGTAGCTGTGTCCTGATTTACAGCCATGTACAGAAAACCTGTGAAACCCCCTTCATATAGAAGACCTAGAGGCTCTAACTTCAGAGTTCCATTAATACTTACATACTTGACATGAAATTGTGGTATCCATCTTTGTAAAGAACGAAAAGAAGGACAAGCATGCTTTCAGAAATCTTGCAGAGAAGGATTTTTAGTTGCTGGACACTATGAATTAACTGCTTCAGCACTGGAGTGGAAAACACTGTGTTTTCATAATGATTGTGCAATCTATTTTAACTATCATGCTCGTGAGCTGTCTGAATACAGAGAACATCAGCAAAGATTAACAGCTCATGGCCTCAGGCTCCAGATACCACCCAAGACCAGACTAAAAAATTTGAAGTTGTTGGCATGCTATCAATTTATAAAATCCCATGTTATCATTATTTTATCAATTATGCATATCTTACACTAAAGTATGTGGATTTATTTGCCAATTTTATTAAAAATAACTCTGGAAATCATTATATACTTATTGTAGAGTTTATCACTTACTATGTGTGAAAAATGTCACTATTTTCTAATTAGAAAGGAGCTCATCTACCTCCTCCTGGCACCCAGGCAAGTTAAGTTCTTTCTCCAAAATTCTGAGCTGATGCCTACCAAGAACATGCTGATTACAGTTAATCTAATTCAGTGAAGAAGATATCTGAATAACTTCCTGTGATTCCTTCTACCCTAGCTTGAGATGATTTTATTTTTAAAAGAAAAACACTTCCAGCTAAAAGGGAGCTGAAGAATACCTTTTCATAGTGGGAAGTACAAGGAGCTTTGAAGATATCCAGGTGAAATATATTCATGCCTTTATCTTTGAACAACTTGTTACATGAGTACCTTAAGTATGTGCCAGGTACAATTAGTTTTTACTGAATCCATAGTTTCATTCATAATTTCATTAGTTTTTACTGACTCTAATTACATTCTGCAACTCAAAATGGTGTCTAATCTTCTCCTAGTCAAAGTTGCCCATTTGTTTTTCTCACCCACTGCAGTCAGGACGGTTTTTACCACGCTAATTCCCTGAACCATGAGTCTCTCCTGTTTGAATGTAGCAGTCAGCGCTTCCCGGCTTGAAAAGCAGCAGGGCACAGATGTACCAACGCTTGAAGAAATGGATCAGCCAGCACATTACCTTTAAGAACTGATAATCAGCCTCTTTTATGTCTTTTAATAACAGTGAAAAACACCAGAATATATATAATCTTATTTGATTATATTAATTCTTTTCTCTTATTGGCTGGAATTGCCCTTTTGTAGTGTAGCTGCACAAACACATTTTCAAGTGACGGTGAAAAGTAGCAACCAAACCAAATTGAAACTCCTCATAATAGTAACCTCTCTGTGTGAAACTTAAGGGTCTTCTTAATGTGCTGTACCGTAGCACTTCGCAGCCTCCACAACAAATAGAATAGACATGTTCTTAGCAGATTTAGGGGAGGAGGTGGGGGATAATCTCGAGCCTAGCTGAAACATAGTTACAAATAAATTATTTTTTGTTTTCAGCTGAGGGTGAATGCAGAGTTTTAGGCTGGCAAAAAGGTTAAGAAAATCGATCTAGTATACAAATGAAGAACCAGAACCTAATAAAATTTATGCAGAAAAAATTAATAATCTAGAAAAGAAAACGCAAATTCAATGCTAGAGAAAAAAGATTACACAGTAAAGAAAAAAAGATGGAGAAGCATTCATTTCACTGCAGAAAGGATACAAGTCCTCTGATATAAATGAAAGTGGATTTTTATCTGTACAGATTTTGGCATATATCAGAGTGTTAACGCTGCTGTTATTCTGATGTAAATGATGGAGGTTAGTCCCTTAAATCCTAACCCAATGTATATTAAAGTTATTTAGGAACTTTACAGCAGCTTTAAGACAGATCTGAATTAAAACTTAATTTTTGAAAGAGAAGATAACAACCTATTGTCTTTTGGAAATTATCTCAAGAAAAGGTATTGCATACAGGAAAAAGAAGAAGTCAAATAATATGATTTGCCTAAGAAGCTGGGGAATCTCTCTGGGCTAAAAGAAGAAAAAGAAATAAAAAGAAAGTGATGTAATTTATCTTTGGCAGGAGAGGAACAAGTGAAATGACACCAATTTATCTTGAGAGAAGCAAAAATCGAAGTAAAGAAGGCATGAAAAGGCAAGACAACAGTTCTGAGTAAAATTCTTTCAGTTTTTCCCTAGGCTAAAAATAAATAGCCAAATAAACACATTAAAACATTCATGACTTTTTTCAAAAGATGAAAATAATCTTCATTTCACAGATAAGTGAACTGAGAGGATAAAAGCTCAAGCAAGGGAGATAATCTTTCTTTAGGATATCTACCACTAAAAATTATTCATCAAATCCTGTATATCTGTTACCTCACCCTGGAGTATCAAAGCTGCTGATGCTGAAGATCTGCTTTCAGCCTGACCAGAAACATCTCAGGGCTCAACACAGCTAAGCCTTGCTGGAGATAAAGGAGAGGTGCTCTTCTGATTGCCTCATCCCAAGGGCTTCATCCCTTCAGAATTGTTTAGATTATGTTAGAAAGCCAAGCTCTGCCCAAGTCACCAAAGGAACATGTGCTGTTGGCTCTTCAGTTTTTTCGCAGTAGTTCAGAAACTAGCAGGCTGTGGGAAAAAGTAGGTATAATTCTCACCTGAATCTCCACCTGTCTCAGTTTGGTAATGAGCAAGTCAAAACTGTTCTCCTTTGCTTGAACTTATTAAATAGTCATTGGACCAAAGACAGGGAGGAGGGAGTACATTGATTTGATCTCTCTCTGGGTCAATAGTTAAGGCTTTGAATTCTAATATGGAAAATTTGGATTCCTCTTTCTGCTCCAAACTATTTCAGTAGGTTATGTTAAATATCCTGGGGAAAAAAAATTTGTTCTTATTTATGTCAATAGGAGTTCTACTATCTACCTCAATGGGATCAGTATAACATCTTCTAAAAAAATGTCACCCAATGTTCCCATATTTTCTCTTCACTTTCTAGAAATGATATTTTCTCCTAGATTTCTCTGTCATTCTCAACTGCTGAATATTGGCCCGAGGAATTAATGGGAAAAAAATTCCTTCATGAATGCTGTCCTCATGTATCTGATCTAAACTCAATTAAATCAGACTTGATGTGTCTATCTGCTTGTTAAATAAGTTTATCCAGCTGCAGTCTATGACAATGCAGTCAACCAGAGGAAGCCGGTCCATCTGCGTTAACTTAGTGTGCTTAACATATTTTTCCTGGCTGCTGGCTTGTTGCCTATCAGTCAGGAAAATGAATTCTGTCGAGTCTCAATACACTGTTTCTTGTATTTTTATCTATGTGAATTCATACTACAGTAAGAAATGAACATAATATATAAAGTACTGATGTGGATCTAGATCTATTTTTTATTTGGTTGCTTGCATACATCATTTACTTTTGTTCCAGTTCCCTGCTTGTAGAAATCAGAAAATGACAAAAAATCTTTGCACAGTTGTCTAAGGTTAAGTTTATTATTTAAAAAAAAAAAAAGACAACAAAAGCAAAACTGTCTATTAATTCAGAAATGATTGTCGAAACTTCCCTTTACTTCATAGAGTCATCTTTGAACATTATGGCGGTAGTATTCTCAGTGTGCATATCGTACCCATCTAAAAGCTATCTGTCCACCTATAGAGACAAACCTCAGCAGCTGCTGTATCTGGTTTGGTAGGGAGCAACCTCTGTGTGAGAAGGAATCAGACATCCTATACTGCAGCTCTTAGAGCTGCTGTAAGAACAACTTTCAAAGGAAGATCAGTAAAGTTAATAATGGGTCTGAGGAAAAGTGTATCCAAGATAGCTCACCAGATGTTTGGAGTCTAGAAAAAGTGACTCTAGCAGATCAGTCTTCTACAAAAGCTTTAATTTGAATATATATTTAGAAAGCCACAGTGTAATTGTTATTGATAGGAGAACCTTACCCATTAAGAAGTACTACCTCATACTTTCTTGGTGGTAATTACCAAATATTTCTGTTGCACACTGTGGTTTAATATGGAGGATGTGACAGAAGGTGTAGGCAGTGATATTTTAAAGAAAGCAAGCTATGTCCTGCAGAACTCCTTTTTTATAATCCCTTCTTTTTTACTATCCCTCCTTTTTTACTATTCCTACACCCATAGGCTTCAAACAGCTTTAAGACTCAGTATTGGAGAACTGCTTGTTAGAATCAGGTCTGTAACAGCTTTGTTCATTCTGTTGAAGCCCTACATATAAGAAATTTGCTGATTAGTATTCAATAAGCTTGAAATATAGATACAGAGAGTCATAGATACATGGCTGGAGGGGGCCTGGTAAAGATGTCTAATCCAATTGCTTGCCCCAAGGCAAGATCAAATGCAGCTAAAGTATTTCTGGCAGATGTTTATCCAGTCTATTCATAGGAATGTCAGTGATGGATATTGTACAATGTCTCAAGACAAGCTGTTCTCAAGAAAAAAAATAAAATTTCAAAATGCAGCCTTGTGTTCTAAGGCTAGGAGCTAAATGATGGCTGTTTGAGAGATTTGTTATACTGGTACTGATCCTGATTTACATTAATATACATATCATCCATAGTGTGCTGAAATTGTATTTCCTGCATGATGTGCTGGCAGTTGAGACTGTGTAGAGGTGAATGGAGATGTATGTGGTGAAATGATTTTCAGATAACTATGCTTATGAAATAGAAAGTCTTCATATCTGGCTATGTGGTTGTCCTGGTTTCAGCTGGTATAGTTACTTTTTTTCTTAGTTGCTGGTGCAGTGCTGTGTTTTGGGTTTGGTGTGAGAACAATGTTGACAGCATACTGATGGTTTTGGTTGTTGCTGGGTGATGTTCATACTAAGTCAAGGACTTTTCAGTTTCTTGGGCCGTGCCAGTGAGAGGGCTGGAGGGGCAAGGGAAACTGGGAAGGGACACAGCCAGGACAGCTGACTCAAACTAGCCAAAGGGATATTCCATACCATATGATGTCATGTTGAGTATATAAAGTGGGGGAAGAAGAAGGGAGGGGGGAACATCTGGCATTATGGTGTTTGTCTTCCCGAGTAATGGTTATGCGTAATGGATCCCTGCTTTCCTGGGGATGGCTGAACACCTGCCTGCCCATGGGAAGTAGTGAATGAATTCCTCATTTTGCTTTGCCTGTGTGTGCAGCTTTTGCGTACTCATTAAATCGTTCTTATCTCAACCCTAGAGGTTTGCATTCCTTTCTGATTATCGTCCCCATCCCTCTGGATGAGGGGGGAGTGAGCGAGCCGCTGCGTGGTGCTTAGTTACCAGCTGGGGTTAAACCATGACAGTGGTTTAAGGATAACTGTTGTAAGTATCTTAACTATATCTTAAGGATGCTATCTTTAGCCATATTAAGAATACATGCTGGCATCTTCAGAAAAATCCTAATGCTTTAGGACCACAAATGTCATTAAAAGCTAGGAGACCTTGCATTCAGAAAGTTATGTGCACGCTTTAGAAAGGTATGTACAGCTCTCTGCCATTTGACAGAAATTATTTTTAAGATACAAACCATAGTGCTGTTAGTCTAAGATTTGTGAGTACTTGCAGAAAACATAGTGTTAACTCAAAGTGAGTATGCTCATAGAATTAAATAAAGCAAACATCTCACAGGCTGATGTATGTGTGGCCTTCACTGCCTTTTTTCCTTTGTCTACTTTCAAATACCTACTTGTCTTTATGGTGTTTGAAAGTAGGCAAAGAGGATAAAGATTTAACTTATCTTTCATACCCCAAAGAGAAACCAGTATGGGATACAATTTTTAAATATGATTGATAGTTCCTACAGAATTTTTTCCAGGATATTTTAAATCTTCAGACCTTCTGCTTTAATTATATCTGAATTCAACCTATCCGTTGTTTGTAGCTGTCGTGGGGCTGTGCAGTATTATGAACCCTTGTAGCAAACAGCTAAACTTAAACCAGACATGAATGAAGAGATTTATGTGCTTAACAAAATATTCATGTGCTTAAAAACAAGGAAACCACACTGAACAACATCTAGATTGATACCTCAGCTTTTCATGTTGGCAATACCCCTTACTCAAAGAAAATAAAATATTGCACAAGATATTAACATTTTCTATCAAAGCATGAATGGAAATGAATCAATAGAAACAGCAGTGTTATGCGGTGTGTTTGTATGCTTCAAGAAGCCGACAGAATAATTTGATCCTGAGGAGTACTGAAGGCATAAGTTAGTGGGAACAGAATTTTCAGAGTTTTGCAACCTCTTTCGACTACTTTTTGGGGTTCCTCTAGAGTATCTAACAGCCTGTGCTTTGAGAAGCAGCTCTTGTCTGTCCTCTTGCATTCTGGTCTAAAGCAATTTGGCCAATGGAAGAGCAGCGTAACATAGCACGGTATAAGGGAGATTGTGATACAGAGTATGTATCTGTCTTTGTGTAAGACCAGGTGATGTCTGTTGGTGTCCATTCCTTGGTTTCACTTGTCTGTGGCATGCATATCCATAGCATACAAACACTAATCAGTGCACAAACCACAGAATAGGCATGCAAGCATAAAAAAAATCTTCCCTTAGGCATTGAGAAGGTATATGCCTCTCCTGCACCACTCCTTTCTCTGAAAATGATCGATGGTTAAGAAGGGGGGGCAGGGGCTGGATTCTTCTGGTAAAATCGGGAAAAAAATTAGAAATTTAGGTTGGGACAGATGTGCAAAAATGTGCTAGTAATTTCACAATATGTGTTTAGTTGTGCAGTATGAACTTGACAACTAAATAAACTTGAGAAAAACGTCAGGTTTCCCAACTAAAAATACATGGAAAAAAAAGGTAGTTTTACTCGACTCTGTCAATGATACTTTCCGTCCAGTATGGCAGGGAGTAGAAAGGAGCTCTGAAAGCAGCACTTAAAAGATGAAAACCATAACCATATTCCTACAAAATTATTGGGCCTTTATCTTAATTTTGTTGCTTATAAGAAATTTTGTCAGCACACAGATATGAAACACTGCATAGCAACATTTTATGAAAGTACTTTCATTGCATGAAATGCATTTTATTCTGTTCAAAATCTTTTTGGAAAATGAGAGATGCTCGCAGGTGTTAAAGAAAATGTATCAAAATCATAAAGCATGTATAAACTAAATGTATGAACTGAGGTTTTATCTTGGCTCTTGCTGAGGTATAATAGAAAATTATTTAAATGAGTAGGATTTATCATAACCATACTGTAACATTTTTTTTTTTTCTGTTCAGTGAACTATGAAACCTTTCTATTGTTCGATTTACTACAGGAGAGAGTATTCCTTTTAAAACTTCCACTCTGTATTTTGCTGTACTCATCCTTCCTTCCCTCCTAATAAAGTCAGAGGATCTGTAGGAGACACAAGAGGATTCAGGTGCATCATGGATTGTCAGAAAGATGAAACATAGGCTTCTCCTGTATATAAGCCCTTATGCAGAGAAATGAGAGATGAAAGCCATATGCATTGAAAAGGTATCAACATCCTCATTTCTAGAAAGTATTCAGCATTCATCTTTCACTGAAAAGAGCCACTGAATCGAATCATTTCTGTGTCACAGTCCTGGTTTGCTAAGAAGATACCTTCCAAGGCTTAAAACAAACACACTGATAAAGTAAAGTGAATTTGAGGGTCTCTCCTAAAGTCCCCTAATAATTTAGGAACTACAGCAATGCAAAAAGTGCTGGTTCATTTGACTGTTACTTTAACTTTCCACAATTTCACAAACATTTCATGTTCCATAACAAATCGTGCCTTTCCCTGAGAGAACTTAACTTTGATTTTTTTTTTTTATTTAAGTAGAAATGTGTTTGCATAAGATAGCTTTTTTTCATACAAATGTGGCCTTGGTCACAAAATCACTAACCCTTAAATGGTAGTTCTTTTTAGAATTAAAGAGCTAGACCTTTGAAACGAAGTTGTCTAGGCACCTTAAAAGACATCCTGCTTTCTCTGGTAGAAGCTTGCACAACTGCAAATTGGATCCAAAGTGTTTCAACCCTGCTGACAACCACCTTTAGGAGCACACCTGTACTCATATAACAAAACCAACAACTATCACTGGAAGTTTGATCTGAACAGCAGAACTTTTGTGTAATTTAACCAGGTTAGCCTTTTTATTATACTTTGACAGAAGAGCAGTATTTAAATCTGCAGAGTAAATATGTTGGCAAGAGCTGTAGTTGAAGAAACATCGTGTTTTCTTCAGCATGACATGAGTGTCTATTATGAGAAGGTCTGCGGTATGTCCTCAGTTTCACACCAGTCACTGGATTTTTTTTTAATGCAACTTGCACTAATGCTAGCCAAAAGAACAAAAAACAGTAAAAAAAAAAAATAAGGGGGGGGGGGAGGGAATAGAGGACTACAAAATGTATTTTTGTTGGACAATTACAAGGGCGAAAATAAAGCTCCAGTCAATGAGAGGTAGGACTAAGATGTAGTTTGTAAGCAGGTGTCAACTCTCTTCATCACAATATTGCCTCTTCCATGTCACTAAGTAGAAGGAGAACCTTATCTAGATGAGACCAAAGCACTGAATTATAGAAAAGGGAACTGTCATGTTGAAGAAGATGAGAAATGATGTATTAGAAGATGTGGTGTTATCCACGCTCTTATCTTGTACGATACACTAAACTTTAAATACTTTTAAACACATTTAAACTTTGATTTTTCAAATGTACTCTGCCTTTGAGCCTCAGTTCTTTTTAATCTTTTTGGTGTTGGGGACTTTGACACTTTGTGTTTTTGTGCCTTCTACATTACTTCCTCTGTGTGACTATTTCATGGACATGCTGTACATGACCACATATACTAAAAAGAGCTACATTGTTTTTCCCTTACATCTAACACTCTTCCAAAGCAGCTGCATTGTCGTAACTGATCAGGGACATTTAACTGCTATAACAGTATCATTGGAAAGTATTAAACTTTTAATTGCAATGATTGTATTCTTCCATGTTATACTTGCTAAAAGGACTTAGCAATGTTGATAGTACTGATGTAAGGGGGCTGAGATGAATTTAAATATAATCCTATTCTAAGGAGACATCCCATTAGTAGTTTAAAATTGAGGGGAATTCAGGGTAGAAGAGACGTTTTGAGAGGTGCCAGTGAAGAGTAATTTAAAATTTTTGTTTTTCTCTTGAGTACAATAGCAATATCAAGAAAAGAGAAAGGAAAGAGCTAATCACTGGACTTGTTCTGTCAGGTGCTGCATTACGCCTACTGTAATTCAGATCTAAACTCCTCTCCATGGAAGGCACTGCTTACATTTTAGCACCTTTTACAGGCTACTTAGAGTGTTTCACGTTGCATAATGGCTACTTTATTAAAAGGAGTCATCAAAGTAGGTTCTAAGAAATATATGATAGCTTACATAGTCATACATTACAAGATGTTCCACAGAAAGGTTAGCAAACACCCTTCAGGCATCTGTTTTAATAACCCTTTGCAGTGGAACCCAATCTCTTAGATAACTTATTTTATTCATGGATTATCAAGTTTACATGTTTTGAATATTTGTGGAATACATCTTCCCATATGGTCCTTACTGTGATGCATGATACAAGTGTTTAACGAGAAAGTTCGTACATATATATATGTATATACATAATATCTGCTCTTTTCTCTCAGTAGAGCTGGGTTGCTCTATTGAGTAAACTGCAGTGACTACACTGATTTTTGTCCCCTTTGTTCTGCTTTTTAGCCCTCAATCAATTTTGAGGTTTCCAGCACCACACAATTATGAAAGCAGCATTCTGTTTGAGAGCAGGCTTAAAATGTCCTTGTAAAAAGCCTTGCTTTGTGTCTGTTAGTATTTCTCAGGATATCGAGTGGAACCAGATCAGGCTTTTCTTCAGAGCAGAGGACTTCCTTCAGCAACATCAGGCCTTTTCACGCATTCTTAAAGGCAATCCAAAACAGGCATTCTGGCTTTTCGGTTTGCAGACATACCCAAGTCAATACATCTAATTTATTCCTCATTAACTTTTGTGCTGGAAAGGAAGATATCCAATGCATAGGGAATAGAAAGAAAGGAGTTATACATATAAAGAAACTTAATTTTCTAACTACATCTTGCAACAGCTAGACAACTGAGATGGGCATATGAGTGGATGTAAAGATGGATATTGCAATAAAAGCAGAAGGTAGTGAGACTGTCTGTTTCAGTCTGGTGAGGGAAAGATATCTCTGAAATTAAGGGGATTTCAACCTCTTCAAGAACCAACAACATTTCAGCTTGTAATGGAGGCAGAATCAAGGCTGAGAAAACTCCCAAGTTGCTGGAATGAATATAGGCAGCATGATATAATGATGAATAATGATAAAGGAAACTAGAGTGGTCAGTGTGATTATCTGAAGAGCTATCCCAAGAAAACCTTGAAATGTTGGACAGGGTGAACTGCAAAAATGACTCACAGTTTCTTTGTGGCTGCCCATATTTGGTTTATAGGGCAAAGAGATGAAGGAGAAACAGTGACAGAGAGGGGCCTGATGCCTTCTTAAGCTCCCCCCTTCACTCTTTCATTTATTCTGCCTTGAGAATGTGTCCAAGTTTTGTGAACATCCAAAGACAGACTGCAGGGGAAGATGCACGATGGGAAAGGAAGGTCCTGAGTAGACTAATAAACGAAAATGCCCCTGCTTGAAAAGAAAATACAGTGGGTATACTTTTGTTTAATAGATATTTCCATGTTGATCAAACTCCAGAGAAAAGGAACAGAGAAAAATTGCCTATGTTGCAGAAGAAATCCCATCTGCCTTTCTTATGTCTATTCCCCTCACTTCCCCATACACTGGAAAATACAATCCTGGTTCCCTATAACCACTACAATCTTTTAAATTTTTTTTTTTTTTTTTTTTTTGGGGGGGGGGGGGGTAGGAAACCACAAAAAAACCCAACCCAACCCAACCAGACCAACCACAAACCCCCAAATTTTTAAAGTTATTTAAAATAACCAAATGATCCTTCTCAGAATTTTCTGAAGCCTTGTACTCTGTGGTTTTGCTACAGATGTATGTTCTTTGAAACTAGGACTTTTTGTACTTCATATCCTGTTAAAAACTGACCATAATAACATGAGTCAATATCTTGATCAATGAACTGAATGCGATGGTAAATCCTTCTTGACTGACGCTTGCATGGATTAAAATTTTGCACATAAACCAAACTCATCTTTTAAAGAATGCAATTTTATCTAGTCAACAGGAATTAGACAATTACAAATTTTCCAAGCTCTTATTGACATTGTTGACATGTGTAGTGGGATTCATAATTTGAGTAGAAAAATAGAATGCTAGAATCCCTGAGGAAGAGATAATTTTGACCTTTCCTTCATATATATATTTTGCTTTTTCCAGCAGATGTAATCTAAATACCAGTTAAACTAGCAGCTGAATATTTTTTCAAAAATTTTTCCAGCTGTGAAGCTTTACAGCCACATCATTAGGATTAACTTGTGATCTAAATCCTATCTTGCAGCTCAGCTATCTGCTACTAAATATTGGATGCTTCTCTGTGGAAACCATTTTATTACTTGCCTAAATATTTCATTCAGAACACTCATGTGAACAACTGGCTATGAAAGAACACAGAAGAAGCCTGGAAAAGTCCACTGGAAAAAATAATAATAAAAAAAAAAACCACAAAAATGAGGCTGTAGGTCAGCAAGCAGCCAGGACTTCACAACATTTTTGAATGCTCCACATTTAAAACAAAACAGATCAAATAAGGAAAAACTGGGTATGCAAGATACTTATCTTCTTGAAATACTGACAAGGTAAGATTTCCACATATAACAGTCATATGTTGAATTTAACCTTGTGAGACCAATGGGCTTTATGGTTAGCCTCTTTGGCGATGTGGACACTTCACATTGTATTTTTTCGTGAGCACTGCATGTGGAATAGTAGCCTGGAAGCAATGTAATCAGTGCAGAGTACCACTTGAACCAGTTAGCAAACTTCTTGGAAGGCTCAACAGAGGATTCCACAAGTCACTCTGCTGTCTCCAGTTGCAGAGTTAGAACAATAGTGTGGTATTAACCTGTGCAATGCAGACATAACCAGGATAGCATCCACCATGCTTTGACCTCTTATGGGACATAGTAAAGATGCATTGTCTGATTATTTTTACTCTGGTCTGTTCAAGTTATTTAAATCAGTAGGTAACACATGCCTGTCCATCCATTCAGATCTAACTGAAGCAGCAGATACTCAGATAGAATTCTTGATTGTCTAAGATACTGTTTTTACAGAGAAAATGAATTATCCGTTACATAAGAGAATAAGGCAAAGCATTGACCAGGAAGGAAAAGAAGTCCTCATTTACAAGTATTTTCAAAGTCAAATATCTTTTCTCATTTATCTTAATGAAATTTGCTTTAGTTATATATTTTTTGCTGCCTTGTCTGTAAATCTACAGTAATTTAGCAGTCCTTCTCTTCCACAATCATTTAGGGTCATTGTCCCATTTAAGGCTATTTGCACACAGAAGATATGAAAATATTAGGATGCTTCGTCCTAATTAACTGCCATTGGTTCCAGTGCAATTTCTGTGTTCAAACTTTTGCAGTCTGTGAGCACTTGCTCCTCTCTTCTTGTATATAATAAGAATAGCAGGAAATATTGACTATAGTTTTGGGTCATGAAGCTTGAACAACAGTGAATTGTATCTTTTCTATTAACAAATCCTACAGAGCTGGATTTGGGGCCATACCTATCTATACCTTTTCTGTCACACTTTCATTCTGTAAAAAAATTGCTAACAAAATAATTACTTTATCTTCTGAACTACTCCACAATATGTACAGTTACTGTACCAAAGCGAACGTACATCTGCCATCTGAAAAAAATGACTGTTACAATGCTGTGTAAGTTCAGATACATACAACTGAAATTCTGCTATGCATTGGCCTGAAAATTTGACGGATGAAATACAGATGGCAAATTGCATTTGCTTCAAAGACAACTGCAGTAAACAAGCACAATGGCTTTGCAAAGTTTATTAGATGCAGTCATTATCTATTTAATTGGGTTTCATATGTGTTGGATATCTGCAAGTGTAAATGAGATGGCTAAATCACTTGAAGGTTTTAAGTACTGTACTTACACAGGCGCCTTATTATCCACATTTTGATTCTTTCTCTGCATCATCATCAACAACAATAATAATAGCAATAGTAATACTTATCCAGCTAGGAATAATTCTTTGATGTTGTTTGTGTGGCTAATTGTGAGAACATAAAGTAAATCCTACTTCTAGCATATCTGCCAGCAGTGTCTGTTTACTTCTGAAACTGTGAATACACTTTGGATCTGTGAACAGTAGTTGCCTTGGAGAATATGTTTTACGTAAACATTGAAGAAAAATTGGTCTATGGCATGAAAAGAGACTTACCCTCTGTGTATTAGAGAACAGATGGGTCAATACAGGGTATGGTCTGGGTTATGTCTCACTCATTATTTTTATTCCATTCAAAACGCTGAAAAAGTCTGAGATGCCATACTGTGATGTGTGTCTTTTTTAAAGTGAGAGCTTATTCCACACAAAACCTGGGAAAGTTAGGGTTTTTACAATATTTCTTATAAACCACAGATAGCACACATTGTGATTGTTCTGTGGAAATCTGACAGCTATTGACTTTATGATTATTTGCTGTGCGTTTACCAGTGACTAAGAATTAATTTCCAGCAGATTTCCTATTATTAAATAAAGGCGCCTTTAAACATTATTAATTCAACCCTTTATCCTTTGGATAAATGTTATAAAACATAAAACAATGCTGAATAGCAACTATGAGCATTTTCTGAATGTCTTGGAAACAACTGCAAGCACTGCAGCAGGCAATGTAGTAGGTTATAGCTTTTCTTTAACACCCTCAACCTTCATGGCCATTGATTAGCTAGGCATTGAAATGTTTGTGAGCTGTTTATTAAGACATTATAAAGTCGCTGTATGTGTCTACATTCAAAAAATTCTAGGTGTGATCCAAAGGACAAACAGAAATGCTTGTTTGCTTTTCCTTTCTAGGTATGCTGGAACAGAATGAGATATCTATGTGGGAAGAGCAGAAATATTCCCAAGACTGCTGATGTGTCATCACCCCAGGTCTTAGTGGCTGGCTGTGAACACAGGGTAATCACACAGGGTGTAATGTAACATATTTGAATGTCTCATGGAAACAACATGTCTGCAAGGAAGCTCATCATTAAGAGGTTGAAGCACAAAGGGCCAACTTACAAAGCAGGCATAGATCTTCCATTCACTGACTTTGAAGGATCAGTCTTTACACAAGGAACTGGTATTTTCACAGGGGTCTCTCCTGAAGGCAGTTACGCAGATCTTCAGGGAGTGTACTGGTTTTGGCTGGGATAGAGTTAATTTTCTTCACAGCAGCTCATATGGTGCTATGTTTTGGATTTGTGACAAAGTGTTGATAACACATCCATGTTTTAGCTGTTGCTGAACAGTGTTTACACAGCATCAAGACTTCTGCTTCTCAAACTGTCCTGCCAGCTGGAGGGGCACAAGAAGCTGAGAGGGGATACAGCTGGGACAGCTGTCCTTAGCTGGCCAAAGGGATAGCCCATACCATATGATGTCATGCTCAGCAATAAAAGCTGGAGGAAAGAGAAAGGGGATGTTCAGAGTTATGGCATTTTGTCTTCCCAAGTAACCATCATGTGTGATAGAGCCCTGCTTTCCTGGCGATGGCTGAACGCTTGCCTGCCCATGGGAAGTAGCGAATGAATTCCTTGTCTTGCTTTGCTTTGCTTGCATGTGCCACTTTTGCTTTACCGATTAAACTGTCTTTATCTCAACCCATGAGTTTTCACACTCTTACCCTTCTGAATCTCTCCCCCATACTACTTGGGCAGTGAGTGAGCATTTCTGTGGGGCTAAGCTGCCAACTGGGGTTAACACACAACAGTCAGCCAACATTTTCAGCGTATGGACAGAAAACCGCTTGATAGTCCCTTCACTACCTGTCCATTAGCTCCTCTTTGGAAGCTGACTTAATAAATTTTTCTTATTGTGAATATGACAGTAGGTACGCAGGAGAGGAATAGTTTGAGTCAGAGCCACCAGATGGGAAGGGAGATCTTCAGCACATTCAAAACAACACATGAATGAGGATCCGAGGCACAGTGTAGAATTAAGCTATACATATTGGATGTTATCCATCTAAATTACATTTCATTACATTGATTCAATTGCAAGCCACCTCCAATTTCCAGCTGGATACAAATATTTTCAGTGTAGTTATTGTTTCCCCATCTAAATTAAATTCCCTGTTTGAAACTTTTTCCCACTATTGATTTTTTTTCTTTTCCTGTTATGACAAATCAATGACAAGCTACATTACATTTTCATCTGCTAGAAGAACAGGCTTCTTTCCTGGAGGCTCTTTATCCTTTGGATTAGGGCTCTTTCTGTTACAAATTACCCCTTCTGGCAAGCTTCAGTGTATGGTCTGTATTCATAGGACAAAGCACTTTCTCCTTTTAGCAAAATCTAATTTAGTTTTACCTGGCTCAGAAGATGGATAGTGCTCCCAGGGGTAAAGCCTCCGTAGTCTAAGTAGTTAGGTGCAGACAGGCATATGTTAGCTCAGTCTTTGTTCTGAATTGGTGGAATGCAAGCCAGATTGCATGTGAAGGTTGTTCAGTCCTGTTAGTGCTTGGCTGTCCTCACACTGCCAAGTCCCACCTCTCAGCTGGGCATCCACAGGTGACCTCCGGACGAGGCTCACCTCCGTGTGATGTACAGCAAACCTGCAAGAACAGCCAGAGGCTGTGAGGGGACATGAACTCCTATGGCCAAGTGCAACGGGCATGACCATGTCATGGGTCACCCTTGCAGAGGTCACACATGAGGCAGCCCTGCGCATGGTGGGCTAGCAGGCAGGAGGCACATCATGTCACATGTCTGATAGGGCTGGGAGCCTCTCCTTCAGTGTAGGATAGGCAGAGAAACAACCAGCAGCAAACTGGAGAGGAGAGCCCCTCACAAGTTTCTGCATATCTCCGAATCTGATCCATGGTAGGAAAGGGTTTCTCTCTGCTCAAACTGGTGCAGCACACAGAAGACCAGGTTGTCAAAATGCTTTCCAAGAGAAAGACAAAAATCAATTGGCACTTTGCTGTCATCTTTACTTCCCTTAGTCTGGTGTAGTTAGTATACACGCATGTGTCTGTGCATGTTCATGTACATGGGAGGGCGAGACTGCTGGGCAGGAAAAAGTTAAAGGGAGAAGAATATTTTGAGTGTCTTCTAATAGCTTTTTGGTTTAAAGTTGAGACTTGTGTTTGGTTCTGAAAATGCTTTGGTTTATAATGATTCTCCCTAGAAATAATTTAACAGCTTCTCTGAAAGCAGCATTTCTAACTCTGCCCTGCTTTCCATGCAAAGTAACCATATGGTGGAAAGTCAGGGTGACCCCAGACAAGGTAACCCTGGAATGTCTGATACTGGTCTTGCGCCACCATGTAATGCATTTCCTCAGACAAATGAAAGAAATAGGAGTGTGTGGCACCAACTGAATTGCGCGACTTTACCTCATGGAACAAAATTTGCTTGTGTTACATGGCGAAAAATTTATTTACAGTTAACGTAGTGTTTATTTTATTCAGCTGTCGTGTGTAAGTGAATGTTGCGTGTTGAAATACGCATATCTATGTGGACACATGTAACAGAAAAATCTGTTGATTTAGAATATAAATATAATACACATTCCCAGAACTAACAGGTACATTTTCTCTGACAGGAAAAAACAGCCTGCAGACTGAGTCACAGAGATAAATACTGGATTTGATAAGGTTGCTCATGAAGCTAAACACACACAACTACAGCTAATGTATATTCTTTGTTCTAAAAATGTGATTATTTGCTCCAGTGTGAAAAGAAAATGCAAATACATAAGCTAAAAATAAGTCATGAAACTTCTCTTTCATGCAATAATAAAACTTTGAGCTCAGCTTTGTTTTCACCCTGGGTAAGACTTGGCTTATTCACATGTTACTTTCAAGCTGCTCCAGTAAACAGCACAAGCTCGGTGACAACGAGAAAGCCTGAACTGAAATCCCTTGTTGAGAGGTGAGAGTTAAGGCAGGATCATAGTAATCAGAGAGGCTCAGCCTCAATTTAACTATATGGACAATATGAAATGCTTTCTATCTGAGCTAAGTACTTGCTATAATTTTTATGTTACTGAAAGAGCTTTTGCCAAATAATGCCTCCTGAAATATAGCACTCCAAAATTGCCAATCAAAAGTGTCACTCAGGATTAAAATAGGGTGAAAGACTTTTAAAATCTGTTTAAGAAGTTGAAGTGAATTGTATAGAGACAGATCTACAGTATCAGGGTCTTGTGATAAATTTACAGGGGCAGACTTTTCAGACAGTGCTTTTCAGCCATTTTCTCTGTCAAGGAGCTGCTTCTGGAATGCTGTAAACTGAATTCCTACCACTGAAGCACCTAGTATGAGAAGAGCTAAGGACATGTAACCTTGGGACTTACACTTATGAGGAAAATAGAACAGCTTGTCCAATGTCATGGAAGGAGAGCCTTATGTACCCAGACGTAGGTATAGGAAGAGTTTTTTCAGTGAGTTGATGTGTTTGTGCCAGTAAATACACTGGAAAAGACATTTAGCAACGCTGGCAGTATCCATCCTTCTCAGTGAAACAATGCTAAGAATGTTCTTAATTTTGGCAACTTTTTCCAGGCTGCTTGTATTTGAACTGCCTGTGACCAGTCTGTCCAGGCTTTTCAATGTGGCCACTAGTCAGACTGCTGCCTAGGAATTCATCCACTTCACCTCTTGTGTGCTTTAGGTTTCCAAATGTTCTGAGATTCAGCCTCTTGGACAGCACTTATGGCAGAGACCAGCTGCTCGTGACTCTGTCACAAGCAAGTCTATGCATATCATCATAAAAGAAACACACATCCTGATCACCCAGTCCTGTCTCCAAACTCCCCAAACTCTCACTTGTCTTCCTTCCAGCTAACTCTGCTTGTGGGAAGCCATGGGAGTCATATGCATGGGTTTCCCTACTACCTGAAGAGCTCAGAGCAGCTATCCCTCAGTTTCAGCTGATCAAAATGCCTGAAACAGAAAAACGGAGGGCTTGTTTTTATCTTACAGCCCCTCTATCAGGTAACTCCTAGTAAGCCTCAGCAGGTGGTCACAGACTCCTAATAGGTGACATGCTTACCACAGCCAAGTGATCCTTCACATGACACCTTCCCCCTGTAAGAGTTTGTTTATCCTCCAGCATGTATGGGTTGATGGCAGAGCCACCTTGGTCTAACACTACTCTGTTTATAATCCATGTTAGCATTCTTGGGAACACTCACATTATAGTTTCAGTGAAGATCATGCATTCATTTTGGATGTGAATCTCCCAGTAGCCTCCTTGAACTGTGTTCTTGCTCACATCATCGAGCAGTCTCAAAGCACAGAAATTTGATTCCTTTTGGATGAAGTTAAGCTGGATGATGTGTCCAGGAGTTAACTTAGTGCATCTCAGCTGCAAATGGGAATTCAGTCCCGTGTGCTTCTCTCTAGAGCTAATCTGAAGCAGCTTCTCAAAAAAGCTCACATAGTTTGTTTTCAGTAGCAACCTTTTGGCTCTGCAAATCCATTCCTACTGGGCTGCATTATTTACTAACATAGGTAAAGCCATTGCAACGATAGACTAAATATTAGACAACAAAGAGAAGTGCTGTGTATTCAAAACTGACTGCTTGACAAAAGTATATTGGACAGATTAGATTAATGAAGTTTTAGGAGTACGGACACCCCATTCATTTCAGTGAGCTATAAGGTGCTAAACGTCTCTCTGAATCTAGGCTGAAGCATTCATAACCTTATATAGCTGTCATGTAGGTTGATTCTCCAAATCATCATACCAACATAGGGTGGTAGCTACTTCTGTTACTCACAGTGGTGAATGTGGTGGCGCTCTCTGGACAAACTCAGTGGTGCATTTTTTCTATTCCTTTTTGATGCTGTTTATACAGGATTTCTTATGTCCTTCCCTCTGCAGGGGAATGTATGCAAGTTGAAACTGTTAGAGACTGCTAGTAACTACGCATCTGTTTGCAGTTAATTCTTATGGGGCTCTTAATAGGGAGAAAATGCAGCACAAAATGTTGTTAGTTTTTTTCCTACTTTGTCTTGGTACTCAGGCAGCTGGAGTACCTGCATGACCTGTTACTCACAATAGGATGGGCCAGTAGGAACAGGAAGGTCTTTCTAAGTGCACTTGACCTATCATCTCTCTTACAACAAAATGTCTGCTTCCAGTAAAAAATGATGAGATCTGTATAGCCTTCCAAACACCATATGTTTTCTGGTAAAATGAGGGAGACAAAACTGGCACACATTTTTTGGAGACCCAATGCTATGTTTGGAATTGTCAGCTCTAATAAAGAGACTATTTAGCAGTGACCTCCTGAGGATGACAATAAGGTGCCTTCATTTAGATTGATTACTGCTAGTGCTGTGTAACCTTATGTGAGGAGATTTTGAAGTAAAATGAGTAATGCACAAACTCCTTGACTCTCCAGTAGAGAAAGAGAAGGAGAAAATGTTACATAAAGGGACATTATTGTAACTCAGCTTTTGTGGCTTTCTTATGTTTTGTCAAGAATTAGTCAGGGAAAATAGGAAGAAAAAAAAGCCCATCCTACAACAATAGCTGCTTTATCTGGAGAAAGTCACATTCTTTTTCCTTGAATGAATTCCCATATCTTGTGCTCTAATCCAAACACTGTTTAACAATGGTCCAGCTCTTTGTTTGTTTGTTTCTTTTTGGCAGACATTGTGGCTTTCATAATTTGCTCCTTAATTACTTGTCATTTCACCCCCTGATTGTTTTCAAGACTCTCAGCACAGCTTCCGCAGAAGATTCACTTTCAGTGTGCCTTGTAATTATTTATTTATTTGTTGCCAAGCAATGTGGCCCCTTTACAAAGCCTTTGTCTTGTATCAGAAATAAAGCTGGCTGCAGAAACACAGAAAATATTTCCTGTACTCCATGAATATATTTAGAGAGGAGTTCTTCTACTGCTAGGCACTAGATTCACTAATTCTGGTCCCTTTTGAGGATGCCTGTCACTCAAATGTTTAATGGTATGTGAATGGTACCCTTCCTCCTGAGGAACAAAGAAGGCCTCGAAAAATAACCCATCAGAATAACAGTCCTATATCACCCGTTGCACTGCAATCCCTATCATGCTCAAGTGTAAACTATATGAAAGGTGGGTTCATTCCATGTAAAGCTGGCTAAGGGTCACAGAAGGTGGGCTTTTATAGCCCAGGCACTATCCTCACCATCTGTCTGTGCAGCTAGTTGCTGATATGTTTGCTATGGAAGGAGATGGTCAGGTGTAACAGGGGATGCTGGCTGGTCTTGGAAGAGAGACCCCTTGCCAAAACCAAAAGCTGTTCTCTTTCTCATCGCATTTGCAACAGTGGCAGCAGACAGCCCTTCCCTCTGGTGATGTCCTCCAGCATAGTAGCTGGCCTGCATCTATTCTTGTCCTCCTACAGTAGAAGCATGATCTTGCCCAGGTCCCTTCTTTCTCCTCTTCTTTCACATAAAGAGAGCAGAGGGAAGACAGGGGTGGCTCACAAACTGCATTCCTCTGGCGATCAAAGTGTGTCAATAGGGTGAGAGGGCAGTATGTTAAAGGTTGGAGTCCCGGACCACAACAAAGCGGAGAAGAGAAATCCTGTGGCAGGAAGAGAAAGATCCCCTTCCCCATTCATTGCCCTAAGGAATCCCCATGTTTCCTCCCATGTCTTTCTCTCCTCTTCCACACCCCCAGCACTTTCTTTGTTGTTGGGAAGAGGTGCAAATGCAACCAAAAATAATGCAATGGTAGCACCTATAACTGGCCAGAAAACTCACCAGGATTATAGGAAAAAGTAAGAGAGAAAAATTAATTTTCTGTGGTATAACTTTGAAATTACCATGTTTTTCCAAAGACATTTAAGGACCAAAACCAAAGACATTTAAGGACAACTAGAGACAGACTGTACTAATAATAACCCAATCTGCAAGAAAATTTTGCCAGTCAAAGAAGGAAATAAGTGAGGTATAGTTGGGAAAGGATGCACACTCATCAAACCCCTGCAATGGATAAAGAAGGTAATTGATTCAGTTGGAACTAGAGCATAAATAAGAGTATTAGGTATCATATTGCATACCTCTAGGTGAAGTGTCTCGCTCCACTTGCCTAAAGAAGTCATTCCTCTCGAGCATCCCCACTATTTTTTTCATGAATGTTCTGTGCAGGAATATTGCACAGACCTGAAAAATGTTTTGAGTGCTATTGACATGGGGAAAATTATCTTGGCAGCATAGGGTTATTATTAAAAATAATAGTGCTGATAACAAAACAGCAAATAATAGCAATAATAAAATTATTATGATAATGCATATGAATTGCCGGTTTCTTTTCTTAGCATCATAAATTAGGGAAGTGTTGAACCTACTGACATAATCGTGAATCAATCTGTTAATATTATACTCAGCATATCCTTCCTGTGATTTCCTCAAAACACTTTTCATTGAACAAGAAGAGTTGGCTCTAGATTAAGTTGTGTTCAAATGACTGACCTTAAGAGTGCAAGGATTTTGCTAATGTTTGAATAAATAATTCAGAACAGTTGGTATGAAAGTGGCCATGGACTCATCACTTCGTTGTTGCTCTTTATTTCCAAGGAGGAAAAGCAAAATTTTTTTATGGAGGAAAAGAAAAACTCAGGAAAAAATGTTCTCTGATGGCATGATAGGGTGAGAGAGTGAATCATGATACTAGAATCAATTGCATGCATTATTATTTCTAAAACTCGACATGCAAATAAACAAGCCCTTAAATTTAGGAATTTATTTGAGTACTTTCCACTGACTGCAGAACTGGAGATTCTGATAAAAGAACCACATATTTTTCTCCTAATTCAAAATACTATTACATGATATAGTGAAATCTAATTATACTTGCTACTTATCTAAGTCCAATTTCACAGAGCGTATTGATCTTCTGGTTTCACTGATGAGTGAGCTTTCTTGCACAGATGTGTGTTGCAATGGCATCTCTGAACACAAGCAGGCAGCAGCAGGAGAGAGACAGACTGAGCTTTTGGTCCAATTATTGAGTAAGACAAGTAACATTAGCACCATTGAGCTAAGCCTAGGCAATCGCTAGGCTGCAAGTGATTCCCATGTATCACAGGGAATCTTACAGAACTTTCCCAACAACACATCAAAGCTCATTAGTCAGCTCAGAGATAATGTTACTCCTCCCTTGCCAGCTACCAACCAATATTGAATCCTTTCTGTCACAGCTAGAGCTGTCATGAGGTAGTACCTACTAATTACACTGTTTTTTCAACATGCATTTCTTTTGCTGCAGAGTAAAAGTATGCTCATTTTTTAATCCATCACATTTCCTTAGAATAAATTTCAAAAAAATTAAAAATAACTGTTTATCCAGAGAGCAAAGCAGATCATGCAGCACAGATACAAATTTAGTGCAAACTTGGAGGTGAGCAGAAGATGAGGTTTGTTACAAGGAAAGTTAGTACTTTTTGTTACCTTCAAACAGTGCTTGAGTCCCTCTCATCAATAAGATATCTAATAACTGTCACTAAAAGCCAGGAGCAGTCATGTCACTAGGCTAAAGGTGGGCCAACCTAATCTCTTGCTGATTGATCAAGCAGCCAAATTCATCATTTTCTCGTCATGCTGCTGTCTAACAGCGTGCCAAGGCGTATGAAGAAGCAGAATTGGCTGCACTTTAGGAGTCAATCAGGATGGTATTGAAGGGAAATGTCACCTATTTTTCTTGTGTTCTTCTCTTGTCAAAACTGTAGTAATGCTGTCTTTTAAGGGACTGGAGAATTACAGCAGATTCAGTGTCTAAGCTTAGCTTTCCATAGTGACCATCAATGATATTTCCCAAACCATCCCTATTTGCATTCACAGAGCTACCAGATGATGTTTATTCACCGTGGTGAGTATTTAGAGGGTTTAGCATTACTGATTCACTATGTAGATGAGAGGGGCAGAACCACAAGGTTTAGTTTTGGTATGGGAATTTATTTTCTCTATAAACTATCCCTATATGTCCTATACATTCCATGACTTTCAGTTCAGTTATTGTTCTCAGTAGGGCAGATGGACAAATACCTAACTGAACGGACGCTGGGAAGTGGGTCTGCTGTCAGACTGAAATGAAACAGGATACCCAGCATCCCAGGAGCAGCAATTACAGGGGACAACGGGCATGCAGGTCCTATTTGGAAAGCACTGGTAGGTAGCTTGCCTTGTCTACTGGTAAGCTGATATGTGTTTTCAAATACAACATTGACCCAGAGACTATGATAATATTTAATAACTATATTTTATTTATATAACTCTATTTTGAATATGGCCTGTAGCATGGCATTCCAAATATAGACACAGGTCTCATTATTTTCTTTCACCTGCATTCCTGAAGGATAATGGTAGGGACCATATTGGGAAGGGGGAGAAAATTTCATACACTTGAGTTTCTGCAACTGTATGCCCAAGGTAGTGTAAGTGGAGTCCTGATGCCACTGAATTTATTTCACTGATTTCCTTTAAGCAGGGATTTTGTAGCTGATGAAACAAAGTTGCTGCAAAACATACAAAGAAAAGATCTTTCCTGCTTCTATATTTCTGTATTAAAAAAAAAGGGATGATTAGCATCACAGAAGAACAGTATAATGGTAAATTGATAGGCAAGAACACTTATAAGAAACTCTTATTTGAACTTGGTTTGCCACAGCCTTTTTGTGTAACATCTATGCATCTGATCTTGACATGCTTCTGCATTGTATAAAAAAGGGAAAGGAGAATTCCTTCAATTTAAAGTTATAAGCAGAAGGAATAGTGAAAAGAAAATATCTGAATATGATAAATATAGAACAAAAATTACTGAGACTGAAATATCTTCTAAATTTTAGCTTGATAGCTAAATAACTAAAATTCCCTTGGGATTAATTATTTTCCATTATTAATATATATGGTTAACTTGGATAAAACTCACAGATGAGACATACATAAAGCCATCCTTATTTTCAGAATTACTCATTTCCTGACAACCTTATTGTCTATCATCTCAGAACAATGCAAAGTACGTGTCTGAAAAACAGAAAGTGCCATGTACACAAAACCCAAAACTCTGATTTTTGCCATTTCCAGTTAATCAATCCTTTAAAGTTTTCCTCATCCTGACTTGGGTGATAAAGGAACCTGTACCATTTCCTATGGCTAAGTGCATAACTGTCAAAGATCTTTTGCCATCAATATGTCTGATAAAACTTTTTTATATTACACTCTCCCGTTGACAAGGCTTCAACCGCTCCCTTATCCCTCAGCTACCAAAATCTTTCTTCTTGTTTTCCTAATGTATTCTGCCCATTTCTACAAAAAGCTGCATGCATAGCTTTCTCTGCCTTCTCTATTTTTCTCTTTCACTTGTTTTTTCTCTAATACACCACAAATCTTCAGTAAGACAGGGTCTAAATTCTTATTTACAATACCGTGCCTTCATAGTGCCTTACAGGAAATGAAAATCTGACCCTCTGAGAGCACTCCTGGAAGAGACATAGCTGTGCCACATATCTCGTGGTGTTTATAGAATACAGAATAATATCTAGAAAAGACTCTCCTCTCTTCTGTAGGTACATATATAGTCTAAGTCCTCCAGTACACCATCAAGATGATTACTGTGAAATGGCATCTTCCCATTGAGTGTTCACAGTTATCAAAGGTCAACTGTCTTTAATAAGTTGCTCGATCTCCACGGGCAACTTTCCTGATGGGGAAAGTTGATAGTTTCATTCTGTTAAAGGTTTGGATTGTATTCGGTTCAGTGTGTATCAGCCAATGGCTATCAACATTTCTTGGAAAGAAATTTTACCTGCTTCCATTTGTAGAAGAAAAATAATCCCTCCATAGAAATCAGAACTAAAACTGTCCCTTGGTTCAATGGGAAATCACACTTCATCTTTGGGCGCATTTATCATCACCGAATGCTGGATTTTTTGTTAACAGATAAAAAGAGTGTTATCTAACTGTGTTTGGGCTCATTGACTATCATCATAAGATTCTTAGAACAAATAAAATCCCCAAAACCCTCACCAAAGAGAAATTTGATGGTGGTTGAAGAGCTACAAAGCACATATCTGAGAGAAGGATGTATTACTCAGCTGGGTTTAGTAAAAAATTCCAAAGCAATATACAATATCTCCTATTGCTTTCAAGCTGAACGTTGAAGACACATCACTCCATTGTTACAAAGCTAAGAAGAAATTTGGAAATTTGCTAGTTGTGACTATGCTGACTTGGAAAGGAATATTTTAATGTGACTTCCATAATGAAAGGCAAACGAACACATTAATTCACCCTTGAGAACGGAGTTTTGCAAGGGAAACCTGCTTCGGTGGATTGTGACAGCAGTGCTCAAGGCACAGCTCGTGGGACAAGACAGCCCAGCTGATCTGTTAGCTCACCAGGACTAGCTGGGAAAGGTGATTGTAGGAACTTTCTACACTGTTAATACCTCCTTGTGGCATGTCTTCTGTATGCTGGCACATGAAGCCACTTAGAAGGAACTGAATATTCTGAAGTTTCTTGTGACTATATCACAGAATTTCTAGCCCTGTTTAGTGGTTTCTGATTAACTGTTAAAGAAGCACGTAGATAGGAATGCAATGTAAGCCTTAGGAAAGGATGTGATTTGTTGCCTAGTAAATCAGATGGTGTTTTCCCTTCTTAGGACGTTTTGCCTGTTACTGTGCTAGTCAGTCATAGAAAAGGGGAGAATCTTCCTTTGGAAGAAAGCCACTGGAGGCTGCTTAAAATAGCTCTTCATATGTGCAATGTCAAATTATCACAGTGACCAAGACAAATAACTTGTTATTTTTAGAGGCTAATATAGTCAATCCCACCACTAATCAGGACAGAGTTGGCTCTTCTCTAAACACTAAGAAAAAACATCATTTTCTTATTACAGTCACCATATTAAAATTGGATGAATTCTGTGAATATTAAAGCTGTGGAAAGCATCCATTTCTCTGTTTTTGGATGATGGCTTCTACAGATCTAGTCATAAAGTCCAGGTATGATACTACAGTTTCTCAAACAGTTTGTGTTTGTATTAATGTCCGCTAGTACACCAATTGCCTGAGAAGGCTGGGATACAGGAACAGAAGAGACTGAAGTGATAATTTGTTGCAGATAGAGGCTATGAAATGTTAATTACAGGACAAGAAAAACACTCTACTTTATGTTATCACTTTTGCCTGGGTGGCCCAGTGAGATAAGATATTGTTCTAAATTCAAATTACTCAAAGCAAAGCTGGATTTACATAGCATATCAGTGACTTAATGGGAGAGAAATGAGCTGATCCAGATAAAAAGCATGACAACCCTAATCTGTTTACACACTGGAACAGACGGCAAAGCTACATTTAGTTTTACCTACAAAATCTCCAGACACACTCTTCCCCTGCTCCCTGGCTACTGCTCCTCTTTACTGGGCTGTGCCTGCCTTAAGGCTGCAGCAAACACACAATAGACTGGTGTTTAACTTGTCAGTCAGGGCATTCAGAGGAATATTGAAAGTCAGCCAGGTGCCAGTTACCCTGTTTTAACAGAAGTCATTATGACCTGTTACATTTCAAGGCCACTTCTGCTTTTGGCTACAATAGATGGACTAATATCAGCTTATTTCATAGCAATGTGTTAAGCAAAGCATTAGGTTAAGCCATTCAGTTAAAGTAACTGTGAGGTTCTGCTGCTGCAGACCTTGCAGTAAAACATTTTTGGAAGGTACATATATGTATGTATGTAAGCTGTGGAAATATGACTTATAAGCGGTTAAAACCTACCCTGTTTCCAGCATGATTATTATCAAAGCAAGTTTCAACCTCTTTGGTGACTGATGACACATGAATCAACCTCTGACTGTTTGTGTGACCCGAATGGAAGCTGTTTGTTTTTATCACAGGGGAGTTTACCATCAAAGAATTTAGTGCACTCATGAATACCACCTGTGTAATGGCATTTCTTATTAATTGTGCTTCATAAGTCATTAATATTCCAACTTACTAATATTTTCTTCTACTAAAAAAAGGAGCCAAATGGAAATGGCAACCCACCTACTGCTGATGGAAATGATTGCTTATTTGGCTATGAATATATCTCTCATCTCATATTTTTGCCATTTAATATAACCTGATGCTTCTTCCTTGACTAGATGTACCATGCAGTACCAGCATCATGTATGCCATCATCAAACTGAACAAGTAAGACATTATATTACATCTTTGAGGTCTCGAAAAATTATGTTCAACTCAAACTATCCAATATATCATGCAGTTAATCCACTCACCAATCAACACTGACAGTGAACAGCACTGATGACTGGGTGCAGTGTTGCCAAAATGCTGTAGAAGTAAGATGGCAAGAGCTTGGCATATGCGAGAATTCCTTAAACTATAAGGAGGTAAGTCTGCTAAGAGGCAAAATTATTCCATAGGTATGGGGCTACCTGAGGAACTCTGAGACGGAGCATAGTTTGGGTCTTCAAAAACAAATGCCTCTTAAGTGAGTCTTTTCATTTTAACCTCTCTGTTCCTGGATTCTCTCAAATTGTGATAAACTATTTATGTACCTTGAAAATTTGGGGTTGATTTGTTTGTGTTTGGATCAGTACCTATTCTGGCTGAAATAGTATCTTTTCAGTTCTGCATACTCTTCACATTGAGGTGGTTTCTCCTGTCCCTGTTCTCTGTGAAGATGTCTTCCAAATGCTATGTAATCCAGTCAGTGGGTCTGCGTCTTTAGCCCATTTCATTCAAGTGCCTCCAAAATTACCTCACGATGTGTTCACCTGAAGTGCCATAGCTCTGGGTGTATCTTCCTGTAATTAGGTTGTCTCACTGCCAATTAGAGACAACAGAGCATGTGTTCAGAATGTTCTAGGACATTAAAGTGATTAATGGCAGAAAACAAACTGTACCAGTCCTAAACAAAAATCTCCCTTTCATTAATCCATTTCGAAAGCAAGTGAAAGATATTTTTCCCCATGCTTTAGTGCTGAATCTATTCAAGCAATAGGTTTTAAAAGCTTGATGATAAGGCATGAGGGGTTTTTTTTCTGATCAGTTGTCTGAGGAGATTTATTCAAAACTCTCTACAATAATTATATTTCAGGGTTATTTAATCATAAAATAATGGTGAAAATAATGAATAATTAGGGTTGTGTTTTCGCAGATAGGTAAATCAGGCCCTGAATCATTCCCAGTTGAGTCAACAGGCTCTTCAACTGTTTTAATCCAATGTTGAATCAAGTCCTCAATGCCTGTTTCCTGAGCACATTGGCGCACAGAGACATTGATCTGCAATGCAGGTGAGATTCGGAAAGCTGCAGTGGTGCCTCTCTGGTACCTTAGTGTTCACAGGTAACCTAGAGGCCTAATCCCAAAGGTGCTCTTGTACCAGTTTCCACCTCAAAGATTCTTTTTGTTGAAATATGCTTCTCCTGTGCATGTGCAAAACCTCTCCAGGCCTCCATAGATCCTGCTCTGTTATCTAGTTACCTAGCTATAAGGCAGGACGGTGTTAGGTGTCACAATGTCCGAGTGTTTGTGTGTCTTGCAGTTGATAGAGAAGTCAGCTGTCATGAATCCTCGGCCGAGAATATAAATAATAAATATAGAAAAAGAGAACACTACTGCTGTGATTGATGGTGGGTATGAAATCTTCTTCCAGACAGTAGGAGAGTTGTCTGGCATTTGAAGACTTAACTTTACTGACACTACTGTGGAAAATAGGTGTTTTAGCTTTGTAAATGTATGTGTTGTCTTGTAGCTGGGAAAATGAAATCTCTCAGAACACCTCATCTTGAAGTAAAAGCTGCAGAAACTAAAAGGTAAAAAACAGGCAGTAAAGTGGTGAGAGAGTATTGTGGGAACTGCAACTCAAAGAAAAGATATACCCAAGATATATTGCATTTCGGTTTAAACATCAAAACATTAAAAAAGACTTAGTTAATCAACTGCAGATAAATCCTTCTCTTAGGACCAGAGCAAAATGGTATTGGGGAACATGCAATGGCAAAAAGAAGAAAACTGTAAAATAGGTATTTTGTTTCCCTGGCTTGAAGATGCATGTTAAAGAAAATGGAAGACTTGACAGAAATGTGAAGCTATTTGAAAACCTTCCATTTGTGTTGACACACACTGGTACCTATGGCAGCATTTGCAGCAATAGTCAAAACTTCAAGGATTTTGCAAAGGAAATGAGGGAAAGGTGAGTCCAAAATGAAAAAAAGAGGCAGAAAACAGTGGTGTTGATCTACAGAAGGTATGTCAAGTTGCAGATACTAGTTTTAAGGAAAAGCAGGGAGAGGATGTGGAAGAAAGCGGGGAAAGCAAAATAATTTTGTCAGGTGGAAGTTAACAAGTAGCTGGAGCAGACAGGAGTGTCATATGGATAAGGAGGCAGATGTGAGCAACTGAACTCAGAACTGGAGTGATGCAACGATGAAAGAAAAACACGAAAAATCAATGAGAGGAATCCAAGATATGTTTAGAGGATTATAAGGTCTCTTTGGGATGCAGTAAAATTGGCATTACTAAAATTTAACAGGAAGATCTGAGTTGGATGTGAAAAATCTCCATTTAAAGTCTGATATTGTTATAGTTTTTATTATTGTTGTAAACATCATCATCATTATGTTTGTCACCATTATGTTTGTTCCTTAAAAATCTACTAAAGCAAGCAAATTTCTGTATATTTTCATATTCTGAGCACATGAAAAATAATAGGATGTGTCTCACATAAGTAGCAATCGATCACTGTGCTAGGCATTTTGACAAAATGAAATGGTAATTATTTCCTTTCCCTGAGAGCTTACATCTGAAACAGACAGAGACAGCAGGTACATGCAAAGATCCAACAGACAAACTCGGTGAACAGTGTGTTACCATGGCACATTAGTTTCACTCATTTTTCCCAAGAAAGATGAAAGTAAAATGGAAGGAAAGGGTACAGGACACGGTGGTTGAGGTGGGTAGGCTGAGGTTACTTGATCACTCTTAGAGGGGAAGAGCAAAAGACCGTTCCTTTCCAGAACACACACTTCCTTCAAATTAACTAGTTTTCCAGAGCCACTGAAAGGAAGGAGTGAAACTGGTAAGAAGGAAATTAGGGAAAGTAAAGAGCTCATCTAAGGTGTCTGATATTTCAAGTAAATACTCTCAGAATGGCATCATTTATGTTTCAACAAATTAACATGTCCAAGGTAATAATTTCTTAGCTACAATTTCTATCCAGCTCTACTTTCACCACATAAATAAGAAGAAATGTTTTATTGCTCTTTAGCAACTTACACGGTACTGTCAACTGGAAAAAAATATATGTGGCATTCCATAAGACCTGTCTGAGAGATCTCTGATACGTTAAATTTCATCTAAAAAAATCTTAGAACTACAGATACACTTCAGAGAACTGGAAGAACATCATGACACTAGCTAAAAATTGCATTTTTTTAAACCTTATTTGATAAAAAAACTGTAAGCTTGACATCTGTCACAGGTTAAATGCAGACTAATCTGATATAAAGTTGAAGTTTTAAGGAATGAAATCATAGCAATGCAATTAATGCCCATCAACATATTGCATTAGACCTGGTATGGTTTATATTGATAACTAGGAAATAAATATAACATCAAAGCTGCTGGAGTGTGTGGATGACAGAGAGTCCCTTGGATGAGAACACTAGGGGGGAACAGGCAGTTGGACACTACACTTTTGCTTGTGAAGGCTGTTGAAACCCTCAGTGGGCAGATGCAGTGGGTAGGGCCAAAAAGTGATTAAAGCTGAGCACAAATAAGACATATTGAACATTGTACTGTACATTAATAGACGATTATTTTTGTTTATTTTTTAAATTCGCTTTTGAATTGGACTCAGAAAAGCAAAACAAAACAAAACACCCTCAAAAACTCACTTTAAATTAACCATGAGTTGTGAATTAGAAACAAAAACAAGCCCTGTTCAGTGAACAGTGTCATTTTTCAGTTTTCCCTTGAATTAGCATTTCCCATGCAAGAGCTGACTCATACCATCTGAGAGTCACAGGCTCTGAGAACACATGCCCATTCCTCGAGTCCCAGTTCTGCAGAAACAGAGACTGGGAATATTGGGAACTGTGAATCCAACTGAGCTTCTTAAAGCTTCGTGGACTCCCAAGACATTCAGGATGCTGCATCTACAATGAGCATAGCATTGCAGGCCTATAGCATCCAATGAGCAACCCACATATGATCTCTTGAAGTCTGCCTTGTGTATAGTAAAGATTACCTTGAAGGAAGATACCTTGGGGTCAGTGATTCAACATTTCCTTGAGAAACTGTTTCAGCAGAAATGTTATGGACAACTTTAATGCCAAGAGATTTAAAATAAAAATCCCGCATCCAAGCCCCCATGATTTTATTTTTTCTGGAGAACAACCCTTTCTCAAATCATAAAGAATGCAGCTAATGCAGCATGTTTGTTACCAGCTCAGAATGTGTTCCGTAGCTCAAAAATACCATTTAATGAAAGGAACACTTGATGTAGCTGTTGCCATAGTAACAAGACATGTTTACACAGAAGCTGAGATGGAGAGCAGTGTGTGTAAGTGGGGCTGCAGGAGCTGGATGAGTAGTGGAACTGCACAATCTCTGCACCTCTATTTATTCTGGATTTCCTTCTGGATTTACGCTGCACAGGGATGATTTATATACAAATGTTATAGCTGGTTGCATGGAGCTATAGAAGAATATAAAATAACATGCAACAAAATCTACAGTAAACTTACAATTACCAAATCTCAAGATTTCTGCTTTTTGCACAATTAAAAAGTATCAGCAGTCAATCACGCTTTTACCTGGCACCATCCCCAAGAGCTCTAGTAGTAACATTTTAACGTGCAGACTCACCACTAGAATTACTGACAGGTCTTTTCGGGTGCCCAAGTCAGAGGCCAACTTCTCAAAAGCTCAGCATGTCAGGTTTTGAGATACTTTGAAAGGGTGACCATAACTGCCTGAGTAAAAGCCATGGAACAGGATGGATTTAAAAGTTAGGTAACTTTTCTTTCCTGCATGAAAATTTCCCTTTTTCAACTTAGCAAATTACTTTTGCAATGTGTGTCTATCTTTGTGGAAAAAACAGCATATCCCTACCCTGCTGAAGACAAATGTTGTACATTCAGTTGACCAGTTAATCCAAAACAGTTCTCACAGAGTGCCCTGGAGCTACTAGTTTACATTTTATATGGTTTTGTGACTCACCTGAGGACGACACACTCTAGAAGGTGGGCCATCTGTCTCCTACAAAAGAAGCCTCCAAGTCTTATGTTCTGACCAGCTGTTCTGATAAAAGAGAGCTTTTTTTGAAATCTGAGCCAAGCCTTATCCTTTGAACCACTACAGGTAGCTCTGTGCTTATCTGCATAAAGTGCTGACGTTGAGTAATTACTTCCTTCCTACTATCTTTTATGACTCAGTGCAAATATATGACCTAGTCATCTGAATACAGGACTATGACATGGAGGTTTTTGCTCTTACCCTGTTTTTCATGACTTTCTAAGAACACGGGTATTATACGTCATCACCCTGCTCTAGGACTCACCTTTCAGTGAGGGGGATAACTACATGCCCACCAAACCTTTTATGACTTCCAAGAAACCATCTAGCTACTATTCATATAGTACTTGAGAGAAAATTGCTACATGCTGAACCTGATTCATCATTGCATTCCTGGGCTAGTTCTGTTAGTGGAGTAACAAGACACTGAAGTAGGATCTACATTGTCTATCCCAAAAATGTACAGGAAAAAACCCCAAAGCCCACTCCAAAATGAAAAAAAAAACCCAACCAAAACCCAAAACCAAATAAAAAACCCACACCCCCAAACAAAACAATTTATTTCCTATTTAACTCAGATGTGCTGTCAGTACACTTTAGAAAAATGAGAAATGCCCCAGAATATTTGCATTCTGGATATAAGTTTGGCCTTGTTTCAGCTGGGATAGAGTTACTTTTCTTCTTAGTAGTTAGTACAGTGCTGTGTTTTGGCTGTGATGTGAGAACAATGTCAATAGGACACTGATGTTTT
>JAVJGI010000060.1:27188322-27212639 GCA_035590275.1 Ibycter americanus
CTTTATTCTGTTTAAATTAGTAAATTGTTCTTATCTCAACCCTTGACTTTTACATTCCTTTCCGATTCTCCTCCCCATCTCGCTGGGTGAGGGGAAGTGAGCAAGTGGCTGCGTGGTGCTTGGTTGCCAGCTGGGGTTAAACCACGACAAAGTTAGAATTAGCTTTTTGAATATTTAGACATTTTTGTCCATTCTCTGTTTTTCAGAACCATGCGTCACCCACCAGTTGGTTAGGTTTTCTCACAGCAGCATAATTAATCACTTCCTTATACTTCTATTGCTTATTTAAAGTGACAAGTCAAAACCTGTAATTTTGTTTTTTGTTACTCAGAGAGGAACAAGAATCACGTTCATGTTACCTTTGAAAGAGGTCCGGATTCAAAGCATGTCACTTTCAGACACATAGGCCAATGAGTCTATGTCACACCTTTGCAGCTTTCACCCCCTCCAGGCTATTAGCCTGTTTCTCCATTGTGCCAGGACTCTGCTTGCTGTAGGATGCATCTTGCCTTCATGTCACTTTCCTCGAGAGTTGCCCTTGGCCCCAACAGCAGCTGTTACCTGCCAAGTTGACCTACTGTCTTACTGTCACAGTATCTTCAATGTGTCTATACCAGAAGACATTTGGTACAGCATAACGTATTTCTCTTGTGCTCCTCTTGGGTTAGAGAGAAAAGCAAAGACACAAATGGATGCATGATCAGTATGTCCCTGTGGAACATCTGGGGGCTTGTTTACATTTGGGTTACTTCCCTTTTTTTCCAGGGCAGGATTAGGTAGCCCACTCCTAACACACTTTTTTTCTCCTGACATATCATTAAAAATCTTCACTACTGTGGACTCCATTGATGCCTAAGACAGCTTAATGCTTTATCATTAGAAAACGTTCCTTAAAATGTAGCCTAATCTTCCCAACTTTTCCCTACTTGTCCTGTACTTAATGGATATTCAGTACCTTCATTAGCCTGGCATCCTTTAGTGTATTGTTAAAGATATAGAACTATCCCATGTTTAAAATAAAGAATCGCGGTTATTTCATATGCCTTCAAGTGATTCTTGATTCTCCTCTTTGCTGTTCTTTGACCTGTTCCTGCTCAGCTCAATCAATATCTCTCCAGATGTGTAATGCCCCAGACCGGGCATATTTCCATAGAGAAGCGTGAGTAGAAAGAACAGTGTGACAGCTTCTGCATGTCTACATTCATGTTTCTGCTTCTCCATACAGACTTCCATTATTTCTCAGCAGTTTGAATAAGTCATGCTCAGCTTGTGATCAAAATAAGCCACCTTCTTCTATCAGCCAGTCATTTCCAGTGCTCAGTTGAGGTGGCTGATTGTTCCCTCCGAACTGAAGGTCTTTGTCCTTGTCCTCATTGAAGAGCACCATGTTTGCTTCTTCTTGTTGGGGATCTATTTTTGTTTTAATTGTATCTTCTGAAAGTGGATATTGACTTCCTCTCTCCACTTTGTCCGTCTAACAGATTTTAACAGAGACATTCCCTCTTCATTACCTAACCCAGGAGAAAATCCTAGTGAATGTTTTTTGATATATTCATCAGTCTGCCAGCTACAGGTGACTTGTCCCTCAGGTTGCAGACCAGCTGAGCACCATTTGTTAACTGTTTCATTGAGACCATGTTTCTCCAACGTGCTTATGAAGAATGTTGTGTGAAATAGCATCAAAAGACTAAAGTGAAGATACCTGTCGTTTACAGCCTTTCCCCCTGTGTACAAAGCTAAGAGTAGGGAGGATTTGCCCTTGACACCTGCATGCTGGCTATTGCTTATCTCCTAGCTGCTGAAAATTAGATTGCTGGGTTATTTGTCCCAGCGTTTTCCTGTGTGGGGATTCACCTGAAATTTCCTGTGTCATTTTTCTTCGACTTTTGAAGACTGTGTTCAGTTTTGCTCCTCACTATACAAAAAAGATGTGGGCAGGATGGAAAGGGTCCAGAGAAGGGCCACAAAGATGATCAAAGGACTGGGAAACCTGCTGAGGAAAGTCTGAGAGAACTGGGTTTGTTCAGCCTTGAGAAAAGAAGGCTTAAGGGACACCTTATCACCATGTTCTCATGATTAAAGGGTGGCTACAAAGAAGATGGAGACTCTCTTTTTATGAGGAGTCACATGGAAAAGATGAGGGGTAACAGGTATAAGCTACTTCTATGGAGATTCCAATTAGACACAAGGGGAAAAATCTTCACAAAGGGAACGTTCAGCCATTGGAATAATCTCTCCATGGAAGCGGTGGATTCCCCAACATTGGGCACTTTCGAGATTCAGCTGGACAGGGCACTGGGCCATCTGGTCTAGACTGTGCTTTTGCCAAGAAAGGTTGGACCAGTTGAACCTTGAGTCCCTTCTGACCTGGTATTCTATGATTCTACAATCTCAGTTTTCTGGAAATTTGCCAGAGGCAGCTGCTTCAGCCAGCTCCCTGTGTATTCTAAAGTGAACTTTATCAGGTTCACTTATGTATAAACATTTGATTTCTCTGGATATTTCATAACCTGATCTTTTCCTCTTCCACCTAAAACTTTTGTACATTTATTGCGGATGTTAGGCCACTAACCCTTCGAGTGAAAACTCCATTAAATGGTACTAACTGCTCCAACCTTCCCAGCATCATCAGCTATTGTTTCTCCATCTGGCTGAATAGGAGAGCAGGCCTTTCCTTCATTTTGCTCTTATTACTCCTACTAAACAATTTATAGTTACTCTGCATTGGCTTTGTTAAAATTGGCTCATTTGGTACCTATTAAGAGACTATTCCCACAACAGACAAAAGCCACTATGTTTTTTTAAGCAAAACATTGGAATGTAAGCAATTACTATTATTATTAATAATCTAACTGCACCTCTGGTACTTGTTGATCTCCTCACTAAGGTTTCAGTGCATGGTTTGTTGTTTTCCCTTGGAGGGGAGACACTGTGTCTCTCTCTGATACACAGCCCTGGGCTGCAATGGCCCAGCGCTAATTGACATTGTCTCAGCAGGTCTAAGTGCTGTTCTGCAGTCCTGTTCTTTCCAGAAGCAGTAACATGTTGTTAATAAACTGACCAGACAGCCTTCTTAAAGCCAAGTATTATTTATTTAGAAGCAAGGCTTTTCAGAGAAAATCAATCTTTATGCAATAAGCTGTCTACTCACATGTTTAGCTCAGTGGTCGTCTACACGTGGTGATCTCAACAGGTCTGTTTCCAACAGACCCTCTCTAAGATCTGGGCGCAGCAACAGGTTCCTTTAGCTCAAGGATCAACTATCTTACCTTGGGAATAGAGGCAAGTATTTTTTACAGAAAAACAGGCTTTTACACCATCCTTTTTTCCAGACATTAACATGCTTTATAAATATTTTTTCATAGCTTTTGATTCACCTGTTCCTAGCACTGGCAGAACAGTTTTCTAATTTTGGGAGGTGCAGCACAGAAAGAAGCTGTTGCCATGGATCCCCTCCCTCTCCTTCCCTTCCCACTGTGTTCATTTGGAAGCAATTTATCCACATCCAGCTGTTGCTTTCCTGCTTGATTTTTTTGCAGTGGCCTTCTATTAAGCAAAATCAATACATTATTTACAGGATATGTATGTCATTGGCAAGATCGCATATAGGTCTCCCAATATTGCTGCATGGTACTTCCTTAGGTTGCAGTCTTACCTTATTCCTAGTATCGTACATTATGAGAGTAATTGTAATGACGGTAGGTTTCCTGCTCCAGGGAATGTGTTGCAGCTGTTCCAGAAAACTTCTTCACTGTATTTCCTAAAATGTATCTATATGGGCTAGTAAGGGATGGAACCTACTTTTTCTTTTTTTTCCTCCCTGTTCTGCATATGCACTTTCCTAACTGCCTTTTCAGGTACCTCTGGCATCTCAAAGGAAGGGAAAAAGGTCACCCTGGGATGTTGTCAGTCAGTGCTTTGAAAGGGGGGAAGGCTTCTTCAAAGGTTTAATGTCACTTAGGTGACTTCTCTTAAAAAAACATCACTAGAATTTATTCTTCAAAGAGGAACTGTAGAGTGTGTGGTGAAAAGGTCTTTCAAATGTTTATGATTGTAATAACCTACCACAACTAAAGACAAAAAAAATCAACCCATCAAAGCAGATAAGTCGTATCAAATGTTGTACTGCAATTGTAGTTACCATAGTAAGTCTGTATACAAATGCTGGTTGTACACTGAGAGACAAAGTGTGAGGCCCTACGTTTTTATGCCTGCTGAGAAACTCAGAGCTGTTGCTATGGCTGTGCAAGGATTACTAGCAGATGTGGCTTTAGGTGCAAGGCCAGAATAGGGAGTGGATGTTATTGCTCAACACTCACTTTTTGGTTTTGGGGATACCAAAGTCACACAAGAGGTCAATGAGAGGATGTATGGCTGGACTGCCAAATTCTTTTTGGACAAAAAAAGATCTTGGGAATTTGAAAAAGTTTAAAATCAGTCCTGCAGCTATTAAGTGAAAGCACAGGAACAAAGTAGGAGGCCCAGAATTGCTTAGGATTTAACTGGGGGTAATCCTAAGCAGTTCAACAGTCCGGCTAGCCAACCTTTCCCTTTGTGTCCAGGTGTCGTGGTTTAACCCCAGCCAGTGACTAATCCCCACGTAGCTGCTCGGTCACTGCCCCTCTGTGGGATGGGGGAGGGAATCGGAAGAGTAAAAGTGGGAAAACTTGTGCGTTGAGATAAAGACAGTTCAATAAGTAAAGCAAAGCTGTGCACTCAAACAAAGCCAAACAAGGAATTCATTCACCACTTCCCATCGGCAGGCAGGTGTTCAGCCATCCCCAGCAAAGCAGGGATCCATCACGTGTAATGGTTGCTTGGGAAGACAAAACACCGTAACTCTGAACATCCCCCTCTTTCTTCTTGTTCTCCAGCTTTATATGCTGAGCATGACATCCTATGGTATGGAATATCCCTTTGGTCAGTTGGGGTCAGCTGTCCCGGCTGTGTCCCCTCACAGCTTCTTGTGCCCCCCCAGCCCGCTCACTGGTGCAGTGGAGTGAGGAGCAGAAAAGGGCTTGATGCTGTGTAAGCACTGCTCAGCAGTAAGCCAAAACCATCCCTGTGTTATCAACACAATTTCCAGCACAAATCCAAAAGATCGCCCGATACTAGCTACTATGAAGAAAATCAACTCCATCCCAACCAAAACCAGCACAGTAGGGTCTTTCTTGTAAATATTAAGAGGGATCATTTTTTTCATAGGCTGTAATCTTGATGTAGTAAAATATTCTCAATGCTCAGATATAACACTTCAGTACATGTGAATAATGCAGCCTTCCTGGGCTTCCCCTAATGCATCTAATGTACATAAACAAACTATTGTGGTGTTAAAAGGGACTTCCTGCTCACCGCATGAGGTCAAACAGCTGCTACTTGTCAATGGGAATGGGATATTTAAATATCAGATGTGGATTTGATATGAAAATGTTAAAGGAAACCATAAACATTCATTGAGATCACTGCTTATCCCTAGTATTTAGGCTAATCTGAAGGCAAGGGGAAGTTCTTGTGGCATAATTTTAGGATATGTATAAGGAAAAGCAAATACTGCTGCTTTCTAATAAATAGTTTGTACCTTGAATTTAGATATATGAGTGTCTTTAAAAATTTTGCTAGCACTGGCTAGCTAACGCTCTTTATCACAAGTCTTAGGATAGATGTGCTTTTTCTTTCCTTACACTTGAACAGGATCTGGATTTCTGTGACATTAGCCTGCAATAAACTCTATGGTTCATCATTGTGAATCTGGTTGATTCACTTCATCTGTGACCCTGCGTGAAATATATTTAGTGAGTAATACCATTTAACAAATTTCATTATTTTTGAGCAATTTTCTGTTCTATAGACTACAACTTGGGACCAGTAAAACCTTCATGTCTTAATCTGGTAGGGTGAAGGACACATCCAACTTTTGAGATGTCATTGAGAATCTGTCAGCATAATCAGAGGGCATCTTAAACATATTTACTGCTTCTTCCTGATCCTCTGCATTTTGTCAAGATGACAGACTGCATTGCAGAAGCTATACACGGAGAGAAGCTTTTGTAAATGTCCTGTGTGATCTTGCCTTCCCTCTGAGGTCATGGCATTTGGGCTGGGAGTACCAGGTCACTTACTGTCTTGAGGGCTGCAGAAAGGAACCCAGTTCAGAGGATGAGGGGAAGAAACTAGAGCTACTATCAGAATTTGGAGGGACACTGATGAGATCCAGTATTTGGAAGATGTCATCTTCAGTCAGATAGAGCAGAGGGAGGTGGCTGGGATGGACATGAGGCTTTGGGAAGCATCTCTATGGCCTGATCAAGCCAGTCAGAAGACTTCCTTCCTAATTTGTATCTAAGTTGATTCCTTCCAATACACAGCTGAAGAGCCCTTGTGTGCAGAATTGAGGCAGGTGCTGGAAAAGGGAAATTTAGAAATTTCGAAATGCGATGGGCTAGCAGGTAAACCATTCAAGTTGCAAGCTAGTGGTTGCTGTTTGCCATTAGGGAAAAACCATGACTGCCGACAAGATTATTGAAGTGTGTTTAAATGCTACTGTCTAGCAAAACCAATGGAGCCTACCCCAGGAATGATACAGTGCTGGCTGGATGCAGTGCAGTATCTAATATATCCTTGCGGCTTAAGCTATGAGACACTAAGTAACGTATATCCATCTAATAGCTCATACATAGACCAAACACTTGAGTACAAAAGTAGAACTGCTCACTGGCTGTCATTGCAAAGCTCATACATCTCAGGCACTGGTGGCAACTTTTTATATTCAAGCTGCACTTCATATCCCCGGGTGGAATAAATATCATACAGCAGCTAAGATGCTATTAAAGCTTAAAGAGCAAATATATGTTTGGCTTTATTTTGCTTTCCTTGCACTTGTTACTGTGATACCTACAGAGCCAACTTTAAAAGATCAGTGTGAGAAAGCCATATCACTCATGTAAAATGTTTGTCTAAAGCCCTGACTGACTGATTTTTCTTAATAATAATCCTATCATCATGAAGTCACACAGAATACTGTGCCCATTGTGACTGCTGAGGAAATACCTGTGATACACATTCTTGTCAAACAGAGAGAAAAAATCCAAAACAATTTAGGCAGAAGCAAAGTTTAAAAAGGTCACAAGTTGAAGCTGGTATGTATTCAAATAATTCAGAAGAATAAAGGTTGAAAGTAAGACAGGCAATATACAACATATCAAAAAAAGCGCGGACATTTAAACATGGTTATTTGGGTATTGAGATTCAGATGTTCAAAAGCATCAATTTTTTTTTTCATCGAATTTTAAGTTCACCCAGTTCAAGCCAGCTGTAATAGATCAGCTCAGCTTTATGCACCTTGTAATACACTTCAGTAGTTAAGCAGAAAATAGCAGTAGTTCAGCTAATCACTAACCTGCAGCAAACTGTAAATGAGTATGTGTGCTCCTGTCGAAGGATCTGCTCTCTCCAGCCAGGACCTGTAATATGTCAATACAAAGCTGTCTCATAGCGGGGAAGGATGAAGTCTTCTATCATGAGTGAACTTTGTCAGCGTTGAGCACAACTTGTGGGCGCTAAGCAGAGCTCTGGGGAAGACAAGGCCTTTTTGGTCTAAGGTATATAGAAAATTATTTATTTAAATATCATAGAGGTATAAGTGGATTAATAAAACAAAGCCAAGATCAGACTTGTAGACATGACATTCTGCACTGATCCTCAGGAGCTGGTTTTCCCAAAGGCATGATCTTAGGATGATTTGGAAATGGACACCCCAGTTTTTTGGTGAAGGGGGATACCACTAGCAGGATACCACATGCTTCCCTGGATCCGTTCCCTTGGTATTTCCTTAGCAGGGGTGGCAGAGATGGGAGTTATGCTGAACACAGGCACCCTCAGTCCATGGGCCTCATTATGCCTTGCAGACCTCCCCTAGAGAGCAAGCATAAAACTGTGCCTGGATCAATGTTAAGCACTCAGTGGTAGCTCTCAGGTCAAAATTATATGTTAAGTTCCACTGAGAAGGTAATGAAGAAACAGTATGTCCTTGTCTGCTCCAGTCTTAAGGAAGAACCTTGCAAAGCTGCAGTCACTGCCAGACAAAAAGGAATTAATGAACAAGAAATGTGGTGCCTGTAGGCCTAATTTCATTTTCTCCACATATGACTACGTACAGAAGATGATAAATAGATGTTTGGGCTTTTTTTGCTTCATATTACTGTTCTATCAGTAATGTTGTAATAATAATAACATGATTCCACCAACAAACGGGTTCTCCCATATGTTTAGGCACCGAGGCAGTTACATTGTGCCCCATAGCCTGTCATGCCCTCGAGGTTGCATGAAGTGGATTGCTGCGGATGAACAAAAGAATAATGTGATCATGCTTATTTCAGTTGAGTGCGGTAAGATGTGTGCTTACATTTTACAACGTGATTTGTGTGGGATTATATAAAGAAAAACAAACAAACAGAAAAACCTGCATTCAGATTTACTTCACCATCAGAGGGTTTATGAGCTCATGTACCTGATGGAAATTTGTCTCTAAGAGAGCTAAAGCAGAGTTAAAGCTTAAAGATAAAATTTGAAATAGCACTTTCATATTTAAAATTCCTACATGGAGTGACTGGCACTTTCTTTCATACTCTGTCCAGAAGCAGAACACATTCTGAAACAGAAGTGACAGTTTAAACTGATTATATAATTCTTCTTAATTTAATTTCTTATAAACCACTGTTGTGTTTTATGCCTAACACCCACTTATCCCATCCTGAAACAAGAAGAAATGAATTAGGCTTATATATAGCTCAGAAGCAAGCATGTGATCCTTGTGGAATGATAGGTGAATGTAAACAGAGAAGATGCTTACTTGCTGCTAGTGTTCAAACTGCTCAAAATTATATTTGGGAATATTGTGCCAACTGTTGCAATGAACATTTCTGTAGTGTGAAGGAATGCTTCACAGCAATGCCCTTATCAACACACTGAAAGGGTTTCTAGAGCACTCTTGTCAGTTCCCTGACAAAACTTTCTATCATACAATGCTCTTTTTTGAGATGTACATCTATAAAACTGACAGGAAAGAAAACAAATTTACTTTACTCCCCTCTGTATGTATATATAGATCACTGTGTTCCCTGCAATTCTCCTCCTCCTATTGGTATGTCTGTCTTAGAGAAAAGTACTGCTTAGTGCTGAGTTGAGTGTTGTTATTTTTATTAAAATTATAAAAAATATTTTATGAAAGCAATATTTGAATTTTTTTCTTTCTTGATCTGAACGCCTTGGTGTCTGGAGGGCTGGGTTTCTCTCAACAAGCTTTGATGAGATAATATATCAGGTATGTTTCCAAATAGATCTCGTGTCAGGCTTACAGGAGTCGTACAGTATAAATCATAACTCAGGATAGATTTCCCCTAGTCTACCCACTGGAGTCCGCAAGGTCTTTGCAATCTTCTTTCTCTTTTTCCCCATGACAGAAATAAATTGTATAAAATCACTAAGTCTCCCTTTCTCTCAAAGGCACGAGAATCGCCAGGAAAATCTCAAGTCTCTTTTGTTTCTGAAAGCTGATTCCTAAGCTTTTTAATCCTCACTGGACAACGGCCACAAACTGTGATAAACAAAACCTGCCTTTCATCTACCAAGCATCTGCATCTCCAGTTCTTCTGCTTTTTGGTCTAACGAGACCATAAATAAGATGAAAAAATAACTTTCCAGGGCATCTGGTTGTTTTGATCCCAACTGAAAAAATGTTATTTCTAAGTCACAGGAGAGGTGGTGGGTCAGACAGCTTCTGGAAGACGTGGGCTAAACACTCCTGAGAATGTTTAAATTATTTATATATATTTATATTAAATGAGAACTGAGGGAAGGGACACAAAGTCTTCCTCTCTTCCTTAAACTCGCATTTTGGTAGTGTGAGAGCCTTTGCACAGGGAGAGACTTTTATTTCACTTCTCCGTATTTTTTTCTGCTGTCTCATTCATAGCTTTATAATGTCTCTCACCTAGGGAGATTGATAGGGGCATTGAGCTAACGATAATCCCATGAGAATGTTGTGTGCTCTGAAGTGTTGCAGCAGAAAGTATCAAGCCAAGCTAGCCAGAACATTTGAATAACTACACAGCATTATGTGGTTTGCCAAAGTTGAAGCAGCTTGTGGAGATTTGTCAGTTCTGATGAAGTTCCAGAAGGGCAGTGACTGAGGCTCTGAGATCTCTGGTCATTTCTGTTAAGAGAAAGAAAACATGAAAGCTTGAAGCTAACCTTTCAAATCTGAAAATAGGCTTTTTGATGTAGTTTCATTTTATCTGAGAACTTCAGTTTTGCTTCATCCAGAAACTATTTTTCCTAAAACCTCAAAAGCTGTCAAAGTTGGAGTTAGCAACCTTGAATCATCTTAGTTTTCAAAATCAATGACAAAGCTTCCATAGGAGCTAATGGGCTTGGAAGCAAGTCCTCAGTGAAACAGGACTGAAGTGCTATATAAAAATTACTTCTCTCCTGGATTAACGAGGAGTTTTCTCAATCTCACCACAAAATGAGTCAGTAGCATCAACTCATTGATGAGTTGAAATTCAGACTTTAGTGAATCAGTATAATTTCTATATCAGAATTTGTTCAGCACAGAAAATCTGAAGCTGTTGTAAGGGGCAACAGCTGTGGATTATAAAAGAGCATCCAGTTTGTCTTCTGGATGTTTTCTTGTTTTCTTTTTTTTTTTTCCCCCTGGAGCTGTTTTAGCAAGGCCTAACAGAAAAAAAATCTTCAAGACTCCTTCCCCCACACTTCTTTTTTTAACAAGCATTGCTCATAAGTCATTCTGTCAGAAGACCATGAAAGGAGCTAACTGTCTGAGATGGAGGAAAGTCACTCAATTTGATGACAAAAATGTAAGCATGGGTGATGCATCAGTGTGTCAAAAGGAAGTCCAAAGGATGAACTGAAAAGTACTCCGTGGGAAGGGAAAGCCCCACATAGGTAAGAGCTTGCAAGCAAATGAAGGTGGAGGAGGTCCAAGCACTGCATAGCAGGGGCAGGAGCAGTGACTCTAGGGGGCTGCTGGCCCCTGCCAGCCAGAGGAGGGGCAGCATGTTTGCAGGGTGGCTGCAGGAGACTGGCTGAAGTTATTGACTGATGTGAGCACTCACGCCTGGGTTTGGATGAGTGCCATGGTTGGTCCCCAGGGTCAAATCCTGCAGGATACCAGCAGCCTGGTGAAAAGAAGGCTCTTGACTTCAATTACTTTTTCCTCACTCTAAAATCAAGGGAGGAACAATGGTGTTGATCCAGGATTATTTTTACAAGACCATTTCCATTAAAGCCAAGTGAGAATGTTTTCCCTTCCTGATCCCTAAACTCTACAGTTCCAGAAAATAGAAGTAATAATGAGTTTTTCTGGTGTTATTAAATAAGCAAATATGTGGCTGAATGATACACTGCCTGTCATATTATCTCAGTTTAAGACACAATATGCTTTCTAGCCCTATGACATCCCTTTGTGTTTTTCATAATTAGAAAAAATGTTGGCATTTAGATTCAGCACGGTTTTGGATATCAAAAAATTGCCCATTTAATGTAAAATCTCTAGCTCACTAATTAGTTTCTAAAGTTGGAATCAGGTGTTTATAAGCCATTTAAGCAAAACAAATTAGTATTCTATGTTGACTGCTGTTGGCCAGGCTGTTTAGAAGTTTAAAAACTTTGAAAAACTGAAAAGTAACAGCTTTATAAATATCAAAGCTTCTGAAAATAATGGTTTTATTTCTATTTAGTACCATCCCTAAATTTATTTACTGATACCTTTGAATAAACACCTTTATATTTTTTTTTAACCAGTCTCAAAAGTAATGCTTGCAATGGGAAAAGATGACCAAGTAAATTCCTGAAAGGTATTTGATATAAGCCCATTTATAGTAGAGTGCTTGCCTAATTGTAAGGACATTTACCATTGATGAAAACTGTGAGTGTTCCATTACTCTCAGCTATCTAAGGCACCAAGCTGGCAGTCACTGACATATATATTTGACTCCAGATAACCACATTACAATCTGTTGAAGTTGCAGAAAAGCATGTATGTTTGCAGAGCTGGGACATAATCAGGCATGTCTTGTTTCATTTGCACACAGCCACACAAACACACAAAGTGAGTAAACTAGGCATAAAACTGAATGGATCTGAAAATCAATAGTTTACCCCCACCCATTTCAGGTTTGTTTAGTCCTGGTGTAAGAAGCTATATAGGAAAAAAGACCAGCTGGTTCTTTATGTCTGTTTAATAAAGTTGGGTGATTTTGGCCTGTAGAAGACAACCATATGTTTTGTGAAATGGAAAAAAAAAAGAACCTCCCAAACTCATTCCTGTTTATACTTCATAGGCCAAGTGCTCAGGCAGCTACAGCCTGTGGTCTCAGGTGAGGCAATGGGGTTGCTAGATATGCGCGGAGAAAGAACATGAACTCGAATCTGCAGCAATATCTTATAGTTAACTTTTTAGTTATGATAACATCTGGAGCCATACCTTTACCATCAGAGTCAAAGAACAAGTAGAATTACCAGTGATCTTGAGGTGAAACAATATTATCTAGTCTTGTCAAAAGTGGCCAGTCTTTTCAAATATATTCTAAATGAACTTCTCACAATATATACATTATTTCAGGTATAACTTAATCATCATTGGCTGGGCAGCTAATACATGAATAAATTAAAATATAACTGATTGTTGGTACTGGCTGGTTGGGATGTGGTTAAATGATGTGGCTAGAAACAATTTTCTTTTGAATTCCTGGATTGCTTCAGGCTTCATCATCCTTGAAACTGTCAGTCAGCCCACAGAGATGGTCAGAGGCAATTCAGTCTGTACCTTGAGAAAAAAGTACAGGAAACTTCTGCAACATCATCACATTTCTGCTTTTTCTAGAGTTTAACTTCTTTTTTCCTTCTGCTGAACTGAAACAGGATAGAATGGGTCCAGTTTCATTCTTTTTATTTTGGATTTTTCAGACTTTCCTTAGCCATTGCTCCCAACAGGGCTACAAGATATCTTTCTTGCTATTTCAGATTACCAATGGTGTATAGGAGAGGATTTCTATCCTGTAACCTTGAAAAAATAACTTTAAACTTGTTGACTCAAACTTAAATGGGAATAAAATAACAGAATTTTCAATTCACTGGCTAAACAAAAAAACTCAACATCTATAAAATTAGCTCAAGTCAAGATAAAATGAAAATACTCTGCTTCCTTTTTTAACAAAAAAAAACCCACACCACCTCAAAGCATTATATTTAAACTAAATTAAATATCTGCTTTCCTTTGCAGAGAATGCAACTTTTTTGTCTATTTAACAATTATGATGATTTCACAATGAAAATGCTTCTTAGAAAAAAAAAAAAAGCCTGAAAACATTTGTTTCTTCGGTTAAAAAATCCAGAGTTGTCATAAGGAAAGATTTATTTTGCTGCTAAATAGATGAATAATGCTATTCTCTGTGAAGCTGTTCTGGTTAGCAAAATTACTTTTCTCAAAGTTAAAAAGGACCTCCCTAGCTCTCTTTTGAAAAGTGGTTTAGTGACTAGTGCTTCATCTTCAAAGAACAGCACAGGAGGGGGCTGTCCCTGCTGTAGTTGCAGAAGAATATCACCAGGGATTTTTCCTTAGTCAGTGCCAGCTGAGGTAATGGTGTACAACATACCTAGTCCATCTACTTCCTTAGACAGGCCAGAACAAGCCCTATTCTCATGTCCGTTCATCTCAAATACCAAAGGTAGATCATCTCACTTCATTTCTGGCTAGTCCTCTGATGGATAGGCTTGCTGCTTATGGGGACTGTGGTCTACATCAGGATTAGCTCCCATGTCTTTTGCTACACTTGCTTTCCCTTCTCAGACAAAAGCTGCTCTTTTCCTTTCTCTCGGTACATTTACTTCTCCTGGGAGCAATCAGCTTATTTCCTGATCCATAACACTGCATTATTCTTATCAGTATTTTCCTCTGTGAACATCATCAGGGAAACACTATGTGCTAGGAGCTTAATTATTCATGATCTTATGGCCAGTTTCTTCTTACAACTTCCTCTGTTATAATTATCATTTCAGCTGATACAATAATAATAAGCCAACAATATCGTGCCTAAAGCAACTACCCTACTAAGAAAGAGGTGGAAACAGATGCTTAGATTGTATGGCTGACCGATTTCTGAAGTGTTTCTTCTAATGCAAGGAAAGCTCTGGGTAGACTTGCATTCAATTTAAGTCAAGTAACTTATCTTGCTTCAAACTGCACCCCCTCTGCAATGTGATGCCAGGAAACCCATTCAGAAGAGTTCATTATTTGTCTACAAGACAAAATAATTTTTCTCTGGTGGGTTTCTGAAGCTTAAAAATATGTTCTCAGAACAGGCCCAGTAGCATATAAACAGCATGAATTTTTAAATATACTCATTGTAAAACAGCAAATGAGGCGCTATCTACTATGCTGTGCACTCTACTTTTCGTCAAATCACATGTGAATATGAGCTTTCCCAGCTGTTTTTTGTTTGCTTGTTTGTTTTTAACAGACTCGTGCTTAAGTCTGAATTTCCTGACATGTTCAGGTTTTAGATCTCAAAAAGTGTTCACTGGTGGTGGTTTATCTGACAGCTTGTGCCAGTTCTACTGAGTGTTCCTTTTACGTGACTCTATTTTTACAAGTTCCATGTTAAAAGTGTACATATATATATATAAAACCAATATAAATATATGTGTGTGTATATATTATATATGTGTATGTATATATATACACACATACATATAAATTTACTGGCAGTTCTTATAAGCGTTCCTTCTCATCTGTGGTGGTGACCTATTTGGCTATGAAGCAGGACTGTATGGTCAAGTAGTGATAACATCTAGACCAGTTTTCTTTCCAGCTGCAAGATTATGAGACATTTTCAGCACATTTAGACAAAATGCATCTTCTAATACATCAAATATTTTACTCTCTAGTAGTCTTCTAGTATATAAGAGGCTGTTAGAAGGAGGAAAGACATCAGTTGTTTGTTGGGTATGGGACTGGAAGAAATTGGGCTGAATTTGCAACAAATAGTCATCAGACTAGGTATCAGGGAAATACTCAAAATACAGTGAAGCTCTGGAAGAGGTGACATGGAAATGTTGCTAAATCTCTTTAAGAGTTTATAGAACAGGTTAAAAAAATTTATCAGCCATGGCCCAGATACACCTGGCCATTTTTCAGGAGAAAGGAAGGGACTGCATAGTATACTGAAGTTTTTTCCAGAAACATAGTCTTTCCGTGAGTGTTTATCTATGATCATTGATGCTTAACACCATCATGTCCTTGGCTTCTGCTTTTTACACAGAAAATTTCTTGTTTAATTGCAATGTTAATCATCCATAATTGGTAATCCAACTTTAGAAAGTGCTGTTCTGATGAGGCCACCGATTTGAGGCACATCACTCTTTGGAGGCTCAATTTAAGCCAATGATCCTCTGCTTCTCAGGGAGATCTGAACTTCCAGAGTTGCTGGGGCTTCTTTGGTAGCCCATCCTGATCAGGACTTCTGGAAACCAGGGTTTAAATGTTACATAAAGGTAATACCTTCCATTAGAGATCTGTTTGGTCTTAAATGCCTAGCTGATGTGTCTGCTACTTTCTGGCTCTTACCTGAAGCCCAGTGAAAGAGAGTCTTTCTACCTTTTTGCTTGACATTATGAGGCAGATGAAACTATGTGACACTTAAAGCACGTTTTGAAAACTGGCATGTGTTTTTCACAGGTAAATCAAGGATATCTGTGTGCTCCAAAATATACTAGCACACAGCTGAAAAGGAGAAGGAAGAGAAAACCTGGACAGGCTGTTTAGGTACATATTGAATCTATATATTTCACTGTCATCTGTTCAAAGGAGTTAAATGACCTGTACAGATTACCCCAGTGCATTGTATATCTAGGACTAAAAAAATATCATAATAGAATTAGGTGAAAGACAGAAGTCACTGATCTTTTGAACTAGCTGTTTTATAATTAAAAGTACAACTCATTTAGGACAAATATGTTTCTTAATCATTTCATCTCCTCTAATGACCCTTCTTTCTCATCCTGTTAATAATTTGATTTTCTTCCAAGTAAAAAAAAACAATAGAAGAGATGCATAAAATGAAAACCATAATGCAGCCCTCAAGCAAGAAGGTCTCAAAGCACCAAAGAAATCAAAGTGCCTGTTGCCATCTGTGGTAATTCTGCTGTTTACAGCCGATATGATCACTCAAAGCCTTATCTGTCAACAGTATAATGACATGGTGATTAAGCAATAGGGATATTAAAGTTCAACAGATTTATTTGAATATGATCTGCATGAGGGAGCTTACACTTCCTCTGATTCCTAAAAACTGGCTTATCAGATGATAAAATTAGTGACAAACTAGTTATACTTCATCATTGTACAAAAGTGGATGCCTATGGTTAATACAGCAGTCTGTTTCTTCTCATTCACAGTAATTCCAGTGATGTGATGTATGCTGTCTGTGCCTAACATTTTTCTAAAGACTCATTACTCTACAGGGGAAACCATACCACAGCAAAAAAGCTCTCAGCTGGAAGTCAGCTGTCCTGAACCTAATTTCCACCTCATATTATAGAAGGCTTTGAATATGAAGGTACATGTTACTTAATTTCCCAGATAGATTATTTCATTTAGAAGAAAGAGCAGAATCAAGTGGAAATAGGGTAAGAAAGGGTAGGAAAACGTCTTGTCTGCCTCTACAGTTATGAGGAACAGTTGTAGAATATTCATCCAAAATCACTAACAAAAACTCCAGGTCTTTTAAAAGATCCTTCCAATCACAGGTGTGCAGCCCAGATCACAAAATGCTGGTTGTATATTCAGCTGACATAAATTGTCCCAGTGTTATTAATGGTGGGGAAACACATTTTAAACAGCATATAGAGGTGGTCTAAAACTTGACAAGATGTTTTGTGAGAAAGTCTCAGTTTCCCTCACTTGCATAAACCCCCCAACTTTCATGAAACAGATCCTTTTTTTTTTTACACATAGCTCTTTGGTATGTCAAACAGCAGTAGCAAAATACAGAAAATATCTAAGCATGTGGTCATTTCCTGTAAAACTTTATATTTCAATAGAGCATTTAAGTTTTATGAAATGGTCTATATTACTTGGTGACTTCTTGGCTGAATAATGTCTTTGGCTGTAGTTTTTTTTCTTTAATGAGTCAAATCCCGTGTATTTTCAAAACATATTTATGTATCAGTCAAAGACTCCACTTTCAATTCTCTTCAATCCTCTTTACATATCTAATGTTTTTCTTCTAATTTCTCAAAGTACATACATAGCATTGAATAACCTGTAATAGGAGCACACTTGCCCTAAAACGAGAATATATCTAGCAGGAGGCAAATACTGAATGCGAAAGATAGGTGTATGGCTTGACTTACAGCTGTGTATAAGCAAACCATTTTTTTTTCTCACTGCCTAGGATAAGAGACAGAAGTGTTGCTGCCAGCAGAAGGAATTTTCCTAGAACTGAGCAGTGCATGTGGCTAGGTCTGCAGTACTTACAGTTCCAGTTGCTGCATGTGCAACTTGTCCTGTTTGTAAATAAAGGAACCCAGCTGAGCTGAAAGACTGGAAAGAAAAGGACATTTCAGGCAGTGATTTTGTCATGCTATGCTTGAAAGTATGCCTAATGGAAGGAAAACATATAATTTCCACGTTGGTCGCCCAATCAGTGCCCAAGAGGACTACTTCTTCATTGCACTTCAGTGCCTGAGTGGAGTGTTCCTTCATAATGAACCTCATGGGTACTGCATCCATATGACTACAAATATTGAAGCTTCTGCAACTCCTTTTACCTGATTTACCTTCCCCCCCCACCCCCACAAACTTATAAACAGGTTTGCTTTTGCTATTATCAGTTCCTTGTGGATTTATACATGAGAAGCCCTATCAGTACATTTTATTTGGTTTTGTAGGCACCGTAGTTACTTGATTGCCAAAGATTATGAAAGTAGAGGTGGTAGATGCATCCAGTGTCAGCATTATCAGGTTATCTTACAGACTCCTAAACAGACATAAATTATCTGATCGGAAATAGAAGTGAAAACAGTCCTGATGTTCTTCAGAGATTTCAGAAATACCTTAGTGATTTTGGTTTTAATTTAGCCAGCTGAAAATGGCTGGCTGAACTGAGGAAATACTTTGGTAAGGGGGAGGATAAACTTTTGGCAGTGATCCTGCTGCTGTGATTTAACACAGATACGAGTGACTAGAACTCAGCCAAATGACAGAAACATTTCTGATATTTTCTTCAAAATGTCATCTCATAAATTCAGTTTAAGAAAAGACCAGCAACTTTGTTTCCCCCTGAAAATAAGTTGAGAAATTACAGAAAATATTTGCCAGTGATGTCATTTCCTTTTTGATGAACTCTGTAACTAAGTTAAAATGAACACCAGAAGTGAAACCCTTTCTAAACCGCTTGTTCCTTGTCCCTGCTATAAAAAATCATGCACTATTTTTAATTGCTTTTCTTCTTAAACACCATATACCTATTTTTCTTTAAAATAGAATTTTGCAATTTAAAGACCAAAAAAGCCTGGTAGAGGAGAAAGTTTGTGAGAGTCATGTCCTATGCCATCAGATCAAAAAAAGCATATCTTCTTTTTGCAAGCCCTAGTTTGGGTATGCTTCTTGGTTTTGTTTTAAAGTTGCGCCATAACCCAGAAAGCCTAGCTCAGATGTCTGGCAATGGTATTCACTGGCCAATGTGAAATTACTCCTGCTGCACAGGCAGGTAAGGAGGAATTTCAACAGAAACTAAAGATACCCAGATTATTAATAATACATTTTCCACCTCTTTTTCTGAGGCCTGTCAGAGCCATAGCTGTCTGCATACCTGAGCAAGCTGTGTAGATGCCAAAAGCATGGCAAACTTGTGAAGTTTGAGAAAGGGTGTAGTCATATTTAACACTGCTTCCTGGATATATATTTCCCCCTGAAAAGCTTTCAAGCTGTCAATAACCTTCTAAAAATAAAGAATCCTATGAGCAATGCAGCAATGCCTTTATAGCTGGTGATAAGAATGAGTGCCAAAAGGCAAATGAACCGCCTAAGCTACTGACACATTGCACTTCTAAACTGGTGAGAGGAGACACCTCCTTCCCTCCAAATTTTGACCCATGGGCAAAAAAGAACCAGATGTACTGTTTTATAAGCAGAAGCAACACTTCAAAGAATTGTGGGCAAAGCCCCAACTCCTGAAATAAACAGCTGAGATGAAAGATGATCAAATTAATTAGAACATTAAGGAAAAAAAATCTAATTTGGGCTGAAATTTATGTTGCGTGTGGCAGATGAGATAAATCAGGATGACACAGAAAGCTCGTTACAGAGCAGACAATGCCTTCATCAACTTCAGAATGGTTCAACTCCTTTTTAAAACAGAAAATATGACTCAGCAGGACCAACTCCTGCAGAAGTGAATATATATGCTGTATAATTGCTGAAGCAGTGACATTACTGTTCTGATCTGTATATGTCCTATAAAGCTGTGAAAAACATTGTGGAAAAGTCATAATACAATTGGTGTGCAAATGAAGTGGGAGCTGTTTGACTTCTTAGAACACAGAGAAGAACAAACCAGCTTTTTCTGTCTATTCCTTTCCCCATGCTATTCCCAGAGGTCAAACTCAACCCTTTGCTCTTCCAAGATCTTCCTAAAAGTCTCTCTATTCAGACCTCTAATCTTAACCTCTCTGGACTCTCCACTGTTACCACTTCCACTTAAATTTTAAAATATTTACTTAAAATATTTAGATTTTATAAAACAAAACAATTCTTCACTACAGGACCCTCTCTCCCCACCCCCCTCCCACCCCTCCATTTTAAAAATTTTTAAATTTTTGTTTTGTTTTGTTTTAACACTGTAAAGTGAGGCACTGTGTTACTAGCCCACAGAAGAACTAATGCCTCTCTGAATTTATTTCAGGCTCTGGCCTTAGATGACATTTTATTATTCAGAACACAAGAATGCATAGGTAATACCAAATTTGCAAAAGCAAATTTCCTATATTAGGCAGCTCAGTATAGTCTCTCTATATAGGAGGCTACTCCTTGAATACACTTGTAGCATTAGGCTATCTCTCTCAACTGTTCAACAAAAGATGCTTGCTTTCTCCCCAGATTTACATCTACATTGACGGCTTTAAGCTACAGGTAACAGTTCTAGCCAGAGCTATACATTTAGGATAATTATCCTTGTCCCTGTTCAATCACCATTCCTTCAACAGTAGCAACCAGAGAGCTTGTAGAAATGAGATCAGCTCTGAAGTCCACGCTCTCATGAGAAAAAGCCTGGTGAAACCCTATGAATATAACCAAGAGTGTAATTTCTAATGTAGGTAGGTTTATTGTTGCATTTAAAGACCAAGTAAATGCTGCTCACGGAACAGAAAAGGTGTAAAACTGGCATATTTATTTGAAATCCATTTTCTCATCTCTATACTTGACCTTCCTTTTCTTCATTAGTGTAATTCATTTAAACTCTGTTGGGGCCTATTTCTAGGATAGGATAAGAATGGCAGTCAGGATTTTTCCATCTGTTTTGCACTTGGATGAATCACTTTTACAATCAGAAGACATGAAAGGATATTTAAACTTAAGATTCTATCCAATCCATGCAATCTTTTTTCCCAGACTGAAAGCTATATATTTGGTTTGCATAAGATAAAGATAAGTGAACTGACAGGCAAAGCTGAGGAGGAAAGCAAAGCAAAACAGTAGGTAGAAATCCAAGGGAAGACAAGAGTGTGGTTATGCAAAATATAAGGAATTAATGAAAAGAAAATAGGTATTGGCACCACCTACCTGTTGCAGCAGTCTCTAGAAAATTTAATTTTCATACTAGTGGCAAATACAGGTTTGTGCATGCATAAGTGATACACCTGAGGAAAGTTTGGTTGCTTAGGTCTCAGTGGACAGATGTGGCTGTAGAATTGTTTGAATGTTTCCAAAATATTTCTAGATCTTCTTGATTTTGTGTCCTGGTCAGCCCTACTTAAAACACATTGATGACTATCAATTTAGTTAATTTTAATTATTTTAATTAGTTAATTAGTTATTAATTAATTGCATTGCTTTGAATTAGATTGTATTGAAACATACTGACATATTATATTACTGGCAGCCTTTTATAAATCATGCACTAAACTGTGGCGTTCATGGGCTGTGTGTAAAGTGTATGTAAAAGTGCATTTTCAGCACTGCAGGTTTATGGTTGCATTTGTTTGATGTTTTAAGTACAATTCCTTTTGTCACTTTCAGTATTTTTGATTGCTGTTCTTTGGTCCTACTGTATGATGGACTCTCAGAAATTTTAATCACGACAACAAGTAAAATTATTCCTCTTCACTTCTTCCTTCAATATTTGGATACAAAATGTTACACAGAGTTACACATCTATACATGATTACTCCTTTATGACAGCCAGGCTGTTCAATTATTTAAAAACATGCCTATAAACCTGTGATTTAATAATAACATATTTTCCTTATTTGGAGGAGGACAGTTGTCTTAGTGACGGGAGATTAAATAACAAGCAGTCTGTGCTGTAAATGGACCATAGCCTTTGAATCTTTCATGTAGCTGCTAGGATGTATATCACATCTTAAAAGAAGATTGAAGGACTGAACAGACATATTGTACCAATGCAAAGGGATTAATTATGTGCTTGGCTTTTAGAGATGGCTCAATAATATATTATAAAGGGTATTTTATCAAGAAAAGCACTTGGCAGTAGCTTCAATTGATTTAGAACTGTAAATATTTGATAGATCATCTGTTGGTGACGCCGCAGAAGAAAAAGAGCTGCTCCATTTCGACTCTGTGGATTCTTGAACAGTAAAGCAGAGACACTTGTTTCAGATCCTGAAAATCAGGCAAAGATGGAACTTGAATCTGAGTCTCTCATACTGCAGTTATAACCAGATTTACAAGGCAGGAGTTTTCTCAACAAATGTGGTGCAATTACACACAATGGGCACGGTGCTTCACACACTATTTTTACTTCTGGCTCAAGCCTAGTATGAAATGCAGTGAATCACTTCATTGGGAGCTACAGCTGTGAATATCTGGTTTGGGTATGTCACATTATGAAACCAAGATTATTTGCTAAAAAAGAAGGTAATTAAAGAAAAAGTCAGATGACCTGAAAAAATCTGAACTGACAAGACTTGTTTCTGTTTTGGGCTGACCAGAACAGCATCTCTATGGGAATGTTTTTGCAGAATTCTAGTCTCTGAAGCCCATGGCAGAAGGGACATCACTGCTTTTCTCTGCATTGCAAAAAGTCTGCTTTGAAGTGCCTCATCGAGTCTGGTGACTTACTGCATTACAAATAAGCTCTCCATTCTTGCTTTCCAAGCTCAGTAAATTTCCACAGTGTCACCTACAGCTCTGGTTCAGTTTAATTTTACACCCACTTCTTTGCTGCATTCATTTACTCTTAAATTTCACACTTCATGTTCGTTCTTTACCTAAGCACTCATTTTAGCTTAGCTTATTTGTGAATCATTCCTCAGAGGCTATGTGTACTCTCTATTTTTTGCTTGTGTGTGCAGTTGAATTTATAAGAATTCCAGTGTACTGTACTCTCCTCTGGGTAGGGATTTATCTTCTAGGAAGCTGTAAAATGCAATGCACCCATACAATTGTGCCACCAGTGATGATTAATACTAAAGAAGTAAAGTAAGATAATTTAAAAATAGTATTGTTGTTGGAACTAAAAGACTAACAGCCAAACTGTATGGCTGATTGATTGAAATAAGTTAATGGCACTCAAATCCTTCTGTCTTCGTCCTCCCCTCCAGGTTTTTAAACGTATTTGAGCTTGTATCCAGACATTATGACTTGCAGACATTTGTGTTTGAGATGATTGTAGAAAAGGCTGAAGATGGAAAACGTATGCCCTAGCAATACCAAGTAAGAAAGCAAGTGGACTTACTTTTCACTTTTATTTCAGGTGCTGGCTTACTTCTCTATGGCTGGGTAAAGACTTATTCTCTATTCATTTCTGCTTAAATCTCCTCCAGGGAGAAGAGAAAATGTGCTGGGCTGGCAGGTATAACCGCCCAAGCAGCTATCGTCAGGAACATGATTTCTGCAATCTATTTGCTAAAAGCTTCACGTTTTAGTCTCTGTAGTCAATTAGCCTGTCCACTTCTCCTTTAGTATAAACACTGTGACCTTCCCCAGTCATTTCATATCTAGAGACCATTTAAACCTGGTTACTTTGTCCTTAGAAAAAGATCAGCACAAAATGTCTAGAGTTTTCTAACTATTTATTTGTCATATCCTGAATTCACTGAATGGGCCAGATCTTTCCTCTGGAATTAAAAGTAGAGAGGGGAGAATATCCCTTTCCTAAGAAGCAGACTTGGAAAACTCACATGCGAGTGTATTGCTTACTGATTTGAAGCAATGAGATTAACCAACCAGGGCTGCTAGCTCTCTCTCTTCCCTTTCAGCTGCATAGTGTGTGCAACACATTTCCTTTTCCTTCTTGTTTTTCTTTGTCTTTGTCTTTTTCTTTTTCCTTTTTTCTTTCTTTTTTTTCTTTCTTTTTTTTTTCTTTCTCTTTTCTTTTCTAGGTTGGAAAAACAAAACCAGATGAGCATTAGATAATATGCTTGGAGCTCACCCTGAACAATTGTTCTCCAGTGCTCTCAGCTGAGGAAAGTTTCAAATGTGCTGAGTGTTAGTTTGCCACCTGATTACTTGTAGATTGGGAGGACTAACACCTTATTAGCAGGGATGCACAGATACAGAATGAGGCTGTGTTTATCCTTTGTACATCAGCTACAAGAACAGTCCAGTTAACTATTTGGAAACTGAGAATGATGTGAACTACGCTTTGTGAATCATATTGAAATGATTCCTGGTTTTATTGTCTTTCATGGATAATTTAGCAGCTGTCATGATTATGTCTGAATTTGAATTTTGAAGAGATCATTCATTTTCTTTTCCTACAGTATGGATATTCTTCCAGTTGTACCATGAGCTCATATATACTATTTTTGGTGGTTCATGTTTAGGGTTTGTTTATTAAAAGAAATCAAAGTTGAGAGAAAAGATGTCTTTCACTGCAATTTTAGCTGTTGTGCCCATGATTTCTGGTCCTAACTTGACAGCAGTGGAAAGTGTCAGTTGCAAACTAACTCCTATCAGAGAGGAGCTGATGCTTATAGGTGGGTGTTTCTTTTTTCTTTTTTTCTCCCCCCCTCCCCCCCCCCCCCTTTTTCTCCCAAGCATGAGTCAGATCTGAAAC
>JAVJGI010000060.1:27214754-27298084 GCA_035590275.1 Ibycter americanus
GCTCCTGCCAGCTTTGTATCATCAGCAAACTTGTTGAGGGCACACTCTGTCCCTTCAGCCAGGTCACTGACGAATAAGTTGAACAGGACTGGGTCCAGTGCTGACCCTTGGGGAACACCGCCGGTTACAGGCCTTCAGCTAGATTGTGCTGTTGATCACAACACTCTGAGCTCTGCCTTCTTTTCCTCCACATGCTTAGAGATGACCTCCAGGATGAGCTGTTCCATCACCTTTCTAGGGTCGGAGGTGAGGCTGACTGGCCTGTAGTCTCCTGGGTCCTCCTTCTTGCCCTTTTGAAGACTGGAGTGACACTGGCTTTCCTCCAGTCCTCAGGGACCTCTCCTGTACTCCATGACCTTTCAAAGATGATGGAGAGTGGCTTAGCATTACATTACTTTTGTTTTTTAATTTTCTCAGATGAGGATCTGCAGCTGTGGTTCACAAGCACTCTTCCAGCACCACCGGCTAAATACCTAGAGAGACAATGCAGGACTTCCTAATGGCTCTTCAAGCGTGAGAAGCTGTCTGATGGGATGAAGTCAGACTGTCATAAATAGATGCTGAGTGCTGTAATGTGACAGATCAGGTCAAACATTTTTATTCTGTCAGTTTGAATGATATTGCAGACCCGAAGGCTTCCGACTGCCTGAGTTTTAATCACTGAGGTAATGTTCCGTGTGTGTTTTTTTGCAATGCAGTGCTGGAAATTCCACGGCACTGAGCACAGGCTGTTACTGATTCCATTTATGAGAAAAGCCTTCGCCTAATTTAAGAGCATAGTGGTTTACCAGAGACATAAGGTGTAAGTTTGACTTCACGCTCACGCCATGTACTGAAATCCCTGAGCCTTGGGATTTAGACAAATTCAGTAGGATTTAAGGACCCTGTTTGTGGCTGACACCTGAATAGAACATACGAGCAGAGCCATACTCTGTGCTGAATTTCTGCTACAGCAAGGATTGTGAAAGTTTCCTTGCTATGAGGATGTGGGGTGGTCAGTGACTGCACTACTGTACCAGTCACCTCACTTTAGGGAGTGTGGAAAAGTAGTAACAGCAGCACAGCAACCATGAAAATACAAGGGCGAATTACCTAAGTACACTTACGAGTCCATAGTGTATGGTACTGTGTGGACCATGGCAGGATCAATCTTCTAATCCTCACAAATAACTAGCTTTAAATGAGTATAAATTATTCTTGAAAGGTCATCTTTTCAGGTGGCTAAAATGTATTGGTTTGAATGGTCTTAACTGCTGGTTAGAAGCAGTTCAGTTGCTGTATTAACTTCATGACTCAGTACATTACTTTGGACTGTGACATGATGGGAATAAGGGGAGGAAGTACCTGGACACATGGTATGGAATTGGACTAAGAAGCAGAAGAGATCAGTGGACTCAGAAGACCTGAGCTTACTCTCTTGCTTTAAAAACCTTGTGAGACCTGAAGAGGAAAAATGTTTTCATTATTATTCTTTACTGACAGCCTTATCTGTTTTATTTTGAAAAAGGGACTTGTGAGAACAGGTGTGTAACTTCTGACTCTGTTTGCAACCTTTCATTCCTTTGCCAGACTGGTTAGGCAATGTTGCAGAATGGCTAATGGTCAAGCACGCTGAAGACCAGAATCAAATAATCTAAGGTTCACTGAAGTCTCTACTGCCTCCTGTCAGCAAACATTTGGGAAGGTGCGCCTGTGTCTCAGTGCACAAATGTAGGTCAAGTGACCACAGAAGCACAGACCTGTGCTTAAAGCTGGATCTTGTGCCTGTTACCAAATTCTACTCAGCATCATCACACAAACTCAAGTGGGTTAGACAGATATTGACTTTTCCTTTCAAGCCTTCAGAAGTCATGGTAAAAATAAAGCTTATGCAATTTTGATGGCTGATAAGTGGTCTATGAAATGTCAATGAATTGCAGGCCACCATAAACTGCTTTTAACACTTATTTCCATTCTAATTTGCATCAATTGCTGTGAGCAGTGAGACTGCTATTATCAGGTTAATACAAGACCGGTGTTCTCAAACTTTGACAGGTCAATTTCTACCTTAAAAACACTCAGCATTTTTTTTTCTTTTGTTTGTCCTTTTCTGCCAGAAAGGGATTTTAATTCCCCATGGTAGACACTAGAATTTCTCAGAGTTCTCGATTCCAGTCTTCTAACTTGAATGAAATAATAAGTTAAAATAACAGAAAGTTATCTTCTCTGTGTTTTACAGACCTTGAAAGTCTCTGTGAGTGGACAGGTAATCAGCTTGCTCACGTTTCTAGTCACTCTGCAGGATATGTAGCTTCGCTTTGAATATTGGATCGTTTTTAACATCAGGAGAATGTTTTCCCTTTTCTCATTGCAAGGGGTATAAATGATGTTTACTATTTTCTGTCATTCAAAAGTAAGTAAACAGTTTAAAACATGCAGCCAGTACACTAAGTTTACAGAGCATCTTTTCTTCTGCAGCAACATAGACTGAGCATTTAGGGCTGTCAGCTGGCTGTATGGCAGTAGGACTACAGGGTACTAACAAGAAGCCCTGGGAGCTGTGACATGCAGCAGTGGTGAAGCTGTGCCTTGGCAATAAAAAAAAAGGGAGTAAAATATCATAAACCAAGAAAATCCATAGAGACATGATCCAAAACTGGAAAGATAAACACAAATCAAAGTGAGATGAAGACACACTAGTGGTGAGGGAATTGAATGCCTGGAACAAGGCAACTCAGCCAGAAGAGGGGATTTGCTAATGGCTCCCTGAAGACATTCAGGCTGAAGGTTTCAAAAGAGGTGTTCAGCAGAGAAGTGCCTGCCCAGCTTGTTGCCTTCCCACCTAGGCAGGGTCTGGGCTTCTTTCATAAGGGAAATGACATGCTCTCTGGTCGTGTAGAGAGTATCTTCCCCCACAGCTGGAAATGCCAGGTGAAATCCCTCAGTGGCCCTGTGAACTGTGAGCAGAAAGGTCCCTTCTGACCCACAGATCTGCACGGACGGTATAGTAGATGTCCTGGTGAACTTAAGGGTCTTTTTTCCTTTATTCTGTCTCATTCCATTGACTGAATGTCAGAACCATCTAAAAGCTGGCTATTCCCAAAGGTGATACATAGGAATTCTCCTTCACAGAAGCATTTCCATAGCAGTCAGAGAACAAATGGGCATAATTTCTGAAGCTTTCTATGCTTGTTCCCCTAGGACATGTCATTCTTTAATATATGGTGAGATTTTCTCCCTGATTTTTCTAATCAGATTTTTTGTTCTTTGCCATACTTTAGGTTGTTCTTTTTTCTCTCTTTTAAATAAACTTTTTAATAGTTTATTAAAAGAATACAGTAATGCCCTCATATCTCTTAAGAATTTGCTTTCTTCTCAGAAGAAGTCTTTGGACTTCAGAGAACTCTTTTAAAAATCAAAATAGTTCTCTTTTTTTTGTTGGTTTGGTTTCATTTTATGACTTATACACTCAAGTGCATGGTGCATGGTGCAATACCTTTACGAAAGGTTTCTTTGACCTTTGTAAAGGTTATCGGGAGAAAAAGATGGAGGAAAAAACCAAAAAATACAACCAAAATTTGGAGGATATTCTTCAGATGACAGCCAAATAATCTTTTCCTTTTGCTTTTGTCAGAAAGAAGACAAAAGAAAAACTGAATATCATTGATAATCTGGACCAAATGTTTGAACACACTCTAAAAAGCCTAGCACAGTTCTTTTATGATGCTTTTACCACTGTATTTTCAGTCATTTCAGGTATCTGCAGGCATCATATAAGCCCTAGGACCCCTTCGTTTCTTGTTCCAGTGTTATTGTATTTTGTTACCAGTATTAATACCATGAAACTGGCAGTGAGCACAGAAACGCATTTGATGCTTTAGAAATAATGAAATGTCACTCCCATTACAGAACAATGTGGCATTTAATGATTTAATGGGACTATGCAAAGTTTATTTGCATTATTATTCCACTGTAATGATTTTTCCTGGCAGTTAAAGCTGTCAAAAATATCACTGAATGTTAATTCAGACGAACTTTAAAGGCAGCCACATAGGGAGTGACCTGAAATCAAAGCTCTTGGTCCTAGCCTTCAAAGGAGGCTGCCCTGGAGGGTGTCATTAGAATCTTCCTTTAACCTCACAGGCTTCAAATCTGAGAAAAGGACATGGCGAAAAAGACTCCACACACTGAGCAGGAGTTGTGTCACTCTCCGAGGCAAAAATTAGAGTGCCATAATTAGCTGCCAGAGGGAGAAATACCCTTGGATTTAGATACCATTAACATGGCTAATTAAATATCAGAAAATGTTACATGAAAATATTCTGGGAAAAAATATTCTATTTCCCAGTGATGGTAATTTTAGTAAATTTTTCTCACCTTTCAGAGTTAGCTCTACTGAACTTTATCAATTTTAACTGTGTTGATCCTTTAGTTTTTGAGTGATCGTTGTCAGAGTGCATTACTACTGAGCTTTACACCTGGAATGCTTTCTCATATAAGAAATACAAATACACTTATTGGCATTTATATGATGATTGTGGCTGAAAGGAATAAACCAGTAACTTTTGAGGTCCGGGTTGTACCTGGCTCTCAAAATACAGATACACTCCAGAGGAGAGGTTTAGACCAGGGACTTTAGTTTACAAAGTACCTGCTTCAGAATTGAATGAGGTTTTGGTGTTTGGGTTTGGGTTTTTTCCCCTCAGGTACCTATTTATTGAATGAAAAATGATGTTTCAAATAAATAAAGAAAAAAGGGTTAATTTATGAGAAAGAGTGAAAATTTTTTGGATGTGGAAATTTTTTCCCCTTTATTTTATAAACATTTTGATAATTTTGCAAGGTACAATTATTTTACGTTCAAACTTAGCTAATGAAATTTTAATCCTCAAGTTAAAAAAAACCCAACCTCTGTGAAAGAAAGACAGTTAAGTACTATAAGAAGAGGAATAATGGGAGAAAAGAGAAGGAAAAGATCAAGTTTTCTTTTGAAAACTATTGAGTTTGTTCAGAAAAGGATAAATGTGCAGTTCTACTCTGCCAATAAGCAGCCAAAAAATGTGCTGCTGTAGTTCTGCTCCAGCCCTATTTGTGATCCCTTGGCTCTGTAACACAGATGACACAAACCAGTATTTAAATCATGTGTGAGGATGCCAAATAACATTCAATAAACTCCAGTGTAACCAACCTTCAACTCTGTGGAATAATTGCTTTCTCTTTTCAACACAACATGTAGACAGAAAACATAAAAACAGATTTGTTAACAGCATCTTTTATTTCTTTAACTTAGAAACCAATTAGTACCAGCTCTATCTAAAAACAAAACAAAACCCACCCAAACAAACCAGCTAAACAAAACAAGGCAGTATTTTATATCACCCCAGCACCTGGAAACTAAACAAGTATTAAGAACATGAATCTGAAAACAGAGTGCCAGCATTATTATAGAAACAGGATTGAAAACAGAAAAGAGTGAGGCTGTGCATAAAAGTGAAAAATAAATGTATCCATTGTGGACAGATGTCCATGTTCTTTGCTGTTTTGGTTTTTTTTAAAGCAACCTCTCAATACCTTGGTTGGAAGGCTAATTAACCTAACAGCAGGATCCAGGCTGAAATCAGCTCTTTACCCACAGTAATCATTAGGATCACAGTTTGCTCAGGGACTATGGAAAGCAGCCCATGCAACTTAATTCAGCTCCCCCATGTTTATGCATAATGATAGAGTCGTTAATTACATGCTTGAACAGCACTTTTCCAACTGGAACCCTGGTGGACAAATGGCTTTTGGAGAAGGAATGGAAGGAATTCTTGGCATCTGGACCTCTACCTTGCTGGCTGCAATAGGCAAGACAGCAAATGCAGCAAGGTACATCAGGAAAAGCTGATTTTGTGAATGGGAAGCAAGATTCTCTCCTTCTCCCTGCTCACATGGTAGTGGCAATTGCCTTCAGCCAATCTGTCCCTAAGTGGCGGTAATTCTCCCCTCTGCATCTTTATAGATGTCCGCCTAAAACTGTTGCTTGTCCTAGGGGATTTTTTTGGCCAAAACCCTAAAACTAGGGTGCATCTCTTTGGTCTAGCTATTGAACTAAGAAATATATTATGTGCAGAGCCATGAGTCCCATCTAGTCAGCAACTAGGTACTCACGCCTTCTTATGTGCCTGGAGTATCTACAGTCATATGCTGTACTGAGAAATTAGTGGGTTTACACAGAGAGTTGAAATCAGAATTTGCAAGTAAAAATGAGATTGTGAATAATTAAAAAGAATACACTTTACTGTGCTGAGGATTTGAAATAATTACAACTTTTCAATGATATTTAGCATTACAATAGATTTTAAAGATCTGATTCCTAACCATGTCACTCCTGTTTTGTGCCAGTGAGGCTGCTGCAATTAAGAGTGGCAAATAAATTTGTAGTGATGTCAACAGAGATCAAACCCAACCCCAATGTGTGCATGTTAATATGTATAATATATATAGTTAGCCATTATGCTACAATGGCTTGCCCTCTGATGTAACACTATTATTATATCAAAGCTATGTAATTTAGAGAAGCAATTTTCTGCTTAGAAGAATCTGATCTTACTATGGAAACTAGGGATTACTGGATACGGAGTTATCAAAAGGCGTAGCAAGGAGTCAGATGAATTTCCAGACGCAAGATAGTCACTAAAGTCACTTCACCTAACTTTTAGCCATTTAAAAATTAGGTCTTTATGATAGCAGTCTAGGCAACTAGGCAATAGCAGGGGATCTGTACTTCCAAAGGGTGATTCATTTCAACTGTTTTAGACACTTCTTCTGAGAAGGGATGTATTATGCTGTAAAAATGCATTTCTGTATGCCCTGACTATAGCTGGGCCTGAATGACTAGATTGCATTAATCACCTACATTTTCACAGCTGAATTTAGATTAAATGATGCCTAAGCACGCATATTCTCAGTGTACTGTAGTGCTCTAGGAGCCTCTAAGATAATGTCACCTTCAAAAGAATGAGACTCATTTATTTTGCAAAATAGTTAGAACCTGAGTACCTCAAAAAAATGTAAAGCAAAACTGACAGAAACTACGGCAAATCCATAAGTGGTTTCCCATCCTATTTTTGGTAATTAGCAACTCTTTTCCACAGAGCTGCTTGCGAAGGAACAGTGTCATCTTTTATAGTTGGAAACACTGTAAACAATATCATTTTGATTTTTAAATAATTGTTTTAAAAGAGAAAAAGAAACAGTGAATAAGTTGCAGGTCTGTTTAACTAAATATTTTTATTAATGATTTCTGAGAAATTGTTGCTTTAAATTGAAATGGAGAAGGCATGAGAAATTGAGCAATCACAAAGAAGCCCCAAGTATTTTAGAAAACAAAAATCCTCCATGTACAAAAATATTTCAACATGCCATATAAAATCCACTGCTATTTCTGCTTCCAGAATGTCTTAAGCTTATAAAAAGTGTATTGAGATTACTTTTTTTCCCCTGTTAACTGGTAAAAGACAAAAACAAAACCAAAAAATGCAAGTTGGTTTACTCGTGTGCTGACATTTCTACCATGAAGAAAGCTTTCTTATTCACAGAAAGAAGGAAAACTAGCCCATAAAGTACAGAAATTAAAATCTTCCATGGTAATGCTTTACCTCTGGGAAACAAATTTAAAACTAATGAACAAACAAAGCCCCCAGCTACCATTGCATTTGTGTCTCGGTTAACAAAATGCACATCACAGACATCCTCAGCTGCCTTGTTTCTGAACACACTAACAGACAAATGAAAAGGCAGGTTATCAGCAAATGGAACTTGGTATATCTCCACTGAGGTCAGTGCTGTTTCTTAGATCTACTAGCAGAAGAACTGGCTCTCTGGTAAAGCCTTTTCTAACATGCATACAAAAGCTTTCACAAAATACTATGAATCCTTTTAGTAACCACTGACTTATATGCTTATTATGCTCTGCAGTGGTATTAACCTCTGAAAGATGCTATAACGCAACCCATAATAACAGTTCAACATATAAAGTGAACTGTAATAGGACTGCTGAAATACACTTCCCTGACATCTGGCTTCTAAGAATTTCAAGAGAGTGATCAAGTGCCAAGTTGCCTTGCTTCTTCTCAAGTAATTGAAACCCACAGAGGATGGTGTTCGCTGACAGTAAAACTCCTTTTTGTGCAGCCAGGCACAAGGTCTGCATATCACACAAGTACCGTGTTTGCCTAATTTTGAAGACTGAAGCGAGGTGAATGGGGCTTATGCTCACTCCTTGCCCAGGAACAGGCTGCCTGGGTAGGCTCTGACATATTTTCTCCACATTTTTACTTCACTGCAGTTTGCTGGGTGTTTCAGCAGTGGAAGCTGAAACGTATCAAAGAATGAAGGTTACTTTTGTATTCTGACACAAATTTTAAGTTAAAATGGTGTTTCAGTTTTGTATAGAAACCATTCACACTTACTTGAAATGTACAAAAATGAGTTAAAATGGGAAAACTTATGTTTCAGATCATTTCATCAACTGAGCTACCTATTCAGACAGTCATCTGGCAAACATCAGTTTATCCTTACATCATATGACTGAAAAACTCATAGATTACCACCCTCATTTCACACAGAGAGCCTGATATATGGGGATAAAGGCTCAGGCTCAGTTCAACTGCTCAAATGTGGCCATTTAGTGCCATCTGAAATGCTTCCTGGCCTCCAGTTACTACTCCAGGTGGGTGTGTACCCCCCGTAGATACGTGTTATATCAAATCAGCTTCACACAGATATCCTTGCACAGCTCAAATGGATCTTGACACCAATAGGCAAGCAGCTGAATCAAATTGTAAGTAACTTCATAACTGATCTCTGTAACAGAAGTGGGAAATGAAGTGTATTTCATGATGCACAAGATCACTTCTTACAAATGTGCACACATTCTTTTCTGTAAATATTCTGAAATTCTCAACCAATTTCAAAACTGGTGTGCTGTCTTGTAATTACTGAAGTACGGGATGAGATTCACCGCCAAACTCAAACCCCTCAAACTAGGTGCGTCTGTCAACAAACTAGATGTCTACACTCTTCTCAAAGACAATGGGCAGCTAGCGAATACTACCAGTGGAGTGTGAAGCCCAATTCATCTCACACTAAAGGAGATAATTTGATCCCCTATATTACAGTCAGCGCAGCCAAGACTGCCACCAGTCTTCACATCTTAGATCTGTTCTTTGTTATTTGAGAGCACCATGTCCAGCAAAGACTTCCTTGTTCTTATCCATTGCCTGCATCACAAATTGTCCTTAACACACTGCAAAAATGCCCTGGAGAGCAACCTTGGCCCTCTTGCCCTTCCCTGTACCCTGCAGAGTCCTGTAGTCATTCATGATGTTAAAGGTTTCCTTCACGAGTTTCATTGATGAAGAGGGTTCATGGGCTGGACAAGCCCTTGGCAACTTCTCCACGACGTCCTGGATGTGGATCCCAGGCAAACAGCAGACCTTGGGCAACAGCAGGTCTGACCAGTGGATGGGTGCATCTGCGCATTGCCTTTTACCAGCAGATCAGACTGGCCTCCCAGATGCCTCCCCTACCAAAGCTTCTCCCTCTTCTGCTGCCAGCTCCCACTTTCCTTCCATGACTGCACATTTGGTGGGAGGTCACAAGCTCCCAGCCAACTCCCACCATCACGGGACCTCCACACAATGCCCCCAGCTATAGTTGATGCAGGGGACCATGTTCTGTGGCATGTCCCCACTATTGTGCTGACTCTTACCATCTCATGCAGTTTCAGGCAGTGCCCCATGGCTCAAAGCATGCCCTGCTCCAGGCCAGTGGCCACATCTAGTCCTTGATCACCCCTGCTGCCCTGGGTACAAGGCAGGAGGCTGAGCACAGACAAACCCACTCTAACCTTCCCTAGAAGGTTACCTGTCTGGCAGGCAACTGCTTTTGCTATTTTTTCATTTTCCAGCCACGGTGGGCACACCAGCTGTGCACCCACCCAGTCTGCCATGTGTTGTATCTTCCTGCCCTGTGCTCTGAGCACGGGTGACTGAGCAGTGCTCACACACGTAGGCAAGAAAGCCGTTCTCCTGAAGTTCACCCTGCTAAGTAATAAAGGATAAGGATGTATGTTGTTGCCAAGGAGAGTGAATGATGGCTGGGTCACACTTCATTATTTTCTTGGCTTTGGAAAGGTGAGAAATAATCGGTAATTTAGTTTTTGTATGTGATATTTTACTTGGTAGCCATGGCACCTGGAGTTTTGGTGAAGGGCTGTGTCTCTGCATTGTGCAAATAAGTAAACAAACAAATAAATAAATAAAAATTGCTGCTGTCTTCCACTGAATACTCCATGGGGCTGGCAGAGACATGGATACACTTGGCGACAAGAAGGCTTCCTGCTCTGTTCTTGGTGTTTTTGTTGTTGTTTTTTTATTCCCTGAATAGCAGCCAGTGAACCTCAGAAGTGAAAGACAGGCGTATTTATGCCATTTCAGTTACAGCAGAATAAATAACTAGTTGTGACTACTGCCTGTTTGTGCCACATTAACATGTAAATCATCCTACACCTGAGCTCAGAATTGCCCTGGGGCCCTCAGCTGGGGAGTAGGAAGAGATAAAATGAACATTCAGTAAAAGCAAAGAAAAAAGCCACCCTGTCATGATCCATCATTCTTCCTCATGCACCTCAGTGCTGTACTGCTTTACTATACCTGCCTCCGAAGGGGAAGAGTAACCTTTGGGAAATGTGGTATGATGACAGCTTCGTATTTTTGGTACTTCCATGCAAGGGTGTAAAAAATTACAGAGGCTTTGTGTATGCCTGCTCTCCAGGCTGCACTGGGAGATAGCAACTTCATTTCTTTGGCATAACAATCGAACCAAATGAGTGTGATTGCAGTAATCAAGACATTAACAGCATATAAGTGAGGCAAAGTTTGCAGGAAAAGGAAATATACACTCCCTGAGACACTCAGCCAATATTTTGTAATGAATAACTCATATGAGACTTTTTGCCACTTTTTCTTCTTTATGAATCATCCTTAAATAGATTGAAATTTTCTCTCGTGCTTTAGTTAACTAAGAGTACTAATCTTAGCATTGTATCTTTATAATTCCTCTTCTGTACCTGATTCACAATCATGACTGTTATTCTGTATTTCAATTACTCAAGTAATTTTGCATTCCTAAGATATTGCTGCTCATTGCACAGTGAATCTTTACTTTCTACAAATATTCTCCAATATTAGTGTACAACTACATTATTAAATAATTTTGCAAGGAAATACATTTGATAAGATATTGATGGAAAAAATATCCAGAAGACATACCTTCACTAAAAATTCTGGGCATAGTCTTTGCTGCATACAGAACAGTATTTTAAAGGAAAATTCAAGTTACAGGGCTTTAAAAGTTTGGAAATGCCAGATTAGTTGTTATCTGAGAATGATACATCTAACCTTCTACAGTGTCTTTCCTGCAGGTTTTTTTTGTTCATTTTAATGGTTTGGATTTTTTTAGCATTATTATTTTCTTCTGCATTTTCCTTTTTTGTTTTTCTAGCCAAGGCAATATTTGTTACATTTGAAAAGAACTAGACTATTGACCAGGTCACATTCTTCAAATTTTGCCCATTTTTGACTTACAGTTACCAAAACTTTGCAACCATCAGGAAAAAAAATTACTCAACAATTCCAAGTCCTAGAAATATTGTGATGCAGATATAATTAAGACTAGAACTTTTGGATAATTTAATAAGTTACTCAGTGAAGGAAAAAGGTAGCAAGGAAGCATATAAACTCATTTTCCCTAGAAATATTAGCAAAGCATGACTGTGAAAGAAGATGAAGAATAAAGGATCATGTAGAAAAATAAGATCTAATTTATCAAAGTTTAACAATGAATGGAACTTTTGGCAATTCAGCTGCAATAATTCTTGTACAGAAGGTTTCCAAGTATATTACATACAGAATATTTTTCACCAAATTGTCCAACTATATGTGCAAAATGTGTATTTCCATGTGCAAACTGGATGTGCAGAACAAGTGTTTGCTCATAGCAAATTGCAACTTCATTTATCTATCTGTACATTGAACACTCTGTACTATAACAGTAAATTTTAATATTCTACATGGAATTGCCTCTGGTTTTTGCTGTACTATACAAAAATGTTCATTTTAGATGTCTGTGGGAAAACTTCTTCCTGGATGTGTTTTGGAAGGGATCAAATTATAGCTTGGTTAACTGCATACTTTTTGCAATCATCTACATGCAAAAAAATACAAGAGGATAACTTTATATGCCTGTGCTTCTATAAAAAGGCTATCAGCTGCTGCCATCAAAAAAGAAGGCAAAAATCATAGGAATACAAGAGCAGTAAATGTGTTATGTTGTCATGACAACTGCCATTTCTAGTCTGGAGAGCTGACAGGGAAAACATGAATGCACAGAGGAAAAGGAGAGAAAACTTTACAAGACGTCCAGGCCAAAATCAGAATCAAGTCAAACTGTCTCAAATATTTCCAAGGAAAGATGAAAAGAATTCATTGTATTCATTGCTTGATACTGAAGAATGCTGAGGAACATGTAAGTACAAAGGAAAAATCAGTCCTGAAATGTTAAGGACTTGTGGAGCGTTTGAAAGGAAAGAACAACAGTGTGGTTAAGAAGGAGAAAACCTGAATGCAGGTTTCCATCATTTCAGGTTTCATGAAAGCAAAAGAATGTCCATGGTATTTAAGGTTAATTAAGTCATGGACACAGTGATGACATCTTTATCTAACAAGTTGTTTGTTAGGATAAATACCCTTCTTACGTTTCCAGAACTGGATTTTACTGTGAGCACAGTTTGTGACGTAAACAGATATTCATTCAGCCTCCAGGAAAGGAGGCGGCTTCCATGGCTGGGGTTTATCCTTTGACTAATTTCAGTTACGTACACAAACAAGGAGTTAAAACTTTTGTCACCACAGTTCTCAAAGTCATAACACTGATGCAAATTAAACAATATCCTGTTGATCACATCTCATGCCATGAAAGAAACTTGAAAAGTGAAGATAAAGTTTGAGATATAAGGATTTTTTCTCCCTCAGTCGAGTGTATTGAAAATATTCATACTTGGTAACCTTGTAAAACTCAAGTAAAAGAAACAGAGACAAAGCTCAAATATTGGATATATATCAGGCAAGCCATATGAGGATAACATATGCCACAATCAACATTGCAGCTTCATGGTTTGGTGACATTTATTCTTGTAAATGTGGAAAAGTAATAAAAATTTATGAAACAATACTGTCCAGAATAAGACAACATACTTTAAAATACTTTAAAAGTGACTTATCCTGTGTGTTGTCCTACTGTTGAGCCAGATCGTCTTGCAAAGAGTAGCAAACTGAACGCACATTACTATATTCCTTAGTCTTCTCTCACTCCCAAAAATTGTATTAGGAAGATCTTTGTTTTGCTTGTGCAAATCGTACATTTTACATGAAATTTCATATACTTCTTCAAATTGTGCCTCAAACAAAGTGTTTCCCTGTGCTGAAGCCAGCCTTACTGATGAGTAAAGGAGAAAGCTGAGTGTATTAATAATTAATCAGAGGAACTGTGGAAGCAGGAGGGAGTCAGGAAATCACTGAAACTTGTTTTAGGATACAGAAGACAATTAGAGCTTTGATAATAATAAAAGATTCAGAAGCAGCAAGGTCTATAAAAGGCTTTACAGATACTTCCAAAGTGGAAGGAAGAAAGAATAAAAACAGATTCATTACTTAATAGAACAGGAAACTAAGTAATGAGTGATGCAAGCTTATGTTCTCAGTGAACTCCCTGATTCAATTTTTACACAAAGACATTCAGATGCAACCAGATGCCTAACACAATTATATTAACAGTGCACAGGTGTGCAGTTCAGAGTAGGAGAAAAGAACGGATAATTTCAGTGTATTACAGAATTTGTGGTAGGGTGTACTTTAGTGTTCAGGACCCAATGAAAAATGATTGAGAGGGCTAGGTAAAACAAACTTTTAACTTAGCATTTTATTGTTGTTGTTGTTGTTGTTATTGGAAGAGAAGGTGGGCTCAGGAGACTGGAAAAAGGTGGGGTTTTTTATTTAAAAAAATCAATACAGGGTGGGATAAAGTCTGGGAATTAAGATCATTCAGATTAACTTCATTAACAGGAAATAGACTTTAATGTTTAAAAAATAGTAATATATAAACATGTAGGAGAGACTAAAGAATAATAAAAGAGCAAACAGTTTGAGAAGCAACTTCTCCAAGCAAATCAAATATTCACTTTAACATGGTTACTAATACAAACATAAATATAGATGCAGTATTGTCTTAACTTTAGTAAGGCTCCTGATACCAACTCACAGAATTAGGAGATATAGTTTGGGTAAGAAAACATACTTTGGGAAAAATTGCCAAAAAATGGGCACACACTTTATTGAAAAATTCTTCTTAGATCTGACTGTAAGGGTTTCCATCAAAAAGGCAGGCAAATAAAATCATAGTCTCTTCTTCTATGCCCAAATTTGTGCCATTATTTCCATTAATGATTCAGATGATGAAAAGGATAATACAAAATACACAGATGACTCCAAAGAAGAACAGATCAAAAACTTTTTGGAAGACAGGATCAGATTCCAAAATAATCTCAGTAAATTGAGAAATAGTTTAAATTCAAGAAGAGCAGATTAGATAAAGGGTAAAGTCTGTAAGAAGGACGAACGATGCAGAATTACAAAACAGGGAACTCAGGGCTCATTGGCAGTATTGAAGAAAAAATATGGTCAATTATAATGAATTGCAAACCAGATACGCATAACCAGCATGAAACAGTTACCAAACCTCCCAAGTCTTATTCTAGGATATCTTACAGAGAGCATAATTTACAAGGCACAGAAGATAACTTTTTCATTAAACTCGGATGAGGTTTTGCTGAGAATAATGTCCTGGTTGGAAACAGTTTTGGGGATCATTTGGAAAAATCAAAAAATTAAAAAGAAGAATGGGTGGATTAAAAATGAAGTTCAGAGGAGTGGTGTTTAAAAGATCTGGTTTAAGTCCAGAAAAAGGAAGACGAAGAGCGGTGTCTGTGTGTAACCCATTTTCCAGTATGGCTACCGAGCAAAGGGAAGAACAAACTGGCTCAATATTCAGAAAAGTCTTAAATCAGAAAGTAGAAAACATATCTGTCTGTCAGCACAGTTAAGTTCTAGAAAAAGGGAGTTTGGGAAGGGGACTCTGGAATGTCCTTCTTTACAAAATAATAGTAGTAATAATAACAACAAAAACAACAACAAATCATTGGTTAAGACAAGCATGTTGCTGTGAGCTTGCCGTGCACGTTGGAGCTGAGAGAAGAAGATGGTCTGGATGGTTCTCCCCAAGGTAGTGAATCTCTGACTGCAGGTTAGCCAAGACCCTGCTCTGTTTCACAATAGTTAACAGGAATAATACAATTCTTAGTTGTGTGACCAGGGGCCTCTCACCAAAGGGCAGGGAGTAATAGTTCTCCACGTCGTTGTGGTGGCACAGGTTAAAGAATGTCACTTCTCCATCAATGTAGATATTTCCATAATGGAGACTGCTGAAAAAGGCACAGTAAAAATTAGCTGGGGGTTCACACTTGCTGATTTATTGGAATGGATTAAAGCTCTGATTCATGAAGACACTTAAGCAGTGTGTGACTTGCACATTTGAGTCATCTCTCAAACTAAGTGTGTTTTGTTATAACTACAGGTGTAGAACACAGGACTTCCATTAGGGTCTGGTACATTCCAAAACTCATAGCAGATATCTCTTGTCTTTTGTATGCAAAAATTAGAAGAGGCAGAACTTCAGCAGCACGTTTCAAGAAATTAGGGAGCTGGACTTGATTGCCAGAAGTGTCTCTATGCACCTCTTAGACTTTGTGCCCATGTGCTGTGTTCACTTTAATCCTATAGCCCATGTCAGTCACTGTAATAAGACCATTATCATCCTGCATCTTTCCCTGTTCTTGTTTGTATGGGTATGTATGTGTCTATACCTATCAACTCCACTTTCCCATGCCCCAATTCCATACATACATCCTTTCCTTCCTACTCAAATCAAAAAAACCTTGTGACTCTACAATAACAAACCCCCCAATGATTGCTTCATACAATATAATGACAAATATTTTAAAAACTCTGGGAAAGAACCAAATTGTTCTCACACATTCCAAGTTAAACAAACACTTTCACTTCTCCCAGATACTGGGTTTCATTTCTCACTGCTTTAGTTCTTGCTTAATCATTTGCCCCTTTTGATTTGGTAAGGTTTGATGCCTGCTTTGAACCAGTTTAAAGACAACACCCATGGAGAATATATTTGACAGACAGGAGGCCACGTGAAGTGCCTTAAAAATAACATGGGCTTATGGTACTGAATGAGGTGCAAGGAACCAAAGCATGAATCTGCCTAAAGAATCAGTAAGGTTTGTTTATATATTTGAACACAAAAGGAAATTCTAACTTCAAGATATATCCTGTGAGATCAATGATAATTATGTTTGCTTTGCAAGGATAAACATCTCATCTCATTCAACATGCTTTCCCTTTCATCTTTACTGCATGGAGTAGATTGAGTATCCCTGTGTATTGCTTTTGGAGGTACCTGCCAGCAAATAAGAGTCAATGCAAACACACACTCTGAAGTATTCTGTAACACAGAAGGCTTACTGATCATTACATATCATAAAATTCAATCCATTTTTTTTTTTTTTTTTAAAAAGAAGATGATTTATTGGTCATGAGGAGCAAGAACAAGAAAGGATAACAGTTCTCTGATTCACTGTGAATGCACATATCTATTAAATAATCCAGACGAATGTAAAAAGCAGCCACATAATTTTCACTCAGTTACAAAAATGGAATAAATTGGAAGTTTCTAAAGGATGAAATGTAAGAATAAATTATTCAAATTTATGGCTCACACAGAGGACATTAACTCAAACAATCCTTAAAAATAGTTCTTTTTAGTAGGACAAATACATCACCATTCAAAAATAGTTGTCTGACACAGAGACATATGAATGGAGGGGTTGACTGTACTTTTCCCTGGTCTGATTAATTTTTGATAATTTGAGAGATCCATAGAATTAGGCAGTGGCTTGACAGATCTCTCGTTAGGTTTTAGTACATAAATAGTACGTCACCCATATTTCAGTCGCGTAATTACCGAAGTATGGATAAAGTATTGTAGAGCAGATCTGTCCCACGCAGCAAAATAAGCACAGGGACCAACAGCTCCTACTTGTGGAGCCTGTTTTGGAACCAATCAGAAATTGCAGTGTAGTACAAACCCTGTGTGAGGGCAGCCATGCTGTTCTGAGAAGCGAGCTTCTGCCCATGTTCATAGTATTGCACTGTTATGCAATATACATATATATATATGTATGTGAGGGTGGGTGCACTGGCTTGGTGGTGCTGGCTTAGGGTCACTGGAGTTAATTCATAGCTCAGACATGCCTCTTGTACAGTCATAAAGCAAATTCTTGAAGGAAAGAAAGAGGTGGTGCACCATTCCATGAACTCTCTTTCATTGCTGTGGCTGGAAAAATATTTTCTAGAATGCAAAAGTGTGGAAAATACCCCTTTACCACAAAAATACAGGTGTAACAACGTATAAAATTGTTCTGTTTTCTACACTGGATTATTTTTAAATGCTAAATCAAGTTCAAGGGTTTGGTCCTAATCTTCAAAGTTCTCCAGAAATTTGTCCCAGAGCAATCAGCAACCAGATCACACTGAGTATGACCTCCCATAGTAGCTCCTGTCATCTCCTATGATGGCACTGTTGAATTTACCAGAAAAAAAATGCAGGTCTAAGACAGGAGAATTAACCCTTTGTGTTTATAGAGATGTAAAGAGCCACAGGCTTCATGGATGTCTGAACAAACATAAAAGACACTTCTTCTCCATCTTAGCTCTTGGCAACACAAATTCCTTCAGTACAAATGGATGAAGAAACATATAATTGTGTGTATGGGGATAAAGCCTACAAAATTAGGGTGAGTATATAAAAAGCTGAGATGAGAAAACTTCTACTTCATTCACACCAAAATTGGAAGGCCTGGAAACGTAAAATGAGGAACTATTGTTATAAACATTAATTTTCAGAGATCCATCATTCACAATTCACATAAATGTATTAGGTTCAGCAACTGCAAACAGCTTTTATCAGAATAATTTTGACTTTAAACACTGTTTATGAAATATCTGGAGAAGGCTCAGAAAAAAATTAACAGTCCCAGAGTAAAAACAATTACATCAGAGTTCTATAAATTCTCAGTGTTAATGTTCTGTAGGCAGAAAGTACATTTATGACTAGGAGTAGAATGACATCTGTCTGTGAAATGTGGTTTTATTTGTTGTTGCAGTCTTGTGTAGGAAGTAGGTACCTCAAAAATTTATGGTTTTAACGACATTGCGCAGTTGATACAAATAAGTCGGTGGGGAGTGGGGGAGAGCGGGTTCTTGTAGGGTTATTTTGGATGATGAATAATTGTATAGTATGTTCTAGTGGTATCATATAATGAAAACAAAGCCCTTGAAGAGATTTTTCTGTAATTGTGGTGTATCCGTATCCAGGCAATACATCTCTGCCAAGCTGTTAGAATATGGTGTTGGGGCACTTTGAATCACCTTCTTCCGCATAGCCCGTGTACACAGGACATTCTCTGGATCTTTGGAGACCTCGTCATTGTCTAGGTCATTGTAGATAACTTCCAGTGCTGCTGGTTCTCTTAGGTACTGGGTGCCTTCACCTGTGCTAGTCCACTTTCCTGGGGAGTTCACAAGATCTTCCTTGAATGGGTATCTCGCCCTCACACTTGAAAGGAGCCACCTCCAGAGACTGCAGATTGCTGCTTCTTTTCCAATTCCTCTCAATTCCCTGGTTTCTAGCAAGGGATCCCAGCTGCTGGGCTCCCTTGCCTTCCAGTTGTTGACTGTCCGCCCCATTATCCCAGCACTGGAGGAGCCAGGAAGCAATCCGCTCACCTGGCTGGCAGCTGTCACCTTTCCACATATCTCAAAGTTCTGATCAAGTCAGGGACCAGGTAGTTTCTGCTCCCTGCCTAAATTTTCTCACTCATTCCTCCAATTTCCTTGTCAAAGGACCAGCCTCTTGATCAAAATTCTCCTCTTCTTCCTCCTCCCTTTTCTAATCAGTACAGCCCTGTTTATTCTTGCCCACTGTTTCTTGAAATTTTACTACTGGGGCAATTACTCTAGTTGTTGTTTGTGTTCCTGTCTCCACTACGGTACTTGCAGATGCAGTTTGGGTCCCTGCCTCAGCCACAGCCCCCTGAGAGTCCTGAACGGTGGCTCAATGGGCAGAGGCCAGGCCCCAGGACAGTGCCAGAAGCTGTTGGTTTTCGTGGCAGTAGTTAAGGCACCCTTCTGTCAGGTGGCGTGTCAGTGTGCCAGGGTTGCTTGCCTGTTCAGGTGTAAAGTCCCAGGCTATGGGAGGTGATAATTGTTCTAGGAATCTTTCCCAATCCTTCCACACACCCTGCCACCCCCGGACTGGCCACCTCAGGGCACATTTCAGTATTGCCTCACCCAAAAGTTGTCTTCTCTTACACCAGGACAAAACCAAATTCCACAAACCCCATAATATGCCAACAGTATTAATTAACAGTATTAAACCGCTCACATAAGGGTGAACAAGGACCTCAGGAGCCTGCATAATAAAACCATCCACATCAGTCCAGGGCAGGGAGAGGGAAATGCATTCCCTCATCTTCTCCACAAGATAGCTCCTCCAGTACAGCAGAGCCATCAATGCCAGGACAAAGCACACAGTCATTATCTCTATTAACATGTTCCCAAGCTTAACAAAATAGAAATAAGCAGTTCAGCCAACAAACTTCATGACCTGCACAGGAGCTTGCCTGTGCCTATAATAACTACTATAGCTGTAGTACACTTAATATAAACCTGTTGTTGCCTTGTCCCACATTGGTTGCCAAAAAGAACTGGGGTGGGATGACCTTGCCTGGATGTCAGGTGCCCACCAACCACTCTATCACTCCCCTTCTCAGTAGAACAGGGGGGAAGAAAATAAGATGAAAAAAACACTTGTGGGTCAAGATAAAGGCAGTTTAATGAAGCAATAGCAAAGGTTGTGCGCGCAGAAGCAGAGGAAAACAAAAAGATGTTATTCCCTACTTCCCACCAGCAGGCAATGTTTGGCCACTTCCCGGGAAGCCGGGCTTCAGTATGCGTAGTGGTTGCTCTGGAAGACAAAGACAGTAAATAGTGAATGCCTCCCCTTCCTCCTCCTTTCTCTTAGCTTTTATATCTCAGCAGCTGTTGTACAGTGTGGAATACCCCACTGGTCAGTTTGGGTCAGCTGTCCTGGCTGTGTCCCCTCCCAAGATCTTGGCCACCCCCAGCCCACTGGTGAGGGGTCAGGGGGAGGTTGGAGAGACAGCCTTGATGCTGTGTGAGCCCTGCTCTGCAGCAGTCAATACCCTGGTGTGTTATCACCACCTTTATAGTTACCGATACAACCACAGGACTATGACAGCTGCTATGGGGCTCAGCCAGCCCCAATACAATAATGAATAATTTGCTATATTGACTTTTATTTAAGTTTACAAATCTAGATGCAAGTTAATATTTGGCTGGTAATATTATAAGAATGTTGGTAATAAGAACTGTATCTCCAAACTAGAATTTAGCTCGATCAGTGCAAATTAAGACTGGTTTTATGTACCAAGTTTTAATAAAGAAACGGTGGCATTGCTTTTAGGTACCAGAAAGTTCTGGAGAACAAAATACAAAGCTGTTTTCATTGTTTTTATAATTATCTCTGTAACTTTGCATAATTTTTAAAGCCCAGTCTAAAAACCCATTCACTTAATGAACTTTGGATCAATATTCATCAACACCATAGTAACTGATGGTCTAGTCAAAGAAGAACTGAAAATATGTTTTAATGCATGGCAATCAAACACAAGATGATCAGTTAAAGAAGTTCACTGTCTGAATTCTGTAATTGATTTAAAAAAAACCCTCTGCATAACTTTTTCCTCACTTCTCAGAGCTTTGTATAGCTGCATTTCAATATCAAAAGTCTTTATGCCCTAGCAAGATACAGAAAAAAATTTTTTTGAAAGAGGGAAGATTTTTGCACTGGATTCTCAGTTGCACGAGTGGGATAAGAAGAATTCTTCCAATACATATTGCATTACAGTGAATTCTCATTTCATTCTTACCCAGAGCCATTAATCTACTGAAGTCTTTGGAATTACGTCAGTTTATATTGGTTGTGATTCAGGGTTTTAATGTAGACACTTCTGACTGTAAGAGTGCATAGTGATCCTGAACACATTAGCATATGCTGGGTGCTTAAATTTAAGCCTTTTTAAGGTACTGAAGGTTAGACATCCAAAAGTTGAAGAAGAAAAAGCCAATTTAACCATGCACTGAATTACAGTCTGTCCATCAAAAGTTTTGTGTTAAGGGTCATTCTGCTTGTTTCGTGAAAAGAAAGGAGAAGGGGCCACAGGAGAAATCTAACAGAATTTAAGCATACTGCCTTTCCATTAAGTATTTCATTGCCAGCTTCTTGTCCAAAAGAAGAGTAGTGTGAAATGGGAGGCTCTAACTTTTCATGTAAAGAAATATTGTATGGTTTGTTTGCATTATTGTTCCAATTCAGCCAGTCTTCATTAGAGAGCAGCCCCATTGATATCTGTGGGAAATTATATAATAACTCCTTTGTATGCCTTCTCTTAAATGTTAAATGTAATTATCCTGTCCCTTCACAAAGCATTCTACAATTACTCAGAAGAGATCTCAAGAAGCCATGGCCTTATCATAGAATGAACTATGTTTTGTGAACAGCATACCTATTATCTGTGAGAAAAAAGGTATAATTTGTCCTTTTGCCTAGGGCTTGCTGGTGTATATTGCACAGCACAAACTCTGAGGGAGTAACTTCATTTGTACCACCTCATTTTGCCTTTGAAAGAAAGGGATGGGGTAAAATCCATCTAACCTACTCTCTTATTCAGGCATAGAATGTATTCAACACCCTCCTAAGGAAAACAACAACATCTCCATTCAAGACAAAAGGTTTTCTTCTTATTATTATTTATATTCTGCTTCAAAAAAATTTTCTCTTTTGAATTGATCTCAGTAGAGCACTCTGCTTGGTCCACAGGAGCTCTTATTCTTTGTTTTCATCTATTTTAAACTTCTGTCATTCTGAAGCTTGGAGTCCAGCCTAAATCCCAGTTTTTGAAAGGAAAAAGGAGCTGAGGAGGATGATGATGATGATGATTATTATTATTATTATTATTATTATTAATTATTAAATATGTCCAAATTCTTGCAGTAATCAGAAGTATATTAAATTGTTTGTGAGAGTCTGCATATATGTGCATGTGTTAAATCAGTGGTGTTCAACCAGAAGCCCTAGGGCACTTAGGGAACCGTACGCTACTACTCATTTACATAAGGCAATGGAAAAAAGAAAGAGCCTTAACAAAAGGCTTAATTTTGCTAGATAATGAAAACGTCTGCACATTCAGTGGACTTCTTCTAGGCCTCTACATACCAGTACCAGTACAGACTTTTGTAAGCATCAGAATGATATCTGGATTTCTTAGCCTTTCGTAGATTTATGGCTTGCTTTCTGAAAGCTGATTTCCACTATCGTTTTGAATGCCTAAAGTACATTATTTGTTAGATCTTAGGCCTGAGTGGCTACATTACAGTAAAAGCATTTATAGAAGATGATGCCTACAAAAATGTCAGACAGTCTGCTTTAAAACAGGATATGTAGTAACACCTACCTGGGCTTCCCTCCACTCTCATGAGAGGGGTTATCATAGGTGTAGGAGGTTGGTGGAACTGGTGCTCTGACACATGGGCCACACACCTGATAAGAGATTTTTATTAGTAGGACTGACAGTGCAGTCCCCAGAGGAAATGGACAGTCCAAATTTCCATCTGCAAGTTTGACAGAAGGGATCTTCCACTGATGACATTGTACTATGAAATGGTCACACATCTGCATAAAGGGCAGATTTATGAAGAATTCAGCCCAGATAAATGATTCACCTGCCTATACTGTTTCTCAGAAGTTACAGAATCCAGTATATTGCTTAAAACCATCTCAAAACACCATTCCTCAATGTTTCTCAACTGAAAGACCACCCAAACTTCCCAGCAAAATACCCCAAAACTAATTTTAGAGAATATTGTCCACTAAAAGAGGAGTGACAGGGAAAGGAGAAGGAGAGGCTGGCTGGGAATAATGCAATAATGGCTTTACCACCATCTGTGTAATCAGTGAACACCTTGCATGGGTATGGAGTATGGAAATGGGACCATGAAGGTAAAATCCACAACGAGATCCTTGCACATCACATGACCATAAGTATGGGTGTCTAAAACTGCCTTCCTGAGCTCTCATCTGCTTCCGTGTTCCAAACAGAAATAAGTGCTGCTCAAAACTGCTGCAGGCAGCTGACTAGTCCTTGTCCAGCATTGTAAAGGAATAGAAATTTCAGCTGATGGTCAAGAAAATGCAGACGCTCTCTGCCATGGTGGGTAGTGGCTAGGTTCCAGTGCTTAGTAAACTACCTGCTGACATTTTCCATACAGCTGGTTGAGAAGCATCAGTGTGGAATGACATCTAGTAATGATCTGATCTTCACTATGCATCTGTTACATCCTTATTAGTCTTCCTATATAACCTCCTTTTCTTTCACCAAAAGATTTACAGATAACCCTTTCTCACATGGAAAACTCAAGGTAAAGACACCCATGACTTCAATTTTCAGACCAAAGTTCTATCAGCTTTCGTGTGACACAGAGCAGCAGTAACAACTGGTAGTAAAAGGCAAAAAAATGCATGCAGCGTTTGACCTCCAAGCTGAGCTCTGGCAGCCTCCCAATGTCCAGATGCCAAAGGCAGAACCAGTTCAGACTGTTTCATAAACTCAGCAAATATGAGAAACATGTTGAATAAAGATGAGGCTTTGTATTCATACTCTTTCAAAATAAGAAGAGAAATTTGAAGGAATTTAGGCATCAAGAAAAAGTTAACAGGTAAGACAGTGATGCAGCGTATTACACTGCCCAGGAAGGTTGGGGAGGCTCCATCACCAGAGTGCTGTCAGACTAGGTAAGCATACAAGAACACAAGAATGTACAGTTCATGGCGGGAGAATGGATTACACGCCTCTTTCAGTCTTATTTTGTGTGATATTTTTGGTATGATATTAACCCATGCAATGCTTGCATTTTCAAGACAGCTTCTCAGCAAAGTGCTCTGAAAGAAGCTGCATATCCACAGGCTTACACATCAGATACTGTCACAGCAAGCATTTTCCACGATTTTACTTAACTTACTATTTTCCCAAAAGAAATGGTTCCCAAGAAACATTTATTTTGAACAGACTATCATATAACAGGTGTAAATTATAAAAAACTTGCTACAGTTCCTAAAAATGCCCACAGATGCTTTGTGTGATACCTTCTGTGGTCACTGGTGAAATGTTCTGTTGCTAAAGAAAACCAGAGCAGTAAAATCTGCATACAGCAAACAAAGCTTTTACATGTGAAATTTCCAGCAGAGTAGCTTGCTATCAAGAGATGATGCTTTCTAATCAATAGAAAATTTCACCATGGACTAGCAATATACTCAGTATACAGCTCATTCTGTTTTCAGACTACAGGCAGTGTACAAGTGGGACAGAGCTTGGGTCAGCATGACCTGCATAAAACAAGGTGTGAAAAGACCATTAGTCCTCCTCTTACACAGTGAAAAAATCAAAAGATAGTGTTGGTAACTGAAAAATCATATACTGGTATGTTTTGAGGTTATCTGCTTATAAGGAAACGTAACTGTGTAACTTTTATGAAGCGGTTCCTAAAAATGCTTTGCCAAAACTTTTGGTCATATTCATACATGGAAAAGATGGTTCCAGTTCAGGAGCCTTCAAGAGCGGGACAGTAGAAGGGACAGTCTGGGATTTTAAAGCATGTCAGAGACTTCACCTGGGACAGGGGAATCCTGAAGTAGAAAAGCAAACTTCCCCTAGGCTCCTTGCTGTCCACTGCCATCTGGAGGTCTCTTTGCCTGGCCATAGGGAATATTTCTTAGGAATAAAGTTTATCCTTATCCATGGAGCCATTGTCATGAGGAGTCCAATAATCATCCACCATTAATAATGACAGTTAACATTCACACTTTTTGTGCCCCATTAATCCAGATTATGTTCTTTCATTCAAAACTGCAATTTTTTTGTGTGCGTGAAGAGTCTTCTCCAACATAGTTGAATTCAGATCTGAAGTCTACTCAAAGGTTGTTTATTACTGTTTTCTTTATTCTTTTTCTCAGTGATTGGGGTATATGTTGTTTGGAGCACAATTAGATCATTAAAGTTCATATTCCATCAGGTTTTTTTCTGTTACACGCTTCCTTCCTCCACGTGTCAACAGAAATTCTACATTTTAAGATTAGAGCTTAAAGTCCCCAGACTTTAAGATAAAGTCCCCAGACTTAAGATAAAGACTAATCTTTATACTCCTGAAACTGATCCTCATGACAGCAGTTACCAAATGTCATTTCACTGTTCTGGTTGTCTGGGAGCAGGTACTTGGACAATGTCAGCAACTCTCCCAACAGTGCTTTTGTATCTATTGCCCCCACACCTTGGTATTTGCTCTTTTAAAAATCTCAGTGACTGACATATTTTCAAAACTTTGTAAGGCAGCTTAAATGAACTGATGTTTCCCAAACTCAGTGGCTATATTCCCAATACAGTGACTACAGATGGGCCAGTTAGTATATGAATGGTGTCAAGGTGGGACTGTTGCTCATTTACCTTACATTGTTATGACACTGTAGTATTTGTTCTCTCCTCCTTAGAGTTTCCCCAAAGCACTCCTGGCTTTGAAAAAACTGATCTATTGTGTCATGGAGAATATCACATGGAGGTTCAAGACTGATGGGAAATAAATAATAAATTACAAATTAAAAAAAGCTTTATGTCTTAACAATTTGCATTTGAAAAGAACTTCTAAAGTGCTTGAATATTAAAGTACTTAACAAGCAAACCAAAAAATTCAGTGTGCCTGGCAAAACAAAAATGGTAACATTGCTAATTACGTCTGCTTACCAGAGAGTGGGCTTTAGTACATCCTAAACCATTTCAGAAGGGTGGTCTCTGTTCTAAATAACTTATAGCTGAAGGAAGAATGGACAAGCAAGCAGACAGAGAGCAAAGCAAGAAAGATTTCAGAGTAGACAGAAGCCTTAGCAATGACTTCATTTAAGGTGTGACAGGCCAGAGAGACCTATATGGGACAGAACAGGGAGAAAATTTATTTTATATAAGGGCCATGCTGAGCAGCCATAACAATGCACAAAAAGAAATTTGAGGTTCTCTAGTGTGTTATGTTTGAGGATAAAGCCTTCATCTGGAAACAGCATGTCTTACTCTGTTTTCATGTAAACACAACAGCAAAAATCCTTCCACTGTAATAGAATTAATGAGACTTTGTTAGTAAAAGCAGGGTGTTGAGAGAAGCAAGGAACCCATTAACAGAAGTAGGAGTAGTTTGCTGCAGGATGTGGTAAGAGCACTGGGTATAAATTATAAACACTCTGGATCGACCGCAGGTGTGTTAGTTAAGCGTTAGCAACGCTGGATGTGTTTCATTAGCTTACTGCCACTGAAACAGAAGGTCTATGGCATATAATCATGCAGTAAAGTTAGGGGTTTCTCCAAAGTCTTATGTAGAATAAAATCAGAATTTTGCTACCACCTGTAGCCATATTTTTCCTCTTCTGTATAATTCCAAGGACAGAGATGCTGAATACAAGCAGAGATAGTAATACGTTCTAGTTTGGAAACTGGACAGTCAATAGGAAGGGAATATGGTCAGAGGCTTTTATAGTCAATGAGAGATCAGAGGAAAACTAGAAAGCCAATGTGCCTGAAATTCTTCTAAATAAAGGATGAATAAAGAATTGTGTTGCTGCAAAAGGGTAGAGCTGTCTGTTCATCCATCTTTAAGAAAGTCAGCATTATTTTCATCAATTAACCAGATTCTGAATAGTAAATTTTGCTGTCAATACCACTACTTCTCCAGAGAGGGCTATTTCTTGTTACGTGATTTTAGCCACATATCTGATAAATGTCTTGTGAAAATGACAGCTTTCTCAGAAATTGCTTTTCTGAGAAATGCTTTCTTACATGTTTTGGTCCCCAAGGATTTGAGTCCAGAGTTGTCCCTGTGTTTTCCCACTCCCACACAGCTGAAGACAGACCAAAGTGACAAACAGAAAGACTTCTGATGGAGCTGTGAAAGCCAAATGATCTATGGAGACACGGGAAAACATTCACCCACACCATGACATGAACAGTACTTTTCTTTAATGTAAAGAAAATGCAGCCAAATTAATCTGCTCAGTGCTGCGGGAGGCTAAAGAAAAGGCTTTCTGACAGTTCAATATAATTTAGAAAATATCCAGAGCCTGTTTTGAATGGTTTATATTTTTGCTGTGGTAACAGAGTGTTCCAGAGCTGAAGGATCTTCTATTCACCTCTGGAGCACTCAACAGTTTAGCTTCAAAGCCTTCCCTTGGTTGTACTCTTATAATCTTACCTCTGCTGTGACGGCATTGTCGTTCAGAGCACTTCAGCGAAAGGTGTACGGGGCGGCAACTTTCCTTGTTGTGAGAAACATTTTACCTTAAGCTGTCACATGAGATTCAGGTTCCATTAGAGGTACAAAAAATCAGTTAATCTAAGTTTAGAGATTCTTCTTACTTATAGCCCATATGCAGCCTTCTTGTGGATACGCCATCCATTGATTTGATGTTCTTCCCTCAGGCCACAGAAAGCAGAATTTTTCCCTTCCTGATTCAGGATACCAGCATAAATGAATCAAAGTCACTAAGGATGTGGTGTTTCAAGAAGGAGATGGTGACAGGATGAGCCACTGCTCTGTTTTACAACCATGAGCGGCAGCCATTCAGGCAACAAAAAATCACTCCAAACCTCTCTCTCACACCAGATCTCATCTAGCTTTTCTCAACAATTAACTCCCTTACTCTGTTAATGTTGCTGAAGAACATATGTAAAATATGTTGCTATAAATAAGATCAGCAAGTTTTTAAAATTTAATAGATAAAATAGCTTCTTGTCACAAAGAACAAGATGTCAAATGTGATGGGGAGGCTTGTATTAACATCTCTATCGGCTCTTTCTCCCTTGTCAGCACAGAGATGTATCTCACTTCTTTCAACAACAACTAAAAATAACTGATTAAAAATTCCTTGAGATTTCACACCTATGAAAACAGGTTAAGGAGAGACAGAAAAGGTCAGTCTTACAAAAATATGGTCAGGTATTTCACAGAACACAATCTGTTTTTTTTTTCATTGCCAGACTGCTTAGAAATCTTTTCCATAACAGGCACACTAGGAAATCATCAGGAAGAGACAAGAAAGATAAGCTGAGGTAAAAACAAGGGTAAAGAACCACTCTCCTGTGTGTTCACAGAAATCCTGTGGCAGGATTTCTAGCAGATTCAGAATTGTGGTACTGCCAAACCAGTACAGAAAATGGGTTTCCACTCAAGATATGTGAAATATTTCTATCTTACTGAAAATCTGGCTACAGAATGATTATGTTCTAGATATTTTTATTTTTTATTTTGAAATGAAAGATATTAATACTCAGAATTGTGACCAACACGCTGTACCTGTTAGTCTGGTTCACTGCAATCACTGATTCTGAAATCCAGTTTTCTTCTCTCTGCTGTAGCTTGCCAGTTTGAAATGAAAGCTGCCGCTGTGGCTTGGCTCAGAGGTATGTAATTCCTGAGAAAGGTCTTTTTGTTTGTCTTTCATCATTCTAATAAGTGGTGTTCAGTGTGAAGGTGGTGTTAGCAATGGATGATCTGTTTTGTGTTTTCCAAAGGATATAATCTAATGAAGGTTTGTAGTAACTCTTTTACCTGCTTATAAATTGGTTGAAGTAACTAGGTTTTTAGATTTGGCTTTTGCAAAGACTTCTTAGTATTAGAGAAGTTTCTTCTGTGTGAAACCTAAGTGCACAGTGGTCTTGATCTATTTTATTTGAATAACTGAAGTTCCCTGGCAGATAAAAATTTGTGGTCTTAAATGCTTAAAACTGGAGATGTACCATTAGTTTACAAAGAAATTAACTGGGAGTATTCTAGCATCTTCTGGTGGACAAAAGATTCAGTTTTGGGAAACCGTTTTAACTGTGATTAACAGCTTTCTGGTGCCAGTTAAAGGTTACAAGGCTAATCCTTCTAGTAGTTATAAGGCAATATTCACATTGCTTAACTTCTGCCATCTAAGTTAGGTACCTGAATAAGGAGTCTAGTCTCCTCAAGCTGCCCTGGAGCAAGGTGCATGAATGTAATTTAAAATCCCCTGGAGGATGATTCAGAGAGTCTGAAGTTGAGGCATTCCAGAGAGAAACTGCAATTAGGTCTCTAAATTTAGCAGAGAGAATATGCCATCTTTGTGAGTTGCTGGTGAATATTTGGGGGGCAGCCTGTTGTACTGTAACTCTTGCTTTCCTTAGAGTGAGCGCTGCAAGGTCTAAGGAACCCTCTGCCCTTGCTGCACTTGCAAGGAAGCTGCTGCTGCTGCTTAAGGCAGTGCAGGGATTTGGATCCTACCGTAGGTGGCCGGGCACTGTAAGAGCCGCTCCCAGCTACTGCAGGATTGAAATTACTATGGATTATCTATGTCAAACCTACTTAAACGCCTGGCAGAAGATAAAAATATGAGAGAGAAAAAATTGCCAGTTCAGTAAAGAATCTACAAATTAACTTTAATTAAGAAAAAAAAATAATAAAAAAGTAAGCTAAAAAAGTGCTTTGGGGGGAACCAGTCATAAAACAGTATTATCCTGGAAGGCTAAAGCTTTTAATATTACATGAATTATAAAATACGAAATGTAACAGTCAAAAAATTTCCAGACATTTCCCTGCTGAGGTATAATCTTCTATCACTCATTGTCACGTTGTGTTTGCATCATCCTCTGCACCACAGAATTGGCTTCAGCCCATAACAGTTAATGCATTAAGTGCTTTTTTTACCTTAAGATTCAGCACTGTTGAAATCAAAATGTAACAGAAAAAATGTGGTGTGAGACATATTTTAGCCGCAGTTGTGTAGTTGATTTCAACACAGCTTTAGTATTTCACTCGTTTTGTAACTAAAGGATACATTAATAGCAAGAAAATCTAAACTTTCATGGTGATCAGCAAATTTACACCACTTGCAAAATAACTTGACTAACAGGGTAAAAGATTACCATGTACACACTTCTGAATTTTCTGTTTTAGATCACAGCTGGTGTTAACTGGAATCAGTTCTTTAGCATTGTGACAGTTTATATCATTGAAAGATCTTTTATGCTTCTTTTGGGTCTTCTTCTGTTTCTTTTACTCCAACAGTTTTCACTACCATTTTGTGTATTAGTAAGAACAGTCTAACAAACCCTTGTTTGTTCACCTAATGTAAATGCAACTGCTCTTTTGATCTGTCCTGCTAGCCATTGTACAAATGACAGAAATGAACAGGGATGACTTTAAGCCTGAAATTTCCTGTCTCCCTTGGACAATAAATATTCCAAAATGTTGAAGCAATTTAGATCAAACAATATAAACAATCTTTTAATAACCACCTACTCACTTCTAGACAAATGAGTTCCATTTCCTTCTGTTCTTCCCCTCTCCATCTACTTCAAAGTAAAATAAAGTGGTAGTACAGCCTATTATTTTCTGGGTTTGCCTTTCTTTAATGAGTCCTGTCTTTATTGATCCTCGTGAAAGCTGGGTACCATCGAGCTTGGGTACTAGCCTATTTCATGGCCAACCCAATGGTTTGATGTTTAATGGGAGTTCATTAGAGGGACACAGGCAATTTTTAAATTGCAGTTTTGTGACTCCGAACTTCAGTCCAAACTTTTCTGTGACTATTCTTGTACTGGTTTAGTAACCATGATGCTGAAAGTTGGGAGAAAGTATGTGTATTCTGCTTCTGGTTCTCCCTCAGCACCTCCAATTCTTCAGTCAATCTTTTGCCCTCCTATCTGGAAAGCAACCTCCAGCAGATGCCTTTTGGAGGTGTAATATGGTTTGAACTTCAGTTATACAGTTATACAGCTGCTTCTATACCTACAACTACCATCACTACAGTTTTCTTCTTGTTAACAATTGCTTCATAGAACAGTTTATAGGCAAAAGAAGTTTGAAGAAAGCATTCTCTAAATATATAAGTTCTTTTCAGTTGGGTTACCAGCTGTGTTTTAGGCATAAAATTTTTCAGCATTTGCACTGGGAAGGATAGGTCCAGGATGGCCCTTCAATACTGCATCATGGCATAAAATGAAACATTCAAGGAAGAAACAACACTGTACTACAACTACAACTAAACATTACATCTGTACCTATGTTTCAAAACAGGTGCTATCTACTTCAGCTTATTAGATCTGCTTGTATTCCTTTCCAAATTCCCAAAGAGCAAATGTGTTTTGTCTGAGGAGAGATAAAAATCTTAAACAATACAAACAGGTAATGAAACAAAATTGACTCACTGAGTGACAGGGTAATATTCTGAAGATATTTTTTGATCAATAGTATTTTACTTCTTGTAGCAGTAACTTAGGTAATGAGAAAAAGGCATTTTTTGTTCTTGTAGGCTTTTAGTCTTTATATGTCACTAGATAAAATGATGAAGTATACACTTGTTATTCTATCTTGAGATAAGGTTGACTCCATATCCATTTGATCACGTATAGGATCTCACACTATTGTATCACTAAGGTGAGGAACAGAAGTGGCAAGTCTGGTACACTGGTACTGACTGGTCTTAAACACTCCTATTTCTTGAAACGTGGTAATAGCGTACCACAAGTTACCATGCCCAGATATCACAACAGTGCCAGTGATGGAGTGCAGAAGAGCTGCTTTCAGCCCCTTTTCCACACACACAGTGCCAAAGGCACCCCGCAGCCCATACAGAGCAACTCGGAAGTTCATTGTCAGTTATCTACGTTTGGCATCCACACACGTCACAGCTAATTATTTAGCTTATAGGTTTGGAAAGAGAAAAACTTGTCATTTACTTGGCTTAATGTGACCTGTCATGAGGTGTGTTGCTTTGGAGTATCCCTACAGCTCTTTGTGCTACATAACATTCATGGGTTTTCCTCTAGTTTAGCACTTTGACAGACTTCAACAAGTTTTTAAATTGTTTAGGTGGCCACAGCTACCTGTTGGTGCCTATAAGGATCAGCATCCCACTGTGCAAAGTTGCTTCAATTTAAGACACTGCTGTTTTACAGACACTGCTCCTACCTGCCTTCCAGCATCTGTTATGCTGCAATTTCTTCAGAAAGAGCAGAAATCATAGTGCTTGCTTTCTGGAGCTACAGCTGAGAATCTGCATGATAAGGTTTAATGTCTAAACACTAAAGAAGGAGTGTTTCCTGATGTTGTCTGAGCACCCTAGCTTTTTCAGATGGCTCAGTTTTGTTAATCTAGACTCTGTATTGTGTTTATTTCTTTCTGATTTGGATGAAAATTAAAAAAAATCAGTCATCCATTGCAATAATTAAATAATTTTTAGGGTCTCTTAAACTGCACTTGAGTTTTGTTTAGCTATCAGAGGGTGGCATGGCTTAACCTCAGACAGTAATTAAACACCACGCAGCCGCTCGCTCACTGCCCTCTCACCCAGAGGGACGGGGAGAAGCGGAGTATAAAACTCGAGGGTTGAGATATGAACAGTCTAAAAATTGAGATAAAATAAAAACAAAAGAACAACAATGGTAATAACAATAACAGTTACAAGGAAAAGTAGGGAGAGGGGGAGAGGAATGAAATCCAAATGGAAGGTAGAAAAGGAAACTAGTGACACACAACACAACTGCTCACCACCCACTGACCGATGCCCAACCGGTCCCCAAGCAATGATCCGCAGACCCCAACCAACTCCCCTAGTTTATATAACGAGCATGGCGTCCCATGGTATGGAATATCCCTTTGGCTAGTTCGGGTCAGCTGTCCCGGCTGTGTCCCCTCCTGATTTCCTGTGCCCCTCCAGCCCTTGAGAAACCAAAAAGTCCCCAACCATACTGTTCCCACATCAAATCCGACACACAGCACTGCACTAGCCACCAAGAAGAAAATTAACTCTACCCCAGCTGAAACCAGGACAGAGGGTCATTTACTTACCAGCTTCTATATCTGGTTTGGTCAGACTGCAGACACATTCAGAAGAAACCAGAAGTATTTTGTTGGGTTAGTCACACAACTAGTTCTACAAAAGAAAGCTAAGAGTCATTCCTGCGTGTGCAGCTCTATTACATGTAAAACAAACATGCTTTGTTAAAGAGCAGGCCAAATAAAAAGGGCATTTCTAATTTCATATGCTACTTCTGGGAAAGTTCTGTTGGTTAGTGGAAAGATTGAGCATAAAGGCTTTCTGAGCCAGAAAGTACTATTGTTTGATTCAGTCTAATGAGTTCTGATTTTTGAATTGCCAGATTATTTTTTACTGGACCGTAGTGAGATTACAATTGCAATGACATTAAGTGAAATCCCTTGGAAGAGTGAGATCAAATGTAAAATTCAGAGAAATTACTAATATGCATAATTAAATGCAAAATGTCCAAACAAGAATAAAACAAATAAATATTGCTTCTTCTTTCCTTTTTCCCCACCCCCCCCTTTTTTTTTTTTTTTAACCGCCCTTTGTTCAGGAAAAAGAGTAAGAAAAAAGAATCAACAATGTATGATAAACTGCACTGTCTGATCTGCACTGTCATCTCTGGAGAGCACTTTCCATAGGGGAAATGATCCAAAAGATGTCAAATCATCTGAATTTTTTCACAACCCTCAGTTATTTTAGATAAAACCTCAATGTTATACGAACTGCCTCCCCTGATATCATAAGGATTTGAATAGCAAGACTGGACAGAAATCCCTTTGAAATTATCATCAAACCTGTCATTTACTTCTGGGGAAAAATATGAAACTTGAAATGAGGATGCTATATGCAAAAAAAAAAAAGTTACATGTGTTCTTCAGGTGTGTCTGTAGCTGACTTCTTTCTGGAGCAACATTCAGGTATTGTCTTTAACCAACTTTTTGCGTTATCTCTAAGAATGCATTCCTATCATTTCTGCCTAACTAATTTCAGCTGTCACCAACATCAAGAGAGTACAACTGGTAAACAGCAGAGACATAATAACAGGCTTTCTGGGCAGTCCTCAGGAGGTCTGGTTTGACTGCTTTCAAACATCTGGGTGAGCAATTAAACAGAAAGCCAGCCAAAATTGATTAAGGTTATGTCCTTGTCAAGTTTCTTGTTTTACTTTACCTCTAAAAAAATCAAGGAATGGGAGGTGCCAGGAAGCAGCGTGTGGGGCCCCTCAGGAGGGTGTGAATCAAGGGCAACGTCCCACTGGCTGGGCTCTCACCGAGGGTCCCATCTTCAGCCCCACACACAGCAAGGGGGGACCCAGGATGAAGGGCCACCCAGGAAATGGGGGTGGAGACCACCACCCCATGGCAGAGCTCAAAGAGGGGCTGAGATGGCCCCTGAGGGCAAGGGGGAGGAGAGGAGCATCTAGGTGAGCCTGCAGTTATGGCCCTTCGGTACCTTCAGAGCCCTGATGGGGGGCTGCGAAAACCTCTCCACAGGATATGTGCCCTACACTAAATTGCAATGTAGAGAGTAATATGGATGTTAATGTGAATTACAGGACCTTGCCTGATACGTTTACAAAGAATGCCTACTTAAATGTGGAATAGGACTGTATGGGGCTTTGGTATCAAAGGCGACTTCTGGGGAAACTGCCTTATTTCATTGTAAAATAACATTTAGTCATGTTGACCTGACTTACCTGAAAGTCATGCCACTATTGATAAAAAAATCTGTTGTATACAGAGACCATGCAAAAATCTGTAATGTTGAAGGACATCAAGGCATACGCTGGTGAGAAAGGTGCACCATGGGCAAAAGGATCCAGGGCAGCAAGACAGGGAAACGCAATGTGGATGGGAGCCTGTACCAAGAAGGGTAAAAGGCAACTGATGAGTATACTGAGGAGTATAAGACAGAGTCATCTGGAGCATCAGTGTGTGCAGATCTGGGCTGGGTGGTTGTCTTCTATCTGTCTCCCATAGCACCACCATTCCTTGATATAGCCATAAAGGGCAAACATCACTATCCTGTATGTCCTGCCTAAGGAAGAAAAAGCTACTGCAGCTTCCAGGCCATATGAGCTTTACTGTCCTGTGTGGCAGCAGGATAGACACAGCCATCCGAGGGAATTGGCTGCTCTGAGGGACAAACAGAAATGATGATGAAGTCATGAAGCTGTGACTGCTTTCCCCTATTAATGCTGTGTGCAGGACCAAGCGGACAACACCTGCCCTCAGGCTCTGCTGTTTTGCATGCTTGGTGGCCTAGAGTAGGATGTTTGGTTATGCCCAACAAACCAGATGTGACCTATATCCTGACAGATGAAGAAACCCAGTGTGGGTTATGGACTTCAGGGATAGGGATAATGGTGTTACTTTCCATAGGTATAAGGAAAAATACCTTAAAAAAACCTCAAATAAACCAGACTGAATCCACTGGAAAGGCTGAAATATACACAGGACACATAAGGTGATGGCAGACAAACACCCTACTTGTGACTTCACTTAATCCTCAGGGTGGTGGATCCCAGGCATCTGTCTACATGCCTGATAGTTGGGCAGGAACATCCTAGCAGGGCAGGATGGCATTTTCTTTTAAATAAAAGGAAACAGGTTCAGGAGGGAGGTGTAGCTGTGTGCGTCATCTGAAAGAATAGAGATGAAAGCTGTGTTTGAAAAATGCCTCCCTAGACCGGGTGTAGAAAGGCAAGAGACAGTAGTCAAATCATGCAAAATGAGGATTTTATGGATTTTTAGAGTTTGGATTATTTTATGCATTTTTAAGAATATAATATTACTATAATTTCTCTAGATTGTTTTTTTTTGGGAAAAAAGTTTCTTCCTTAAAAGAACCAGCTGACATTTTCACATTAAATGTTTTAAGAGAAAAGATAATGTATGTGTATATGTATACACATATGTATATTTTCACAGATATTCTGAAAAGTTAAAGGTTGCCTAGAGACATTAAGAAGGACAGTCATTAATTTACTCACCTAAAGACAGGCTTGTGAACTAAGGGGTCATTTCAATTTCAAAAAAATTTTTCTTTTGGAAAAACCAAATTAACCCAAAATTTGTTTTGCAGTTTTGAAATTATTCTGTAGATAGAAATGGCTACGACTTGCAGTTTTCTTTCTTTCAGTTTTATTCTAAAATACTTAATATCTTTAAGAACACTAAGATCCAGAACAAAACATTTTCCCTGTCCTTAAATTGTATTTTCACCTGGCCTATCACCAAAAAATTAAACTGTTTTTAATTGCCCTGCCTCAGGGAAATCCTTCAGGATTCACAGAAACCAAACAACTTAAGCATTGGTAGAACTTAATTCTGGGTGGAATTTAATGACTTTTTCAGACTTACCTCCCTAACAGGTTTTTTTGAGGTTTACATTGTTGGATTTTTCATGCATTTTAAAGACAGAAAATTTACTATACGTGATACAAATCATTACATTGATGGTAAACATAGGGGGAAAAAAAGAGTACCACAAATAGTTCTGAGAAAACAAGGTATTAAAACCTAAAAAATAATCTCAAACGTTCTTCAGTTTAAAGGGGTCTTCATTTAGGCAAGCAATTGCCCTCTTTTAAGAATTCATCAAGGTTGTTCATTTAGAGTTACTAATCTTTCATGGACTTAAAGACCGTTAATTCCTTAGCTACTTAAGGTATAATTCCTCACAAAATTTCATAATTAATTAATGCACACATTATTCCTTTTCATTTATCATATTCAAAGTTAATTAACTTATGTGTTTCTGTAAGGCACTTAGAGGAATGAGATATACGAAAGAATTGGGGTTTTTTTTCCTGTGAAATAGATAAGTCAAAGTGATAATTTAATGAATGTTCTGGTCCAGGTTTTTATCTCAGTTACATCATGGTGAACAGCAGTACTGAATAACTGGGTGTACACTTGAAATCACAACCTAGTCTTCAACAGCAGCAACTCAGTATTTTAAGTCATACCTTCTAGCACCATGCATTCACATATGTTTATAGGTACTACCAGGACAACCAACTGTGGCGGCTTTAGCATGTCAACCAACTCCAAAGTGATGCTTCTTTGAGGACTAGAAAGAAATCATCCTTCGTTTTTTTGTAGTTTTTTTCAGGTACTTTTATTTTTAAATATTGTCCAAAATGAGAACTGCCAGAAACCACGTAATTTTGCTTTTCCAGATGAATCAGAGTAGGAAACATTGGAGGAATATCTATGACAATGGCCTTTATGGAAGAACTCAGTATTATATGGTCTTTCAAGTTAAACACAGGCAGAACTGACAGTGAACTTTCAGTTCAGTGGTTGAGACATAAGAGTATCTTGGGTTGAAATGAAGCTTATGATTTAAAAATTAGAGAAATGAGAGACAAAAAAATTGGACCAACCCAGGATAGTTTGATCCAACTCAAATGTTCTGTTGTATTAAATCAGTGTTTTAATGTGCTTTTCCTTTTTAAATGAAAACTGATATTTCAAGAAGAAAGGTCAATCTTTGATACTTTACATAAGCATTTCCTAAACAAAAAAATACTTTTAACAGGTTGAAAATTAATATTTTAATTAATATTTCCAGCAAATACTTTGATAGTTCTTAAATAAATGAAAAGAACTCTTCCTTTTTTTTTGTCACCTGAAATGCCTTCCAAATTCAGAGGAGTTTTATAATTATTTCCAATTCCTTTGAAAGCTTTGTTGGTAAATTCAATTGTTAAAAAGCCCTTTAATTTTCATCTTCCCTATCAGAGTAAATATCTTTTTTTCTTAAAATTTACTCACATTTGGTTTAAAAATGAACCTGAGGTTTTGCACAATACAACTAGCTTTTGTATTTTTAAGATTTGTTTTTATCTCTCCTGGCTACAGAGAAAATTCATGAATACATGAATTATAAAGCATCCACCAGCAGAGCAAAAAGAGAAAAGACATTGACTGCATTGCCTTTTCGATCTTGGATCTAGAAATCAGTGCTTGTAACTTTGGGTATTTGACTTAACAGTTCAAACACTTGCAGTTGACCCTGAGTTGCAGCAAAGCAGAGAGCAGCAATCAGTGGCAGTAGAGGTACCCTGGCACTCTGCAAGGACCATATGCAAGTTCTCATATTCCTCCAAAAACTCAGAGAAAAGATTTTTGCCGAGCAGAGCTCTTCTCAATTTTTTTTTTTTTATATATAATGCCTAACCACCTCTCTGACAGCACTTTCACTTGTCATATGAATTTCTAGGTCAGGGTTACAAATGGAAAAGAGATTTTGGACAATTTAGTTTTGTTTCAGATGCATATCAGCATGTCTGAGTGCCTGGTGTTTGAGTATATGAATGATTTCAAGTGCATGGCACACTAGTTAGAAACTCTGTCAATCTTCCAGGCTGATTTACTGAGTAAGGCCCTCAGCTGCATCCTGCCCCTATTTGCATGCATAAAAAGGCTAAAGCAGCATGCAGAGGCTTCCAAAAAACATTAGTTATTCAGGACTGTCACCCCTGCAGCACAGGCAGCGCGGGAGATAAGCTCACAGAAGTGCCTCTCAAGCCCTGCTCCAGCTGTTGTGCCAGAGTAGGAGCTGTGCAGTGGGGCAAAGCCTTAGCTTAGGACACTGTCGCCGTTGAAATGGTGTTGAGGTGAGCTCGTGGATACAGCAGTAAAGACAGGCAGGCCTGAATGTCTGGGTAAAGAGGAAAAAAAGAGATAGAAACTCCCAAGCTACGAGAGCAACCCAAAAGTTGCAGTGCACAGAGGTGACTGAAAATCTTCACCACTCCACCCCAGTGTTGGGGACTTTCAAAGATTCGTCTCAGAATCGCACTTGTTCTGTTTAGGTATGGAGAAGAATTTTATCTTTTTTTCCCTGGAGGATGTGGACTTTGCTATATATGCAGCTGCTGAAAAGAATACAAGTCTAGAACAGCAGCAGAGCAGCCTGGGGTTGTTTTTTTCTCTATCGGGAGTTTTTCTGACTTCTGACATCTTCATAAAACACATGCTACTGTTAAAAACATTTATCAATTGTACTTAAAAAAAACCCAAAACAAACAAACTGAAAAAGATGGCAGCAATGTGCTTGTAATCTCATCTTTCTATCATATGTCCATATTCTAGTTTCACATCGAAGAGAATTTACAGGACTCTCAAGGAATCAATCCACTTTACAACGTGTACAGTAAATCACGTTCTCTTTGAAATACATCGGTGGCATAAATGCTTAATGTTTAACTTCTGTCCTATTTCATAGTAATTCCTTATAATGCAAACTGGATTCATTAATCGACCAGTACTTCTTGTGCAAAAATCATGTATACAACTTCTGCATATCTTCCAAGAACTAATTACGTGGATATCTGTAAGTCTTTCGTAGAAAACACAGGGTTTAAAGGAAGCTCCTCCTCTTTTCAGGAAACAAAAAGTACATGAGTTATAATTGCTTCATTCTGAATTGTTCAGTCAGCTTAAAATGCAGTATAAAATATTAAGGGCAAAACCTTCTCTTAATTAAGTATGACTAGGTACTTTTTGCTTAGTTTCTAATTTCAGCAAATTTAAATGGATAGTCTCTCCTGTGTAAATACTGTATCTATCTCTTTAGTGTCGTTTTAGCTTTGTTAGCATGGCATCACTGCATAAAGAAGAAATCATTCTTTTCATGACCACCCAGACAGAAGCCCATTTCTCATGGGAATCCATCATCAGAGGCCTCCAGTTTTGACCAAGGCAAGCAGCACCCAGAAAGGAGTTCTACAGGCGCTTGCAGGGGTGAACATTGTCTGACCACGCAGAGTTGCTTCTGGGAACTAACAGGTTCGCTGACGTCGCAGCAGCAGCTCAGCTCCCCTGAAGACATTAAGCACTTGGGTAAGACACCAAGGGAGCGCAATCCCCTCCACCTGGGCAGCAGCGAGGGCAGCCTGAGGACCCAGAGCAGGAATTTCACAGGGAGGGAGTTGCCTTCCCCTCCCAGCTGTGGAGACTTGACCAGCTTCCACAGCAGCTGCCCAGCAGCCGTGCAGGACAGTTACAGAGAGAGGGGATGGATGCATGAGAACTGGCTCTGAAAAACATCATTTGAAGTGAAACTTTGCTAATGAGAGTCATAAAGATTGGTACTCCGTGGCCAATATTACTATTTTGCTAGAGATAGGCTAATAAAAAAGCCATTGTTCAGAAGAGACTTTTATGTTAAATTTTATGTCAATATGGAGATTCAGTTTGAAGTTATTATTGTGATGCTCACTTTGTGATATCAGAGTGAAAATAAGAATTCCAGCTTTTCCATATTGACTCTTACAAAATGATGCAGGCTTTCTGGAAGCATGACACTGTCTTTAGGAAGACATAAATGTGTCTGGAGCTTATTGGTGTTATTTCAATTGCATTTGGGATTAATTTAATATACGTAAGGGGGCATGGGCTGAGAGAGGAGGGGTTGAGCACGTAGCACTCACTAGGGTTCAGAACGTTTTTTTTAAGCTTTTCCCCACAACCTGATGGACAAGAATCCCATTTCACCTTTTCAAAGAAACACTTATTCTTGCATAGGCTTTTGAGTTGGGATACTGTGGCTTTATGGAAAATGTTAAACGTTGAAGAATTAGTTTAAAATCTGATTTGACAACAGTGGCATTATCATGAGATTAAGAAATGGTTTTGCTGTGTTTTGTAAGCCTTTGCAGCATGACCAGTGGCACAAATGTTCATGCACTGTTACTGACTCCAGCTGAAGGAAAACAAAGAAAGAGACATGAATAAAATATAGTGACAGAAACAGCAACATTTGGACCCAACAGGGATTTGTGACCCACTGGGCATACTAGTATTTTCCTAGTTGTTTAGTCATCCCTTGCCAGTGACAAAATTATTTACTAACCTTACACTGATACCATGAAAAATACTCCATGCTTTCTTGATTCAGAGAGGCTTCTGGAGCTCCACATGAATGCTGTCAAACTTTATCTAAATGATTTACTGATAACAAGGTTTTATCAGAAAGCAAAGAAATAAGGGGGTGTTCCTTCCTCTGGCCCAGTGTGATGGATAATGTGGGGATAGAGATGTATGATTTCTGCATCGCCCCATGGAAAAAGACCTAGCTCAGGAATCTTTCTTATTTTCCAGATACCTGAATCCCCCCATATCTGTCACAGAGCAAATGTGACAAGGTTGTGAATTACATGGATCCTATGCAGTTTAATCTTTTTTAGTTTTCTTCCTCAAACTTTCAGTGAAAGGGAAAAGCAAACAAAACCTATTACAGCTGGAGTAAGGCAACACCAATAATCTCAGGGTGTGACCTAGCTTAGATTTTATGTAATGGCAGTGGCTCATTAGGTGAAGGAAGTTTATGTTTTCTTCTTTGGTTTTAAAACCCCCAGTTCTATGAAGCTTTAGACTGGCTATATTTCAATTTGCATAGAAGAGGCTACTATGGTAACCTCTTTATGTTGCTAGGGCAACCATTTAACAATAATTAGTTCCTTTAAAACTAATTCATCTTTTACAGAGAGTTAAAGATCACACATAACACTTCCAAAAAGTGTGAACTTTCTGCGGGAAGGAGTCATACTACCGTTTATAACATGTCAGAAAGACAACCTTTTTTTCTTTTTTTCCCCAAAACAAGGAAGCGCAATTACTTCCCTTGCCATATTCATATATATATATATTCATGTGACTTGCGTCCTATGTGCAGTCCCCACAATATTTTTGTGCTTGGAAAAGATACACTCAATATTATAAAATTTCAAAAGAACTGCACCAATTCAGATCTCTCAAATTAATGAGTGTCTTCATGTCCTTACGGCATTCTGCTCTAGCAGAAAAGTGCATGCAGGAAAACTCTTTTTTCCACCATATTCCGTAAGAAGGGATGAGGTTTATTACTGTGAATGGGCACATGTTACACTGCACCGTGTGCTGGAGGCACCCTCAGTCAGCCACGGCCATGAGATGGCTGGGTAGGACTGTGGGGAGAGGGATGTGTTGGGGAGGCCCATGGCTGGCCAAGGCAGGGCTGTGAGAAGCTGGAGCCCAGCCCTGCTCTGGCATTGCTGGTGCAGAGACTGATAACCCTTGGACCTGAAATGTCCTGAGCCATGGGCAGGGTGGGGGGAGCCCTCAGGTCCACAGCTGAGCCAGGCACTTGAAGCAGCTTCCAAAGTCAGGAAAATTTGAACTCAGGTCTAAGCTGCACACCTCAGAAATTAACTTAATAACATGGGAAATTTCACTCTATGTATATTCAGTTAAATGACAATTCAACAGCTGTGAAACTTGACTCTGAATCCATACTTGTTTTCTAATTTACCCAACCAGAAATACAGCTTTTACAGACAATATTCCCTACTAATCTCACTGCTCAGCAGGGATTGAAAGGTAAGGGTGAGAAAACCCCCTCTCACTGATGACATTTTGCTCCTGATCATCTCAATTTACTGGCTGCAATTCAACACTTATAACCCCAAACTTTCCCTTGGTGTTCTGAAGCATCAGTACCTCCCTTTAAAAGACTTAACTGAACTGCCATGGACAGTCTCTCATGATAAGCAGAGTACATCACCACAAAACTGAAAAGCAGCTTGCACTGCGATTCCCTTCCTGAAGATTTTGTGTGCAAGGTGGTCAACATTACTTGCTTTCAGGAGTGAAAGTCAATCCCCACGCTGGGGCATTGGTACCTGCAGACAGTCACAGATTTCACAGCAGCCTGGCATTTAACAATCTTATGCAGAATTTCAGATTTAAATTTCATTGCTTTGTGATTTGAGGTTCTGTTTGTCTGGTGCGAACTCCAACGATACTCTGGGCTGCATGACAACGCTTGGAAGCAACATTTCTGTTTATTTGTCACTCTCCCCTGTAGCCACCTGAGAAGAGAGATGATGAGAAATGGGAAACCCACTGAAAACCACTGTCCCTGTGGCTCAGAGTAGCTGGGGGAGTGCAGGTAAAAGAAATTACAACAGTGTAAAGAAATTGGGACTGAAAGGAGAAGCACAGCTGAGTCACAACTACTTCTCTCGTGTTCGGACACTGCTGAGCCCTTTCTAAGCACAGTGACATACAGGTAAGCAGACTCCCAACCCCTACAAGCTGAAATGGCTAAAAAAATGCACAAATCTGTCCTTGTAACATGAAGCTGACACGATTAGCCTGACAGTCTGCTTTTTGATGCCTGTAGCTATTATTGAAGACATTCCTCTGAAATGTACCCAGAAGAGCAGTGAGAAAGCAACAATTTTCTAATCACCATCAATTTATCTGGCTTTTCATCTGTCGTAAAATATTGGGTAACATCTGGTAAAGACCCCCACCCCCCACCCCAGCAATTCTTTTGAAGCTGCACTGATGAATCTGTATGACTAGGGGCTGTAAAAGGAAAGCAGATGGCACACTTATCACCCAGAAACCAGTCCCACAACCTTGTCCTTTAAAAGCGTCTCTGGTGAGGAGGCAACTTGCTAATGATAGCAATTAACATCATGGAAATACCAGGAAGGCCAGAACCTTGCAGACAGCATTTCTGATAAGCTCAGGGATTGATGTTTTTGAAGCCATCCAGACAGGTAGAAACTATTAGTGTCTAATGTTAATTCATCACAACTAATCAGGTCCTATGGGTTTTTACTTTGGGGTAACAGTAGCTTGCTAGTAAATGCTAAATCAAGGAGAAAGGAAAAAAAAAGATCTTTGCCTTTTGTCACAGTACAGGAGTCTTACATTTTTGTTTATTATTCTCATGCTCTATGGACTTTCAACATCAAGCTGTCCTGTGTATATTGTGGTCTGGTGAAAGTCACTCTTTCTCCTTTAAAGTAACTTTTCCCACTAAAGGGGAGGAGAAACAGTTCACAACAATTTAGCTGAATGAACCTTGTGCATAACAACCAATTTCAATATCACTTCAGGCTGTAGTTTTATTCCATAATTGCAGAACTCCTTCTTGAGAAGGATACAATGATAGGAAAAGAGGTACCTGGTCTGCAGTTTGCAGAATTTGTGAACGTCCTTGCAGCAACCTGCATAAACTGAGCACCTTTCTTCATCTTGATATATTAAGATTACTGATTAAGAAAATTAATTCAGAAGATGCAATACTTGAAACTAAGTTTATAGTGAAACTCAGTTTTGGCTGTCTTTGTACAACTCACAAAGATGTTTTCATCACAACGCTGGTAAAGTGACCTTTTTTTTTTTTTTTCCTGAAATTGGGGAACTCTACCAATTCCCTTGTGAAACATCTCTTTATCAGTGAATTTCTCAGCCTATGTGACTTACACCCTTGTAGGTGATGTGCAAAGAAGTGAGATCAAATCTTGCTTTGACAAAAGACCCTGAATTTTGCCCTTGTAGCCCTCAATGGGGCAAATCCAGGAAATCATAATTTTAAAGACAGTCTCCAATTCCTAGCAGTTTGAATAGTGAAGAGCCCTAACAAGCTTCAAGGAGAATGCCAGCTTATTGCTGAGAACTCATCTTCCATTTAAAACTGTATAAAAGTTGATCGCTATGCAGCTTTATTACACAAGTAACACAAACTACAACACTCACTAGGAAAAATATTGGTCCAATAAAACTGAAACAAATCAGGGAAATCTGTTGTGAATTCAATCACATTTACTCTCCAAGTATTCATGTTAGAATTTTCATCTACAAATTACTCTTCTGGTAATTTAGAGTCTTCAGAGATTCATTGTAACCTGAAAATGTGTTTGTTTTGTTAAGGTGTGTATTTTGTAGTTGCATCATTCCTCACTTTTAAAAGTGGGGCTAAGGGAAAACGAATACCTGGACATGAAATAACAGGCAGATATATGTACACCCGGAAACACATCTGTATACATATATTTTCCATTTTCTGTTGAGTGATTCAGGTCTTAGGGTAGGTCAGCAACCTATGGTGAAATTAAAACATTGTCTCGCTCATGTTCCTGACAGAAATTCATCAGCACCCACAGTGGCTCTGGGATTACCAAGTGCCTGGGCAGACAAACTCAGGACTGCAAATGAAGTTCTGTTTGATCCCTCGTGGTGCTCCCTCTGGTCAGAAAAGTGGTACATTAGCAAGACAACATCTGGCATCTCACACTGTCACATTTGTTCAGAAGATCAATAGAAGACCTCTGCTCACAGGGCAGTCAAACTGTTACCTTTTATAAGCAGCAAATTCGCTTAGCAAAGCATGAAGAACAGGAATACAATAGAAATTCATTTACTTTGATCACAGCCAGATCTTGACATTTAGTCTCTACTGTAAGGACAACAATTCTGAATGGTTTGATGTTTTTCTCCTCCTGAGCTATAACACTAAAAAGTCAGTTGAAAAATATTAAAATCTAGCCATGTTTCCAGACTTCTTAAACCATGTTTAATGCAGCTTTGGTCTTGTTCACTGGTTGGTTGGATGATCCCTTCAAAATGCTGCTTTGTACCAACAATTTAGTTAATAAATTACCTTTATAAACATTACCATAGCCTGTAAATTGTCAGTAAAACTTTAAGTTCTCATGTTGTTGTTTACATTGTCAGTAAACATAAATAGCTTGCAAATCGAGACTACTGCAGTTATGAACAGTAGGACCTATTTTGTTGTGGTAAAAGAGTAAGAAACTCAAGGTGACATGAGAAGAGAGAGAGTACATGCCAAAAAAAGAAAAAGTTCTCTATGCTTGTCTTTACCCCCTCCTCTTGAAAGACCACCTTGTAATTTAAACACCATTCCACCAATTCCTGAGGTGGCATTACCATTTAACTTTGACATGGCTGAAACAAACCAGCTATATCTACCTGCCTTGTTTCACAAATGTCCACCCTCTTACTAAGCAGATGGTCCTAGCTTAGTATCAGCACATGGTTCCGATACAATAAGGTAGAGATATTATTTTCCTTTATTGTCTTGAGTATAATTCTGGTGCCTTAAATAAAAAACATTCAGAATAAGAATATTCTGTTTAGAAATCTTATTTTTAAATAGGGAATACTCCTTCAGAACATGATGCAACAGTTTCCTCATACTCTGTGGAATGGTTTTTTTTGGTTTCCTTCTTTCCTGTAAGAAGGACCAAATGAACAACAAAGAGTTAATGTAATTTTAAAGCCTTTCACTTGTCTTGGACTCTTGTTTTACTAGGATTTGCCATTTTGCAGCCTCACACATTTCAGCTGTTATTTGGAATTATACCAATAGGAACCTAGTAAGTAAGCATCACTCAAGGGTCTTTCAGGTTCACCATTCGAGATTGCTTGCAATTCTCAAAAAAACATGCTCTCGACAGGAAAATATCTCTCCCAGAGCCATACACCAGGATTTTGAAGAATATCTAGCAGTCTGAAGTATCTCAGACTTCCCTAAAGATTATTTTATTTACCTTTCCAGATTTAAAGGCAGGTTAGATAGTCTAGCCAGTTTCCCATTTGCAGCTGCTTACTCCCCGAGATACTCTGTACTTCCCCACAGTTCCAGTTTGGATTAGGTCACGGCATTTCTTCTAGTTTAGTTCATTGCATAGCCAGGCACTTGCAATCGCTTCATATCCCTCTCCCTCCCCTTGCAGACTGCCCTCTCAGCCGTCCCATGGTCAAGCTCCCTCTCACTTTTCCTGTTTATTATTCCCAAAATCTCATGTGGCAAGGACCATGCATGCTTCCTTTTCTTCCTCCTCAGCTTTCTATGTACCATTTACACTATGCTTTTATTACCTTTCCCTCAGGTACCTGGGCTCACTTTTCCCCCTCACTGTTCTTTCCAGGAGTTCCAACCTTGGACGTAAAGTAGCTTCTTAACAGGCTGCTCACTGGGAACTCTTCAGACAAAAAAAGCTCTGCATTACCAATTGACCCTGCTGATACCGAAGTATTCAGCTCAGCTGTAGCTGTTTAATTAACTTTCTTGCAGCTGAGAAACTGAGTATTTGTATATTAACCCCTTTGTGGCTGGCAAATACCAATGAACACCACTGATCTGAATATTAATGAACATAACTGGCTCGTAGATGATCCAGCACTTACAGTTTGTCTCTCTACCATTTAAGTGCTTGTGTGTTTTCTATTTCTTCATATAGAGGACAGGCTGAGAGAGTTGGCGTTGTTTATCCAAGAGAAGAGAAGAGAAGAGAAGAGAAGAGAAGGCTCCAGGGAGACCTTATAGCAGCCTTCCAGCTTTCAGAGGGGGCCTACAGGAAAAATGGGGAGTGACTCTTTATCAAGGAGTGTAGCGATAGGACAAGGGGTAACAGTTTGAAACTGAAAGTGGGTAGATTTAGATTAGTGATTAGGAAGAAATTCTTCACTATGAGGGTGATGAGATACTGGAACAGGTTGCCCAGAGAAGTTGTGGATGCCCCAACCTTGGAAGCCTTCAAGGCCAGGCTGGATGGGGCTTTCAGCAACCTGGTCTAGCAGAAGGTGTCTCCGCCTGTGGCAGGGGGGTTGGCACTCGATGATCTGTAAGGCCCCTTCCAACCCAAACCATTCTACGATGCTATGATTCTTTCCAATTTGTCCCCCCAGATCATTAGCCTATGGTTCATTTGCTCTCTAAATCACCTGAGATTTAGAAATGGATAATTGGTACAGAATGTAAAAGTTGCCATGTCCACACTATCCAGTGGTCTGATGAAGTGGCAAATGCCTACGGATTGTGACTATCATTTCACTTTGCTCAGTAACAGGAATCTGGCCTTGGAAGTTTAGTAGTAGAGACCGAGGGAACCTCATATAGAACAAGCAGAAACAGTAAAGCTCACAGAACTTTACAGCAGCTTGATTCAAGGCATGTATTGATGAGTTTCAAATTCATGAAGTAAATAGTTTGTCTTTCATGTACTGCATGGCTGATTAGGCCCTTTTTTCTACCACGTGGTGGCAGACTACGATTTTGAATATATACATTCACGTGTTGCATATGAAGGCATGGATCCCAAGTAAGATCCTCCATTGCATACAGAAGTGCTGGTTATATACAACTGCTTATCCGCCCAAGTTCTGCCCTTTGCAGTTAGTTCACGCTCCACCGAGCTGTTTACTCCCTCCATGCTCACCTGAGGAGGTCTCTTCTTCCCAGTTCAGGATTTAAGACATGGGAGGCTTTGGGCACACCCCTCATTGCAGACAGGTGTGCACAGAATTGATTTGCAGGTGAGCTCAGAGAGCCAGATTTAGTCTTGTTTCCTCACTACATTTTAAGGCATAATCACTCTGCAACCTGGCACCCAGACAATGAACAAAGCCTTTTCTTTATCTCCACATCCAGGGCTTGGGAGAAAGCAGGAAAAGCCTGCACAGATTTCAGAAAGAGCCCTTACACGCATATATATTTAAATAACATATATATAATAAAAAATATATACAGTAAATCCCAGACTGTTTGTCCCAACTCTCTGCTGCAGTTGCGTCTCATGTTTCGGTTTCCATCCCAAGAACATCTGGCACAAACTGATTGCCAGCATCTTGTGAAGTAGATCAGCCAGCAATTTGAGCAAAGTTCAGCCAATAGCAGAAGGAAGTAACTGTAAGGCTGCAGTTACTGGAGAGTTACCAGTGTTACCAGAGAGGTCTTTGATGACGTTTCCCTTTCTCAGGGATACGTTGCTGAAACAACTGCCTTAAGTTTTGCTCAAGAACAGGAACCAAATTCTACAGTGCTCAGGATTTTTCTGCATCAAAGGATTTAATCTTGAATAAAAGGTAATGAAAGCATTGATGACTAGGAGAACTTTTGTTTCAAAACTAATGTAATGAAATTGGCTTACTAAGATTTGGAAATTTCCCCTCTAAAGTTTCTATCGAGTTGCATTATGCATATAACTGTCAGAATTTAAACCATCATGTTACATGAATCATGTCTCTCAAACATAATTTTTCTTAGATGCTCACCAGGCAGTAAATGGAGTTGTACGTTAAACTTGTAAGTCTCTCTGCCAGCAGTATGAATCTACTGCTTCTGGCTACAGCTATACTAACAGCTTACTTCTAAGTCTAAGCTTTCATTCAAGCTAAAAATCCTGTTTTGGTCACTATATGTGTTGGCTCAGATTTGGCTTTAGTCCGGAGCAAGCCAAAGGGCTGCCCTAGCAGGAATATTTGTGCTTATGGAGAGGCTGGCTTATGCAGAAATGTTGCCTTCTACAAGCTGTATTGAAGAGGTGTCATGAACAGCCCAGTGTCGTCAGCCAGAGCCCATGTTTGAGCACAGATGCCAAAGATAAACAGAAGCTATGTATGTACGGGGTGTTGCACAAATGGTTCTTTGAAGTGAGGGCACCTTAGAGAAGCAACCAGGAAGACAGGCGCTTCTGACAGAACATAGTGACTATGCTTTTAATTCCTAAAAGCCTAAAAGAATTCGCTTCTGCTTAGTCCTGCTGAGCCAGCACACCCCCAGGGGAGTGAGCTGCACTGGACCAGGGCTGCGACGTAAGCAGCAAGGGGAAGTGAGTTTGAATCAGTCTTCTCTGCTGAGGTGACCTTGGTAAGAACTCACTTGCCTTTCCCATCCTAGATCAGGTTTACAGGGCTGACAGTTAGCAACACTATTATTTAAACAGAGGTTAATTTATCACCAGCTTTTTATGGAAATGTATGAAAAAATTGAGTGAAGAAGGTATATTTGCATAGTCTACAAACAGAATCAATGTAGTTTCTTGGAAATGAAACCAGTACAGTTTGCATTACATGTTATTTGAGAATTGCAGGTAAGTATTAAACTTGAAATAATCCTAATTGTCAGAATATCAGATTTGTCTGGCCCGGTGAGATACTGTTACCACCCTTTCTTCTCATGCATCTGTCATCAAATCTCCAGTTTACTGATTTAATTGTTATGACAAACCTACACCTGGAGATTCATAGGATTGTATTGGAAATTGTCAGAAGAAAATATATATGAAAATGACTGATTGAATGACTACAGTAAAAATGGATGGGAAAAAGAGCTGTGAAGCCACTGAACTATAAAAAGGAAGAAAACTAATATTATGTTCGCAGGTAGAATACAGTGTTCAACTCCGAAATGAGTATGTGGTGCTAACAGTTTCTTTCTCCATCTCTGTGTACTACGCTGGTACATTAGAGACAGCAGGTATTAAAACAACCTGGTTTCCAGATGTGTTGAGCTGCCTTATTTCACGATCAAGTTCTGAAGTCAGAACTGAACGAGACCAACTAAGGAAAACACCAGATATTGAGAGAAAACATTTTGTCTTGTCCCCTGTAGTTCCAGTTAGAGATACATGGAATTATAACCCCAAGACTGCTTCATCTCTGTTTACTGGTAAATCTTATTGCTCTGTTTAACTCCAATAAGGGAAAACTGAGTGAAATAGGTAGCAGAAAGAAATCAGTGAGAAAAAGAAATTTTCTAGGCATAAGAAAATAAACTGGTAAGACAGCAATAGAATTAATTAAAATAGCATTTCATAAACATGGAAATAAGTGGTTTTTTTCTTGTGAAGGAGTATGCAATAATATGTGACATTGCTCATAATGAATTCCAAGCAGAATGCAAAACACTTTAGAATGGGTGAAGACTAATTTTCTAAGTGACTTACTTGTCTCCAATGTTCTCTTTTATTCAGTTTATTGTTACAGCAGAGGTTCTGTTGCCGCATCGAAATACAGATCAGTTATAGTCAAACGGCATTGTTTTGTATGAGAAGGGCTTTACTTCTTTTTATTTTTGCCTGCTTTTTGTTCTTCTGTTATGAAAATGAGGTTTGGTACTTCATGTATTTTCCGGTTCAGTTACTGCATTGCTAAAATATTGTTGCTAGCTGGCTTGGTTCTTTTTTCTCCCCAGCCTTCACCACCTTGGTTATTACGTAAAAAAATGGCTAAATCCTATTCTTCCCATTATTCTGAACCTTCAGTTTCCTGTTTGCAGTATCATTTCCATGATACAAATTCTTTGTAACGCTAAATGAAAAGAGCAAGACATCTTTATCACACTGAACTGTCAAATGGCAACAACAGCGTTTAGCAACGTTTTACTGGCTTGCTTGCAAGGGGCTTGGGGCTGCAATGGTGCCATGGCTGCCTGTTCTAGCGGGTATGTCCTCCTGGTGTTGCCACCCCCTGGCAATTCTCACTCACTGTGGTCCTCCCTGCTGCGTTCATCTAGATACTGGAGAGACAGCTCTCTCCTGAAACTGGATGGGGTGAAAAATGGGGAGAGTTTCTGCCCCAGTTAGTGGTCCTTATCAGGTTTTAAGATGTGCAGAACAGGAGCCCAGCAGAATTGGAAGATCTCCACTTGTGAGAGGAAGAGAGTGGAGAAAAGGAGAAGATACCAGGGCACCCTCAATCCAGGGCATCCGGTAGTTGTCATGCTTCAGAAACTGCTTTTCTCTCTCTTCCTGCTATTGAAAAGTATCAAGTCATTTGATTTTTTTATAGTCCCCACAAAGGCAAGCCACTTACTCTCTCTATGCAAAATAAATCTTATCAGAAATAGCCAGCAGGGTTTAAGACATTGAGGAAAGTATCAGAAGGGGCTTAAGTTTGGCTTGTTCTCTTGAAACAAGGAAGATGTTAGAGTATATAATCCTTCCCCTAACCCCTCTCAAAAAAAAAAAAAAAAAAGAAAAAATCACTTACTGCCATAGGTAATGTATGTCATTGTGGTTTTTCCACGGAAAGAGCTTCTGAGTACGGGGCTTGTACAAATGATGTCATAGCGCCCACCAGCAATGACTGCCATGTGTCAAGACATTATTTCTCCTGACTGGTATACTTTCTTCAGGTATATTTAGGTATTTTTACAGAAACCAATTACACTTTGGAGACTATTTTAAACCATTGCAATTGAATTTGTAATTCCTGTGCAGTACAGTTTTGACATGGAAACAAAATACTGACACCAATTTATCCCTTGACAGGGAAAAAGGGACTTTTCTGAAGTGATTCCCAACCTAAATCTCAAGTGAGAACAAAGCATATGTTGTAAAATAGGGGAAAAACCCAACAATCTTAAAACCAAATTGAATATTACTAAATGAACGCAGAAAATGTAAATGAAGTTCTGATAACATCATAATGTGGTTTTACAGTCTAATAACCATAATGATGTTTAAGCTCATCTTCATAGTTTATTTGTTCTCGTATAAGCACTGTAAGTACATTATTTTTCATTAGAATTGAGCTGAAGTCTATGATGAAGGACTCGATAAATACTTGAGCAACACAGATTTGATTGCAACATGTACCTAACATCATAACCTTAGTGAAACCAATGGATTTAAAGCTGTACACACTACCTGTGGACCAGGTGTTATTCATTTAATTGATTTTTATCTAAATGAAAAGCTGATGGAGAAAAGAAGGCTGGGAGCCACGCTCAAACAGTATTTCAAAAGTGCCTTCTGATTCACCTCTTGTCCTCCTTCACAGCACACATTATCTTCCCATGCAGAAAGATTTTTCTTTTTTGGCTTTCCAAGAAAAAGTAGTGAAAGAATTAATAAGATAATGTCAGCAAAGACTTTTTAAGTCTGAAAGCATTGTATTAAGTATTCTTTTGACTCCAAGGCCAAGGAGCTTACATTTCAGCCTTCAGCTCAAAAAATTTGTATTAGAGCAAGAACAGCCACAAAAATTATTTCATTCCCTAACTCTCTGCTGAGGACAACTTCTTGAGAAAATTACCTAGAAGCAGATTTTAACAAGATAAATTGGACTTCCACACTTGGAATACACTTTTACAAATTTATTCACAGGGGTTGCTAATGGGCGTCTATGTCCCTTTTTCAAAGAATCCTATAACATGTCTGAGAGAATGACTAGACTAGTTCTTTTTTGACTACTAGAAACATGCATAGCAATTATTCCTGTATATTTTGAGGGACTAACTTTTTTAGTATAACTGCAATATAATATCTGCTGTATATCTCTGTAGCAACCTCTGAAAACCTCTGTACTTCTGGGTCTTTCTCACTATGTAAATGCATTACAGTGTGTCAATAATTTCAGTTGTAAAGATCTCGAGGTTAAAAAAAAAAGGTTGAACTACAGCTGGAATCCATTTTCCCTCCTTTCTGCTTATCTTCTGTTATTGCTAAAAGGTTCCTGTAAAAAGAAAGGTCTTGATCTGAACTCTGACTGTAGTCGGAGTTTTGATTCAATCTGACACCTCTGGCAAGGACAGTCCCACAGCCAGGGACCTTCAGATGATTTCAGAAGGAATAAAGTATTCATTGCATCTCAGGTAAAAAGAAAGGCTAGCAATTATTTTAATAAGCTTTTCACTCTTTTGGTGGCAAAGGTAAGGAACCATCAGTGGAGGATGAGATCAAGATGTCCCATGGCTCAGTATCTCTGCTCAGCCTAGTGCAGGCTTCATTTCCACTAACTGCTTGCTTGACATGGCTAGCAGAAAAAAACCTGCAGAATCACATGTAAAGCACTGAAAACATCCTGGCACAAGCCAGTGTTACACAGTCACCCAGACATGCTGCATCTGGTCTGTTTTTAGCCGGGTTTAATATCGACAGATCTGTATGTAATGTTGAGGGTCTGAAATTGCTGCCCAATAGACTGCTTCTGGAAGAGTTTCATAAGTAAGTAATTTCACTGTCACTGCACACCGCTGTTAGTGTATCATCAGCTGCCCCTACGGACAACTTTTCATAGCTGACTAACAATATATCCAATACGTCTCAGTGATATTGGTTGTATTAAAGCCATCTACCTGGTGTAGCACAGCGCGATATGACAGGGCTGTGGAAAAAAATTCAGGGTTCTTGCTAGATAAAGTGTGCATGCAAGTATTGAAGATTATTCTAGCAAAAATCATTGCCAAACAAACAACTAGTTCCAATGCTGAAAAGGTCACTGGCAAATGAAATGTTCTTTAAAGGATTATGTAATTCCTCATATGGGTTTTAATACCAATTTAGTGAGCACTGCCTCCAGGTTCACAGAGCTTTAGATCAGATTTTCAAGTTAGTAATGGAGAGAGATCTATGTCACTTCTGTAGCCAGAAGCTGCTTGAAGTAGAAAGCGGGAAAGCAACATGAAATGAATACAGTGGGCATTTATCTTCACAGAACCTGTGCTTTCAGCATAGCACACCAGGAAGCATTACATTCAGATTGTCCCCATCATACAACATAATAAATATGGAATTGACCTTTTGCATTCCTTGGACAGTTGCAGTGTTCTAAGGCATTGAAATAAATAAACAGATGCTCTCAAAAGATGGTAAGTGGCTGCCCTCTGTCTCTTCTGTAGGTAAAGAAAGAACTTTCCTGTTAACACTTCATCTACTATTACTTTGTAACGGGTAGAAAAGCAAAGATAGCACATAGTACTTAATTAAGAGCCCCGACTACCAGCCAAATAGCTTGCTCGATCCAGAACTGCAGAATTTAACATTTGCTTTATGTTTCATGTAGCACATAAAAGACTATAGTGTGTTTCAAATTAGAAGAACTGCTTGCATAATTTATATGCAAAAAAAAAAAAAAGTTTTGCTGTTGGGTATTTCATGAAAAGTATTTAAAAGGTCATTTACAGAACTTGTAGAGACTGTAAATGAAACTTCAGAATTTATATGAGAAACTTTTTCTTCCTTGCTGTAAACAATAATAACCTTACTGACTATATATTTGTTATTTTTGAAGTGTGACTTGAACCTCAGACTCTTTATCTATGCACATCAATCATCTGTTAGATACTCAGAAAGATCTTTACTTAATTGTAAATTAAATCAGTGCTAAGCAGCAAAGGAGTACCTGGCATCCAAAACCACCTGTTTATAATCTTTCTCTTAAAACAGTTTATTATTGCTCAAATGGATTGTCCTGTGTACTAAACATAAGTTTTTCATATATAATGCAAAGTTTTGGTACCCTACTGTGTTTTCTCCATCATCTTCCATCTGGCTTTTCCCTAGTTAATATCATGGATTCGTGTTCTCCAGTCTCAGATTTCAGAGGAGTTTTATAATACACCTAACACTTTCCCATCTTCTCTGCTACTTTCTGCTAGTTCTGTATTCTAAGATGTTTGGATTCACTTGATTTTCATTTTTTTTTAAATAATAGAAGATCTTTTCCATTTTTCGTAGTATCTGTCTCTCATCCTTTCCTTGGAAATTCAAGTCTAGACATGTAACACTTCGGCAATCTCTCCTTCTCCTTCAGTCATTAAATTTCCTCTGATACGAGACAGGCCTTACGCTCTTTCTCCTTGACCTTTGGTTACTTATGTGCTTGAAAAGTATCTAATTAGGTGCTTCGATGTATTAATTTCTTTTCATTCTTTAGGCTTTGCTTTCCCAAAACTTCCTTCCTCCTAAATTCTTTTTGTAGTTGTCCCACAGTCACATCTCCACTTTTCTTCCTCCCCAGGATCTGTGGCTCCGGCAACATGGACTGCACAGTTTGGCGGAGTGGCTCTGTAGTTTGAGTGACTACAGGCTATGAATATTCCTTCAGCACTGAGCATTTTCCCTCTCTGCATTGCTGCACAACATGCATTGCAACCTGCACCTTCAGCTTTGACTTTGAAGACTATATTTAGGCATTGATCTGATTTACAACGTTTCTGAATGCCTACCACTACCGTGGGCTTCAAAGTCACTCCCAGTGTAGCTGAGAACTTCACGCTGGGACAGGGAAGGTCTAGATAACAAGTACGCAAATGTTGCTTTTGTAGGCATGCATCTCAGCAGGAGCTGCGGGGTTCTGAGTTCTTTGGAAAATCAAGGAGGAATGAGACTACAGACTTCAAAAACCTAACTCTCCGTTTCCAGTTTTGAAACTCTAGGACTGCAAGTAAAACTTGCGGTATGCTGGGTGACCGGATCCTCATCGCTGTTCATACTCTATGCTTTCGGTCTTGCGATTGCTAGATCAGTAGGCACTGGCATTTCTTTCTCCTTCTATTGATTGTAGCGCTTCCTGTTTGTTTGATTAAGAGGGTAAAAGCTGCTGAAGAAAGCAGTACCACATAATTGTATAATGCTTCTAATGCTGTTTTAAAGGTCCCTTTAGGCACAAATCTAAGCCTTGATTCACTTGTTATCAGTCATTACTAGACAGTAAATTGAGAGGGGTTTTCATACTATTTGGTTGTAAAGCAAAGTTTAGCTTCAGTTAAAAGTCACAAGTCTGGGGGAACAAGTCTTTTGTTATAAACTAGTTTTCATTATAAACTATTTATTTATTAATTAATATTAACTTTTATTTTCTGGGGCTCAGAGCTTTGCATTGAAGGAAATCCAAATTTCTTTTTTCTGTAGTTTTCTGATTTTTTGCACAGCTGGATGCACTGAAAATATTCCATTACCTACAAGAAAATGTGTTTGCTTTTGTGTAGCCCTTATGATTTTAGAATACAAGTGATTCATAAATATTAATTTCTCTGTACAGTAACTCTGAGGGCCAAGAACTATTATTCCATATTTTGGGAGGATAAGAAATGAGAGACCAAGTTACTTTCTACAGAACTGACAGAATGGCCAAACCAAAGCTCTTTTTTGAAAATTTTTGTGAGCATTTATACAGTGACTTTCAGATCAATATAATTTTTTTTTTAATTTTAAGAAGACTGAAACACTAAAATTCTATTTATTTTTTTTTTAATTACTATTTGTTTCATTAGGATACCTCTAAAATGTAGTTAATAGTAATTGCATGCTTTCATAAAATACTTCCAACTATTACAATGAAAAATAACCCCAAAACTTATCTCTGTTCTCTTTGTGGTATAACGCTGTCACTGCACTACTCTTACATTGTCTACGAATTACAGAAGTCCTAGAGCAAAACTTTTGTTATTCTTTTATCAAGCTAAACATGCAAGAACAGCTTAATATTCTGGAAGTCCCCAGGTACAATTTCTGTGCCACAGCAGAGGGTGGAAGGTATCTTTCTATCTCCAGCAATTATAGAAGAAGTCTAGAAAACTAGTTTAAAGATCGAACATTTAACTGCACATGGATAAGATCAGCGAAGACAGATCCTTCCTAGGTGACAGGCTGTGAAGCGTGGCTGCGGAATTGCTATTGGTATTGAGAATGAGATTTTTCAAGTGCTGTAATACTAGCTTAGAGAAACAGATGCCACTGGAATTTTAACCAAATGGCTGAAGAAATTATTTCAGAAATAAGCATCAGCCTCTCCTGCTTGCTGTCTTTGGAAAGGTCCAGAAATTAGTGATTTAGGCCTTACAACTGCTAAAGAATCTTGTAAGAAAATGTCTATTTGTGAAGTATTTTCAGTCAGTCTGAGATCTTTTAACCCTACTTCCACATCTGTTTTCCTCTCACTTCCAGTATTTATGAGCTCTGCACAAATTCCATATGATGCTTCAAGAAAATGATGTGAAATAGGTTATACTGAACTAGAAAAGAGGAGGTGATAAGGCACAATAATGGCAGGTGACCCTGTGTTGTAGTTTAACCCCATCTGGCAACCAAGCCCCACAGAGCCACTCACCCACTTCCCCCCAGGTGAGATGGGGGGGAGAATCGGAAGAGTAGAAGTGAGTGAACTCACGGATTGAGATAAAGGCAGTTTAATAAGTAAAGCAAAAGCTGCTGACACAAGCAAAGCAAAACAAGGAATTCATTCACCACTTCCCATCGGCAGGCAGGTGTTCAGCCACTGCCAGCAAAGCAGGGCTCCATCACGTGTAACAGTTACTTGGGATGACAAACACCATCACTCTGAATGTCCCCCTCCCCTTCCTTCTTCTTCCCCCAGCTTTATATGCTGACCATGATGTCATATGGCATGGAATATCCCTATGGTCAGTTGGGGTCAGCTGTCCCAGCTGTGTCCCCTCCCAACTCCTTGTGCCCCTCCGGCCCACTCGCTGGTGGGGTGGGGTGAGAGGCAGAAGAGTCCTTGGCTCTGTGCAAGCACTGCTCAGCAGTAAGCTGAAAACATCCCTGTGTTATCAACACTGTTTCCAGCACAAATCCAAACCACAGCGCCATACTAGCTACTATGAAGAAAATTAACTCTATCCCAGCCAATACCTGCACACCCTGAATGCAGGCAAGTACCAACAGAAAACATTGGAACAACTTGAAATAACCATGGACATCAATTGGTTCTGAAAACATCCAGGTAGTGAAGAGCAGTGGCCAGATTTGGAGGGTCTGAGAAGACATAGAGCTCACTTCCGAAAATACTGTTTGCCACGTCGTCCCACATACAACAGGTGAAAGTCTGTCATTACGCATGGGGAGACACATTCTCACCCCAAGGAATTTGAGCACCACCGTTTTCCTTCACTGTCTTCTCCCTTTTGAGTCACTTTTATACCTACCTCAGATGCCATTAATTCATTCTGAGTCACATTTCATTCCAGATATAAGCTCTTGAGCAATGAAAGAGAGATCCAGAAATACTAAGATGACAAATACTTGCTAGTGCAGCCTAGATTAGTCTTGATTATTTAATCTAAAAATACTCCTTTCCTGTGTTATATGTGGACTGCAATAGAACAGAACAGAACTAGATTTTTCTAAGCATGTTTTATTCTATTCCCCAATGCATGCTTCTCTCAATACTGGCCTTCTGAAAATTTTTTCGCTGTTTTTCTAAACGTAACTTTTGACCTTTGCAGCAGTTCTGGATTCATGGCTTTCATACCATACTGAGTCCCTCTTTTGTCCTGTAGGCAAAAATGTACCATGTAATATTCTCCTACTGTCCTGTCAGAAAGAGTCATCCTAAAGGACTTTAGAAGGTGTCTATCTCCTGTTCAATGACCCCTTGACATTTGTTACTAGCAATCACTAGCATATTTCTTTTTTAGGACCTTTTTACTAAAAATCTTCAGCAAGTAGCTCACCTAAGGTCATGTAGGTAGTTACTGATCTCCTGTCATCATCCATCTTTCCTCCCACTCTTTACAGCTTAACCTTGTACAGGTTTGCACTTCTTCCTGATTTCCATTCTATTCTCCTTCCTCTGTTAACATAGTTGCCAGGATTTTGCTTTCTTTCATACTTAAATATTTTCTTTTCTGCCCCATTGTAGTCTGTGCTAGAATCAAACTCTGGTTAATCTCCATTGCACTTTCCCCTGGGTCTTCTTTCTGCACTCACGGCATTTATGGAGGAAATGCCACAAAACATTTACTACATCTTTTCTGTCCTTTTCCCCCACTTAACAACTCTTCTCCAGTTTAGTGGATTTTCTCAACCCAATCATCAATCACCTTGTCACTGTCTTCAAGACTTGCCCCACTGCAGCCAGCATTTTACTTGTTACACAAATAGTCCTCTCAGGCTCCCGAGAGGAACCTGACCAAGGCGAGCGCCTTTGCATTGCTTTTGTCTTCCTCTTTTTGAACTGTTAAATTTACTTATTAAGAAACAGATGTTTCTTGACTGCCTTTTCCCTAACGCCTTTACTTGTTCAAATGACCTCACTGTGTAGTCTGCCTTCCTCAGGCTCTTTTCATCTTCCCTTTTTACTGCTTTCACTACAGAGAAATGCTTCCCAGCATGTTTTTCCTCACAAATGCATCTCTCTTTTACCTCTGAGATATCCCTTTTCTTCATCATTGCAGATGCAAGTGATCTATCTTCTGGGTTTATAATCTAGGTTTAATCTTTAATTTAGAGCACTTTTTAACATTGACATGTAAAACCTATTTTTAAATGTAGCAGATTCTTTTTCAGTGATGGTGGAATCTTGCAGAGCACTGCAAAGATAGAGTTTTATTGTCCATTTAAATTCTTAAAGCTTTGCCGTCTTACAATTCAGTTGCTGTGGCATCATGTTGTCTGTTCCTGTCAAAGGCAGTTTTGCTCTGCCAGAGTGCGTGTAGAAGGCTGGTGCTAAGGTCATTTTCCTAGTCCATCACTTTGACTTTCACAGCCTGTGATTGCTCTCCCTTTCTGTGTTCCATCAAACAAAGTAACTTTCCAGGCTTTTCAGGTCTTACTGCAGTATCAAGTTGTCATTTCCCTTCTCCAGGCGGTCTTTGAGGACAGCTTTCATTACACCCATGTTAAATTCTGAACTGCACACATTCAGGCATCAAGCGGCACCTCCACCTGTCTTTTACTTCCTACAATCTTCCACAGAAATCTGTGTTACTCCCTTTCAAGCCACCTCTTAAACCACCGTTCTTCTTCGATGTGATCACAAAAGTGGGCATTGCTGGGTTTTTGGTGTACTGAGATCAGAAGCCAAGCACACCCACAAATGTTGCCTCACTGTTTTCCTTTACTCTTCCTATCTGTCTCTGTCCATCTGTTTTGTCATATAGTTTAATTCTGGTCTCTCTGAGCAGGAAACAGGTTTGTATGTCCACAGCACCACTACCTACAGCACTTGACACAATGGGATCCTGAACTGTGGCTAAAAGTCAAAGATGAAGGCCACAGGATAATGCAAACAAATTAAAGAAAAGTAGATGTAATTATTAGAAGATTTTTACCAAGATTTTATTGTTTGTTTGGGTTGGGTTTTTTTCGTTTTCTTGATGATGCCAGTGTTCATAATTTCTTTAAAAAATCTGTCTTGTCTTTTTGCTAGTAGTTTAGAAATGTTAGTGTTGGGAGTTTTGTCACAACAAACTAATCAACATTAATCTGTGTGCATGAATTCTGGCAGAATTTTTCCATCAACTGTTCATGAACATTTTCTCTAAAAAAGTCTGTAATGTGGTGACACAAGAAGTGTTAAAAGGACACATTAGCATTCCTGCCAATAATGACAAGAGGGAGTTAATCCATATGTTGATAAGCTGTCAGTCAAAAGCAAACTAAAAAATAAATTTGTCTCTAGGCAAAAAATAAAAGGACATTCCTGATTTTTTGTTTGCTTGTGGTCCTCCCCCATGACTCTGTGTGGCTAGTATGCATAAAAATAAATACCATGGCTCATGGTATATATGTTGTGGTCTACGTGTTAGGAAGGTAAATTAAATTTGTGTCTCTTTTTCTGAAAGCTGTTTTTGTTATTGCACAGTCTAATATTAGGAAGCAGAGAGGACAATAGGTAGCTTGGTGTCCTTCTTCTGCCATTTTCCCAAAGTCTTCTGTGGAGATCCATATGCTTACTATGCTATTTCTATACGCCGCTATTTTTCCTGTCCAAATGTCAGGGGCAGAGATGTGTTAGGGACCATGACAAGAATGTCAAACCAGCAGAGCAGCACTTTTAAGAATCAAACTTTCCTACTGGCTATATGAAACATATCAGTGTTTTAAGCAACTGGGGTTTTTTAAATTTGTATTACTTTATTTTGTTTTATTTATGTGAAATATTAAGGTTTGCATTTTTAGTTTTTCCAACATTTGCCATCTGTAGATTACTACTGTGTTCTCCTAAAATGCCTTACTGAACATCAAGGGGCATAATCATGTCTTTAAAAGATCTGCTGAATTGAGAACATGGCTTTATTCATGAAGAGTTATGATAATCTGTCATCTGTGTGCTCTGGTTAACAAGGTATTTTGATAGAATTTTCTCCTGATATATAGTGTCAAAACCCCTAATGTTCGTAACCTCTGAAACAATTTTTAATCCAGATAATGAAAGTTAGTGTCTGTCATTTGTGTCTTTGAAAATGTCCCCTGAAGCCCAGCAATACAGTGGAGTGTGGTTTTGATACTGACTGCTCAGAAGAACAGTCAGTCAATGGTTTGACATTTTCTAACCTGGATGCATGAGATAAGTCAGTTAGCAAAGCCCAGTGAGCTCACTATAATGGCAAATATCAAATAATTTTGTCTTTTTATATAACTAGGTGTGGTACAGAATTGGATTTGGTACTGTATTCCTCAGGTAACTTTGGAAAGTGCTATCTGCTTCACCTTAATTTGTATATATACATGAAGTTTCAAACTAATGTTCATCTCTGCTAATTCCACTGTGCAAAAAGTTTCCCTCTATCAGACAGTGATAACTCAATCAGAGTGTTTAACCGTTTGTACTTCCTAAGCGTCAGAAAATACAGTAGAGCCACTGCGCAAAAAAGACCTGATGGAATTACTTAGCCAGACCACTTCTGGTATGCATAAAAAAATTTCTAATTTATAGAAAATATCTATCTTTTTGTATGAATTCTTTGCAGGCCTCTTTGCTCCTGAGAGTGCCTAAGCAGAAAGTATGGTTTGGTCTTGATAGTACGAACTGTTGCAATCTCCCTTTTTCCTCCCTGTCCCCATTCAAACTGTGCCTCTGTCTGACACTGATGGTCAGTACCCCAAATGTACCAGTGGAAGACATAATAAATCTTAAATTGGGAAGTTACAGATAGAATCATAGAATCATTTAGGTTGGAAAAGACCTTTACGATCATCAAGTCCTACCATTGTGGTTACATGGCAAGTTTCATCTTAATCTCCTCAGTGGTAGGAGTTTTCCTTGTCGACTTTTAATGCATTAGGATAGAAGCAAGAGAAATCCTGAACCCAATTCAGTGGCATATTTGCTCCCTGACTTCACCGTGGACAGATTTTTCTCTCTGAGACCTCCCTCTCAGATTTCACTGCAAAAGTCTGCTCTATCTGTTTCCCCTTGAGAAAGCAGGCCAATCCTCTCGAGCCATCAGCAGTAGCAGAAATAACCTCTAAGATTAACCAAGGAATTATGTGAACACCTGCTGCTTTCCTTCTTTCTATTTTAGTCCTGATATTGATAGCAAACAAGATACATACCACTTACTGGGTGAAAGGCAGGACACTTTAATGTGTATGTCATGGTTATGTTATTACAGGTAGCCTTTGACAGAAAAACAAGTATAAAACAGGCAACAGATGAAAAAGTAACAAACAATACAGCCCTCTAACAGTAAAACTGAATGTTAACATTTCAAAGAATAAATAATAATTGTATGAGAGAAATATTTTTATAAATCATATAAAATGTAGCGTCCATAATCCTTTCTCTGGTACTACTGACACCAATTGGATTAAAGTAAAGAAGATGTTAAATCCAGCTAGTGGACTATAATGAATCCCAAAGCACAGAAAAAAACACGTAGCCCTGATCTTAAAGGCCAGCAAAACTGAAAGAAGCAGGAGAAACATGAAGGATGTAATGCTTTCTCTGTGACTGCTCTCCATAAATGCACAGCTCACAAACTTGCACTGTGCTTTGGGGGCTCCTTTCCCTGGTTTCAAAAAAAAACGTCACTCCATTGGGGACATACTTCTTTCTTAAGCTACACTGGGATCTGACTTTGACCTGAATCCTGCTGTTGAGTGCTGATGGTTGAGCCTAAAGCTGCATTTGTCGTTGACTGTACTTATGGTAATGCCCTACAGTTTCCAAGGCAGTGACCCTGTGGTGCTATAAAAGCAGCAACTGAAACACGAACATTAGAAAATACAGTTGCATTCAATTAATTAAAATGGGAGATAGTTGGTTGCAGGAAATACACTGGGAGAGGTTCCTGGCTCTATTCTTCATCCAGATCTCTGATCTCTTTGTTTGTCACGCATGCTCACTTTTTCCCTTGTGGAACAGTCCGAGGGTGGGCAGAAGCTATGTGAGGAACTAGCTGAAGATATATACTAATAAAATTGCTGATGTGGAATTATTTCTGCTATTATTTGGGGATAAATCCTCAGGTTTTGGGATATACTTCTCCCTGCGGAGTTTTCTGCTGGTTTTCTATTCCATGCCCTTTGCATGGGTCTGTCCCTAAATGAAGGTCTACAGTCAGTAACGAAGTCCTGGCTGTCTAACAATCAAAGCTAAGAGCCTCATCACTATCCCACTAACCACATTCTGCTCTCATGCCCCCACAGCAGCCTCAGCAAGTCCGACAGGCTGACATGGAAATACAGGCTACTTCCTCTCTTACTTCATATTTATGAATGAGAAGTTTAATGTAATTTCTACGGTTACATCCAGATCTCCTTCTACCAGAAAGCTTACAGCTGTGTTACAGCTGGCCAACAGCGACAGCCAGTGTATCATGTAAAGATATTATGTGAACTAGATTAAAAAACCCATTATTATCATTTTTCTATCTTCCTAGCTGTTATGGCACTCACATATCACATCACACAAATACACTGCAAGTTCTTTGTAGCAAAGGCCTTCCTTTCCTTTGTGTTGATAGAACTGAGCCTTCACTGTTATGACTGGGTGCTACCACTGTGCAGCTAAATACATGAATGAAAGGCTAAACTCTGCTTTTACAGCAATCAGTAAATGGAGCTGTTTCAAATTTGGGCAATGTTTAAGTACATTCGTATTTTCAGCTGAAGGTATAATTTGCTTTCTATATAATATAAGCTGTTTCAGGGCTGATGTAGCCTCCAGGATACTAATTTAGGTTACTCTTTGAATCCAGACATTTGTGTGAACCCTGATTCTGTTACAATTAGAACCACACATAGAATCTCATAAACATTACTGAAGCTCTTTAGTTAAACCATGACTTAATAAGATATACAAGTTCGTGTGGAACACAATAGTTTCGGACTAGTTTGCACATTTTCTAGAATGGGAAGAGACAGCAAATAAGAATATCAGTCTACTTAGAAGCAACTCCAGAAATAACTCGATTAGAATTGCATCAATGGTATTTCAGAGCATTTTTCAGCTATTCTGAGCTTGAAATATAAGACAGCCAGACTTCTGGGTATAAAAAACCAAACAAAACCAAACCAAACAAACAAACACAAAACCCAAAACCCCAGCTACTATCAACATTTCTTCACTTTATAATTCAAAAGAAATTCAGGGCAAATATGTCATGGTTACATATGTGAGTGATAGTAACAGTGACCCTGAAGACATGGAATTTGTCATACTTTCCCACAGTATGCCCCATCTTATATACTACAGACTGCTTCTTTTTAGCCTCTCATATTTCTGATAGGAAGGGTTGTGTTTTCATTTAGAATAATTAAGCATGACTATGGATGTATCATCTGTGAGCAACTGTTATTAAGAAGAAAATTAAATTTTTTTTCTTTCATGTTTTCTGAAGCAGTTTAGCAGTTGCAAAGGAGAAGATGAGGAGACTACATATATATTATATGGATCATGTCTGGAGAACTAGTGATTTGCATATCTATTCTTCTTATTTAATACAGTTGATCTATAGGATAGAAGGGCCTCAACAAGACAACTTATTTTTCATCCTCTCAGGAAATTGTTTTCCATTCATTTAAATTGTGAATGGCTGTTTTCCATGGATACTTAATACTAAAGTTCTCTCTACTGAGAGTATGTCAGTTCCTCAAATACCTCACAGTCCTTTCCATACTGGGGACTTATCCAGAGCTGTACATTCCAGTTTCCCTTCTCTAAGTAACCAGAAACTTATGTTGGGAAGTTAGTAATACTAAGTTATCTTGACAGTAATAAAGCCAGCTTTAAATATCAGTTCAGATGGGATGTACTCCCTGGAAATGTCTCTATTATTCCATTGATTTTACAGAGAACACAGAGAACTTAAGCTCTAAATGCAGACACTTCAATTAAGTGCCTTAAATGGGGTGAATCCAAGCTTAAATTCCTGAACTGTTGTTAAAGATGTTCTCCATTGCCATCTTTTGTTTCTTTGAAAGCCTTCCTTAGTGGAAGAAAATTGTCTTGACACCATGAACAGTATGGTTTACAATATATAACTTAAAAATCATTGTAATATAACTTCAGTTAAATTTGATTTTAGGATTCAGGACACTTGGGATGCCAAACAGACTTTTCCACCTTTGTTTATGAACAAAGCGAATCTTTATGGACGAGTTGTAACAACTGAAAAAGTAAAAAACCAACACCTTACACCCACAACAAGCAAAGTTTACATTATTAAAACACAGAGGCAGCATTTCTGGCTGCTGAGAGTCATCATGAATGTGCTGCTATGTTGTTTCCAAAAAAACTCCTGTCCCAGTTGATCATGCAGCAGCTTTTGCAGGAGGAACAGCACTTAGGAATGGGTTCTTCGGTCTCCTCATATTATCACACATTACATTGCAAGGGTCAATTTTCCTTCACCTCATTTGTCTGGTTGTACAATGTCATTACAGGATCCACTCTGTAGTTCAGGAGGAGTAGGCAGGTGAAGACATCATTTATTTCTCATCGTGAAGACACATAATCATGTCTAACTTTTTGCACGAGTACCTTTTGCAAGAGGAATGACAGACTATTGTTTTGACTAGTACTTTGTACATACAGCCCTGGTTTGTGAGAGGTCTTCCTTTTTGCTGCCTGGCCTCATGAAGTCACAGGAATCAATTTGGTCAAATATAATTTGTAGTTTGGATTTTTCACTGCAGAAAAATATAATTTGCCAGACATGTAACACTTCTCTCTTCTTTGTAAAGGTGAATCAAACAGACAAAGAGCATCCTGACACTTGATGGTCTCAAAATGTAAATGAAGCATCAATGTATTTTCAACAACCTGCACCAACATTAGATAGAAAACACCAGTAATTTCCTCCACGGAGAAATATTTAATTTTTTTTATAGTAACAGTGTCGTCATTTTTCATGTGCTTTGGCATTTCTCTTAGAAAGTGATTATTACAAATTGTGCTGCCATTTCTACGACTTGTAAAGGTGTTTTCTTTTGTTTAATTCTTTTGGCTTCACCTTTGCTCCTGTGTTCCCGTTTCATTCTTTATATTTTAAAGAATACCACTAAGCAGCTGGAAGCTATATAAACATCAACTGCAATGAAAGCCATATCCCATTTTTATGGCATGTGAGAGAATATTTTCAGGAACCCAGCTGCACAGGTGGGCTGGAATACAAACACAGGAGACCTTCTTCCCACCACACCACAGTGAGCTACAGAGGATGAGATACTTTATAAGGAGAAAGTAAGGGAACATTGCATTGGGATACCTTCTTGACAAAGTTCAGTACTCTGCACCAGTTTACCCCTTGACCACAGAAGTAAAAGGAATTTGTTCACTCACTAAATACTGGGGCCATGGAGAAGTTCTGCCCAATGGAGGTTTTGGGGGGACTCAGACCAGCTAGTGATGCCACGTGTGGAGACCAGCCTTCTCACAGCAGAAAGGGAAGACCTAGTGGCCACTGCCTGATGGAATATCCTCTGCATACAGGCAGGAAAGAAGCAGTAGCTGCTGCTGTGGCAGATTCAGCAAGTACTGGGGCAGCACAACCAGCTGTGGCTAGATCAGCAGCAATTTCCACGGAAACAGCCTTCAGGAAATATTCTTCAAGAAATATTCTTCAGACTGACTATGAGAGAGATTCTGCTTCTGAAAGAGCAGTCTGAACTAGTTGGGTGAAGACTGTCAGATATGACATGGAAGGGCAGCTAACAAAAGCCTGGCTTTGGAAGTTCTGAAAGGTGATCTAAGGCATCACTTTTAGACACATCTGAAGATATCTTGCATTGTTGCTGTTTGCTGCACAGCAAATTGCTAGAGAGTAAGAGGGTTTACATGAAATGGAAATAATCTTTAAATCCCTAACTGAATGCCTGTTTATCCTGAGAACTTCCAGATGGGATGTGACAAAACAAAATACTTCAGGTACACCTAAGGAAATAGGAAGATTAAACTTCTTAATAAGGTAAGAGATTTAAAAGATATGCCCAGGTCCTACCATTGAAGTACAAGTAAACTCCTTTCTGAGATTAGTAGGATAAAACTGATTAATCCTAATTGAGTTTCCAGCAGACACAGTCTCCTTAATTGATCCTATGTGTAACAAAATACTTCACAGAATGAAATTATCACCTGTGTGTGCAAACAAGTTTAATAGGACCAACTGCGCTCACTGAAATGCTTAATGCTTTGAAACTCGGAGGGTGCCACGGAATTAATTTTGTATGTAGACACAGGGAAATTTAAGGCAGTCCTCTTAAAAGCATGTGAGAAAGGGTGGATCTTACTGTAGCTGAACCAAAGATTTCTCATATCCAGCAAAATAATGTATGTGATAATAGAAAAAAGTCCCACAGCTAAGGAAGCCAGCTGAGAGCCTAAAATAGTACCTGCAGTAGGGTTCACTAGAATTATTACACACAAGTGGAGACCAAATCCCAAACCAGCCCTCTGCAATTTATCACTTTAGCCTTCTTTGTCATCAGGATGTCACCGATCCACTGCTATCAACACAGGTCCACATAATGAATATTTTTCTCACCATGTTACAGGTCTGTTGAATGAAGAATGAGTCTGATTCAATTCTAAGGGGGTGGAAATGAAAAGGGAAGGTGTGTAATTGAGTCTGAGGCATCTATGCTCACTCTGAGGGAGGAAAACATGCAAAAGAAAAAGCAAGGAGAATCTGGGGAACTGCAGGCTGGTGAATCTAACCTCAGTTTTTGGGAAGACAATGGAGTAAATTCTTGTGGAAACCATTTGCAGGCACATGAAGGACAAGAAGGTGACTGGTAAAAGCCAGGAAGGATTTAGCAATAGAAAGTACAGCTGATCAACTTGGTTTGTTTTCCATGAGGAGATGACTTGATCTATGGACAAGGAGACAGAACAGCAGATACTGTTTACCTTGACTCTAGCAAGATTCTCAGCATGGTATTCCATGTTGCTAAGCTGAAGAGGTATGTTTTTAGATAGATGGTGTATAAGGTGAATGGAAAATTGCTGGATTGTTGGCCTGAAGGGCTAATGGTCAGAGGTTTTTGAACTAACTGGCAGCTGGGTACCAGCAGCACTCCTTGGAGGTTGATACTGGCACTGATACTGTTTAAATTCTTAATTAATGACTGGCAGCGTCGAATACCCACCCAGTGGGCTGGAAAATGAGCAAACTGGGTGGAGGAGTGGTTGATCTGCTGGAGAGTGGGGCTGCCATTCTGAGGGGCCTTCACAGGCTGGAGACATGGGTCAACCGCAACCTCATGAATTTCAGCAAGGGTAAATCCAAGTCCTGCTCCAGGACTGTAATAACCCCATACAATACAATAAACGGGGGACTGGTTAGCTAAATAGATGCGATGAAGAAAAGGGTTTGGTAGTCATGGAGGACAACAAGCTGAACAGTAACCACCAGTGTGCTTCTGTGGTGCAGGAAGCTGCAAACTGGATTTTATTAACAGGACCATGGACAGCAGGTAGAGGGAGAGGTTATGCCCTTCTCCTTGCTTGTGCAGCACACTTTTTATTCAACACCTGGTGGTGGTTAAAAGCTGTGGGAGTTTTAATAAAAATATGACCTAGATAAATAACAAAAGTGCTTTACCAATCTGATCACTCAATAGAAAAAGTACATTTGATTTGAACACTCTTATTAATTTGTGAGCTTCTATTATTTTGGTATTTATGTTTCACAGGGAGACGACTGGTTAGGAGAGATTCTAACAAACCAGGAAAAAAGGGGATTTTGTCACAGAACTTCAGAATATAGGTCATAAGGCTTGTGTGTTCACACAGAAATTCAGGAAATTTGCAAACGCGGGTGCATCTGCTGTTTTGACCGGTGTCTGGGCAAGGAAATGGAAACCTCCTCTGGTAGGACAGCCTCTCAGCCTGGACATGAAAGGAGACATGACAGCTGTCAAAATAAACCCCAGTTATATACACTTTATCTCTTTCAACACTGTAAGGAAACAGTTCCTTTGAAAGTTTACATCTTCCCAAGGAATGCAACTGATCCGTCACCTACAACATGATCAGCTCCTGGGTCTCTAGATTGCATCTAACATTTAGTCTAGTTAGTGGCAAGGTTCATCAGCACTCTTACCATGGCCAGAGTCCCTGTTACAGTGGGTACCAACTTTTCCAATACTATCTTCCCAATGTAGTGGCTCAGTGACGAATGATTTTCAGATACATAGACTAGGACAACATTGGATTCTTTCTTGCTGATCCTACTAGTATCTTTTATACTACTTCCTTTCACAAGGTGTTGATTATATTCTCCTTCACTAGTTTATCTCTGAACACCATACAAACAGGTTATAGCCATGACTTTGGTAGAGCACAAAGAAGCAATGAAGTAGTCAGGAAACAGGATGAGATTCAGGTAGGAGGACCTTCTGAAAACAGCTTGGTGTAGCAATCATCTACATTGATCTTGGTAAATGCATTCTGTATCTAGTAAATACCAACAGTTTTTTATAGTGTATGTTAATGCACTTCATGCTATTCAGCACCAAAAGGAAGGGGACAGTAGAAACAAAGCATTTCCATACACAATAACTGACACCCATCCATAACAAATGTTTAGTGGAGATTACCCACAAAAGGCAATAGCAACTGCAATTCTGTCCCATGACAAAGATGGCACTATTTTTTCATTCCCATCCAGTTTGTGGATTCAGTATCTTCTAGCAGGGCACACCTGAATGCTGAGCATAAGTTCATAGCTTTTATGAATACTGTAACTGGCACAAGAAGGAATCCATATAGCCTTTTCCTCCCCTCTCCCATGGGCCAGCTCAGTGATCCAAACTCAAAACCTGAGCTTTTTATTTTTCTGTTTCTTTTTCAGGGGAAGGGACAGCACATGGAAGGAGAAGTGAAGGTATTTGTGAAATAAAGGTTTTAGACACAAGATGAAGATCCAGCCCCTCTGTTTCACATGAAGTCTGAAAGGAAACAAAAGAAGGATAATTTACAGCATATTCCACTTCTTTCTACTTGTCAAGCTACAAAACAAAATCTCTGGATTCCCAAAGTCCATTTGTAGAAAAAAGAAATTGTGGATCAGGCAGATATACCTAATATTTTTAGAGAAAGAAATGCTGTAAATGCATAAAGTTACTGCAACTGATGCATTTAGAGAAGTAGGTAGGCAAAAAGCACCAACTACACAAGGAAATAGAAAAGCTATAGGATGCTTTAACCATAATTCCCTTAGAAATTAGTTAAAGATTAGCATTTCTATACAAATTTTGCAGTATTTAACAGTTTCTCTCTAGCTGTTCCCTAGGTCCGTGAGTGATGGTAGTCATTAGTACTTCCCAGCATAACAACATGACTCTAAGCATATACATATTTCCCTCATGTTTTTTATTCTGACTTTTCCCATTAAACAGTTCTCCTCCCATGCAAATTTTGCAGCTCTTTTTCTTCTGCCTGATTTTTTACTCCCTTACTGGGCTTCTAGTTCTACACAGGGTGTTTGTTGAAACAGAGTTTGATTTTTCTACTGTAATGTGGACCTTCAGTCCCAAGAGAAAAATTGTTACTCTGCCAACTCTTTCTGCTATGCCTGTGCTGCACTGGTCAGGAAAGTTTTGGTGGAGCTAAACTCACCTCTCCTTACCCAACTTTAAGTGATTTTAAAACTAGAAAATCCATTTGCATGCTATTAGACAGGATAGTCTACATGATCAACAAAGACTTGGTTTAGCCTCATGTAATTTTAGACATCTGAGCAAAGGTTCTGCTCAGGAGAAGTTCCCTTCAAGGCTGTGCAGAGCTTTAGGGCCTTGGTGGACTGAATCAATATTTTGCAGGTACCTCTCTCTTTGCATTGACTATAGAGGAGGAATTTAAAGTCACACAGCTGATGAATTCCATGCATAAATTTAAAAACCAGAAGGAATTTGGGATAAAGTATAGTGTCTGAAAATTAGGTTATTTTAAATATATGCCCTTGGTACATGATTTTATTTTAATAACTTCTTTTGCACAGCATTTATTTTAAATTAGCTCACTCAACAAATACCCCAAATAAATCTGTCTTTGGAGAGGTGCAAATACTGGCACTCACTTCGTATGATGGAAAGAGAGTTATGGACTAAGGAGTGATCTCAGTTGAACTTGTTGGCATTTTGAACACTTGCCTGTTGTCATCCTCCAGCTCCTAAACGGTGTAACACAAATGAAATTGAGCCATACTTAGAATGCCAATAGCGGTGTCATCGTAGATTTGCAACCTCAGGAAATACTAAGTAGCAAGAACTCCCAAATCCCATAGAGGAAGATAGGGCTTCTCTGTAGCACAAAATAATATTCACCTTTATCTATTTTATCTTTTCTTAATAAAAAAAAAAAAGAATAATAATAAAAAAGATTAATAGTTGTGAAAAATTTTAGCAGAATACCGGGTCTGGACAGAAATTATATTTATTGAGCCAGTAGCCTCCAAACAGTGCTATTTATTATTCCTGCTTCCAATGTGTTATTGAGATGATTTTTCTGAAATGAAAATCATTAAAATTGCCATTAGAAAAACCAGCAGTAGAGAATAATAACCAGCAGCTAAGCTACTGGGTTCTGAGTAAGGAATTCTAATTCTCCATAAGCTTTTCTCAAATTCCCCTTAATATGGCCAAAGACATTCACAAATTGGAAAAGCTTCAGCTGACAGAACATGGCTTATGGGCTTAGTGTGAGGAGTCGGCACAGCTTCACAAAGCTCTCTCGAGGTGCTCTCAGCAGAGTCTCAAGTGACCAAAGACAGTGACTTCTCACATGCTCTTGTCTTTAATAGGTAAATCTAATATTAGTTCATCATCCTTCTAAGAGTGTGACTCCTCTGGCAGCTGGATTTTTGAAGCCCAGGATTTTTGAAGCAAAGTGGATTTCTAGTGGAACCACATATAATAAAAGCTGTAAAAATCTGAACGAGAAAAATTAATTTCTCAGAGACACAAATAATCAACTATGAATTCTACAGACCGGTGGGTTTATGAGCACAGGATATGTTGCATTTTGGAGGACTCTAAATGTCCTTGCAGAGACTAGCTTCAGTTTAATGGCCATGTAGCTCTATTGTCAAGGGAACTGTTGTGCTGCTATTGTACAATTGAATTTTTCAGTCCAGATAAGGTATTATCTAGTAATGAACCCTGTTACACAGATATGGTCATTTATATTATAAATGGTGATAATAATTTCTGTCTGTGAGGCACTTGTACATCATGCAAGGTATTGCACTCTCAGAGGATTAAGCATGTTCTCTGTTCCAAATCACTGGCCAACATAATTTATGACATAGGGCTCCTTTTTACTCTATTCAGCATCTTCACACCCCTCTATCTATTTAGAAGACACTGGCATGTTTTCTTCTGTATAGTGTTCTTCCCTCCTAGTTTTTTTCTAATTTTGTTTGTCTTTTAATTTGCATCAATAATTTCAATCTAATTAAAAAAAGATGAAGAAAACCAGCCGGTGTGAAGCAAAAAAATCTAATGATTTCCACAGAACAGAGTAATTGTGGTTCAGTTTCTTTTTCTATGGAAATGATCTGGCATCAGATACCACCCTGAACTACCGCCTACTGTCTGGTGGGTTTGTGCTTTGAAAGCATTCACTGTGGCAAACACAGTTTTTCATGCAAGGCCTTAATCCTGCTGAGAGTTGTCTTGACAATAAGTTACCCAAAATTCCCTGTAGGGCAGGAAGCCAACCCCCTAAGCTAACAAAAGGAAAATGAGGGTGTGCATACAGTTATTGCTTGTACTCCCACTGTTTTGATGGAAAACTCATGTGCTCCAAAGGCACAGACAAAATTGAATCAGCTGAGGAAGCAGGATGCAAGCTGGTTGGTAATTTGAACCACGTATAAACCAACGTAATATCTCTTTGCATCTACAGGTGCCTTGAAACAATATCTCAGAGTGGGATCAACCACTGTTCTCATCTCTGTTTAAATGTATATAAACATAGGCACACAAAGACATTGCTAACTGTAACCCTCTTCCTCTATTCTTCTGCCAAGGGATGCAGATCTCTGTGGCCAAAGGCTTAGCTCCAGTGCAGTCCAGCTACAAAACATGGGCATAAATGTCAGAGCAAATTGTTTATTGTGAGAAAGAGATGTGAGGAAGTGCATGCAGTCATGCAAGATAAAGGAACTAAAACTGCAAACTCATAGCAGCTTGAGGATCTACGAGGGAAAACACCAACACAGAGACTTGGTGTATAAAACCCTAAAAGAAAAAAACCAGGGAGTCATAAGAAAGAAAAATAGTAATGTCAAAGCTTGGCCTCTTCCACAGAGCAGCAGAGGCTGAGCTTTTCCCCCCCTCCTTGACCACTGCCTGACCTACAGATAGTCAGGGCTCCTTATTAGGGGTTGTGAGCATATGAACGCTTAGAGTAATAGCTTGGTAAGTGTAGTTGTTTGTGGTGTGTATTAGCTAATAAATTACTTCTTTGGTCTTTTAAGCTATGTGAGTATGTGAGAAGCACTTGAGCATATGGTAAAAGCTGCCTGAACAAAATGATCCAGGGAGAGCTGAAACAAGGATAATGAAAAGAACTTTGTAATTTGCAGTTTTGTTTTTTCCATTTCAAGGGAGTAGGCTTAGCCATCCATATAACCACAATTTAGAAAATCACTATCCGCTTCTGTTTTCTATACTAACCTCTGACCGCTTACATGGGAATAGAAACCAACAGAGAAAAAGAAAATCAACCCTGTCAACTAAAAGACTTCAGTCTTTTATTTCGTATTATTTCCTACAGTATGACAAAAAAAAAAAAGAAATTTGGCAACTCTTCTTCCACCATATTTGCAACCTTCTATATTTCTGACATGTTCTTCATTATCCTTATCTGGGCCTAAAACTCTTAAACTTGCTATAGAGTTCACAGATTCTAACATGGAAGTGCGTAGTCTATGGAGAAGCAGGGGAAATACAAATGAAATGATACCTGCAAAGGTGTTCTTCCAGTCAGTGGGGGGAAATATGTGAATTAATCAGTCTTGCTGGTTATCTTTGAAAAGCCCACAAAATTTAAAAGACAATAAAATTATTCCCAGCATAATTTCTACCTTTATGTGCTTAAATGAATCGTGAGAGGAATAAAGCCAAACCTTATTTAACCATCAGAAGCCCTTCAGAAAGATGGCAGCTACACTCTGAGGTACTTTTCACATTTAACATTCAGATTCCTTTCATTATAAAAGCATTTGTTTTATTTATATTTTTGCTCAGAAAGGGGAAAGATGGCAGAGGGAGGCAGAGGTGGGAGACAAAAGCAAAAAATCTTGTTGGATGAACCTTTGAAAGCTCTTACACTGAGTTGTGGAAGACAATAGAAAATGCTACTTTGGTTATAAAATGTAAAGCATATTTTGTGTCCTTCAGTTTACTGTAGTAGAAAATACAATGGAGAGGATGTGCTTTGGGATAAAATCATACACTATCTGCTTTGAGTGCAGGCCATATGAATGGAAATATTAAAATGTAATAATGCCTCTATTGAAAAGTCAGATGAGAGAAAACCTGTCTGCTGCTATTTTGTTCTCAGATCTTTATGTGGTCTGACATTTCTAGCCAGACTAGCAGGAAGCAGCTGCAGAGCACTGGGAGCTACACTAACAAAGATTGTTCTCCTGTAGAGCTGAGCCATCAGGACAAGCTTCTTAACATTTCTGGCATGAAACGCAGACCTTTGCTAAGATTCCTCTAGAGCCTAGACAGAGAAGAAGCTGACACCATGCAGCCTTCCTTTAAGCAGTTTTGAAATATGCTGTGCTCTCCTCTGTTTGGGCTTTCACACTGTAAACCATACACTTAACATCTTTGATTTTAACACCTCTGATACTTCAGCCAAGGTTGAAACATCCTGACCCCTGATAACAGGTTTCACATCTCACCTCAGCACCACTTCTTTCCTCTTTCATGTCTCCTCTGCGCCCAGGAGCCTTTCAAATTCTGCCCGCAAATTATCACGAAACTTCTGTCTGTGTTAGAGCTGGCCAGAACGGCAAAAGCATCTTCGTGAACTGTGTGATAAAAAGATACCTAGCAGTTTAACTACTATGATTTCATTCAACTCACAGCAGAAGGCATGCTATAGGATGGGTGCTGAGACCTGATACAATCACTTTGAACATGCAGTGAACATGCAGTGGATAAAATATAGATGCAGAAACAGAGATTGCATGGGAGAATCACCTCACTCCAAAGAAGTCCATACCAGTATGGAGAAAGCATAGCAGCCCCTGTTTTTCACACTCATCTCACCTGTGTGTGTGTAAGTTGTGACAAGATTTAAAGGAGTCTCTCTACATTTGGCTGATGCCCAGAAGTAATTTCAGTGCATTAGGTCTGTTAGTAGTTGGGGTAACTTAACCCCACAGACAGCATCCCAGTAACAGAAAAGCTTTACATGATCTTTGTGAATTCCCCCTGACTGGTGCAATGTGCTTTTCAATGACAAAAACCAATTTGATCCTACAAAGACTGCCTTTTTTTCATGACTCCAGCACTGTAGGTCTTATGTACTTTAGCACAAACATTTCTGAAGTAGGAGCCTTCTAGAAATGAATGGGGAAGTCCATTTTAGTTCCATTCCCGGGTTTGGATCTTTCTATTTCTCCACAAAAATAACTCTAGTGAATTACATGAGAAAGCTGTCCCTTGCATGCCAAGAAATACAGTTCAAACTGTTTGTTTCATGAAGCTAAAGGTATCAATACAACAGCATTCTCATATCATTGCCAGGTAAGACACAATTATGTAATTTTGAGATTTAAAGCAGGAATAAGATAGTAAGTTTTCTTCCCTTACAAATGATTCTAGGGGGTTTAGAGCAAGAACTGAATGTAAAGTTTGAGGGTTTTTTTCGTTAATATAATATTCTGCATCACTCCGCATTGTCAGGTGAATATTTTGTAGAAATTTCTTTCTCCAGACAGTGTGATATCCTGAGACTGTTTTAAGATGCTTTGTAGTCAGATTTTCAGACAGAGATGTACAGAGAAAACATTTTTTGAAAACAATACACTATAAATTTAAAATCAATGTTTTCCTTGATTGCGTGTTTACCCAGGAGAAAAGTTCTAGTTCATTTACAAGCTATTAGGTTCAAACTAGAAATGACTGTATGAAATTCAGTGAGTCAGATGAAGTGATAAGTCAGAATAGATAATGTTTATGGCTTAAAATGTATTCAACTGTTTAGAAGGGGGAAAAAAAGTAATCTAGGTAGATTTGTAACACAGAGTTGTTTGCTTTAGTTATTTTGAAGGGAAAGACAGAAAGCTCAAGTCTAGAAATACACGCTTCCCTGAGAGATCTGTTTGGTTTATCAAACTGTTAGTGAGATTCCACATATTGTTGAAGACCAAAAATAGGAGCTGAAAACTCGGGCACTGATTCAGCAAGGTACTTAAGAATGAGCTCAGCTTTAAAATTGCTTTAATCACAGACAACATTCCTGGTGCTACTGCCCGATTTTAGAAAGCAAATTTAGCACTAATGAAAAGACACCAGACTGAAACAAGCAAAGGCTGTCATCTCTTTCTGTACAGAAAACACATGACAGGGGAAGTAGCAAGGCAAGTTTTTTTAAGCCTTTCCTGCCCGCCCCATCCCCATCACCCCTACCCCCATATGTTTAAATTTAATTTTATTCCTGATGCAGTCCCTGAGATGCTTAGCAACAATCTTAGTTAGCACCAACAAAGGTAATGCTATATTGACACAAATTCAAACTAATAATGTAAAAGGTAGTTTGTAGCTCTAGCCAGTCCCCTTAACAGTTCATCATCTTTTTCACCTCTTTCACTGCTTGAACTTGTTATCCATGGTTCCCACATTAGCAACACCTCAGCACGATGTCTGCTACCTTTTCTCTCACTCAGAACATGTCAGGATATTTGCCTGACTGACAGGTTTAATTATGAGTAGCTGGAGCATGATAGGATCAAGGGCACAAAGGCGACAAAGAGAAATGAGGTTTGGGGTGGATTATTGGAGGCCTTCAGTATCCTTGTAAGCCTCCAGAGGTGTTAGGCTGTGAAACAAAGGTTTTTTTGGTAGAAATTTTTCAGAAGAGTTGTTCTGGTTTCTTAACCTGGGAACTATTTTCATAAATAATGCATAGTTCAACTGAGACATAAACCTTTATTCCCCCACAATCCCCTGTTCTTGGCATTGATGAACTTCTCGTCAGTACCGAGTATCACTGTCTCTCTAATGCAACATTAAAAATTCTTCTACATGTTGTAAAATGGGAAAGAACTTTGGTGGGGGTTGGTTTTGGGTGTTTTTTTCAGGGCATGTTTTCTACAGTGTCTTGCTGTAGCAAACAAGAAGTCTGCAACTTCCAGCAAGATCTTACCAGATTTTCATTAAGACATCCCCTGCGCTGTCACACACCAACAGGACAGGACTGAGATTCACCCTGTATCCCGCATGGGACATGGAGGTTTGCCCTGAATTACAGTCCCTAACCCGAAACACTGCAGAATTTCTATAGTTTCCTCAGAAACCAGTTCCCACAAGAAGGATTCAGGGGTGGGTGAGGATAGGAATGAGAGCCAAACCCAGCTCTTCTCTCCCAGCTTTATGTCTCTAAGCATGGCTGGAAGATGCATAGGGAAGAACATGGCATCAAAGCCAGGAGAACACAGTTCTTCCTGGATATCTGCCTTGTTTGGGGAAATGATTAGTTACAGGATTTAGATGAAATTATCTAACTTTTGAATGTGCTCATACTTTTTCCCCATGATGTTCTAGATAAATAAGTTCCAAAATTGCCAATGCAACATTTGAAAAAGAACTTTCTCGTGTTTAAGTTTGGAGATCAGAGCACCCCTAGCTCTTCTGCTCTGAGTGTTGTAACTCCCTTCAGCTGTTTCTTTCCAAGCTGAAAAGCCCTAATCTATTTAGCCTCTCTTCATGTCTCATCATACATGTTGTCCTTCTCTGCACCTTTTTTATTCCTGCTATATCCTTCTTTAGTAACTACACTAAGTATTCAATACACAGAATGTATACAAAATGAAAATACATTTTACACCATGGCCCCATGATATTTTCCAAGCATTGGGTCTGATCACAATTTTTTTTCCCTAAACTTATCCCTATGTGGGTATTTATGTATTTGCTTTTCTCTGTGCTTGTATATTACCTTGCATTTGTTAACATTGAATTTCATTCCTCATTTCACGTCTCTGTAACTCAGTGTCATAGGTTGTCTGGCCAAACTTTAGGTACATTTAATTTTTACTGTGATGACTAATTTTGTGTTAGCAGCAAATTTTATCACCTCACTAATTTCCCCTCCTTTCAGATAATTTATGAACACATGGAACAGCACAATCTCTAGAAAAGATTCTTGAGTGAAAATATCAATGATAAACCATTCATTTACCTTTGCAGTAGCTTTCTGGAAAGTCAATAATTGAACTGAAATTCAATAATGCTGTTTTTACCAGGCCTTTTTTATCCCTTGTTTTTTGACTGCTCCAAAGGAGCTAACAGATCTGTGGTGCATGACAAACACGTTGACTTTTTTCCCCAATGTTTTGTACTTATACATAGGAAATTATTCCTGTTTTATTATAATGTCTACCAGTTTTCTTACTGCGGAAATCAGATTTATTGAGCTGTATTTGTCTGAAATCTCTCTTAAAAATTGGTTTAACATCCTCTATCTTCTGATACCAAGCCTTACTTTAAAAGTTACATATATGCTTTTAGTAAATAATTTTAGCAGTTATTATTAATTGCATACGTTTGTTCTAAATATTTCTCCTGCCTTCCATTTTGTAAAAGGTTCTCAGAGTGCAGGACCCTTTTTTAAACCTCTCCACAGTGAAAACTGGAGCATAACAACAAAATTTAACTTTTTCACTTCTTTTTAACTTCTACACCTGGATAATTTTCTGTCCTGACTGACTGATTGGCTTCCTGCTTTGATGCATTTTGAAAAATTCCTATTGCAAGTTTTTCTGCCTTTAGCAAGTTTCTTATCAATGACACTCCTGACTTGACTCGTTAATGTTCTACATGTCATGTGCTGCTTTCTGTTCTTTTTTGCATTCCTCATCTGGAGAATAGAGGGAACACACGTAATTATTTTTCCTCTGAAGCATCAACCATTGTCTGGCAGTATGGTGAAGGGAGGACACTGGCCTCTTGAAAGAAATCTCCTCATAGAAAAAGTAGGGAGGCTTGGGAGATGGTTTCTTCAAAGGAAAAGTAGTTTCCCTGGGGGCAGCCACCCCTGAAATAGCACAACTCCACACCGTTCTCAACGCTGCAACACATAGGGAAATATAGTTTATTTTAAATTGTAGGTTTAACCTTTGAGTAGAGATATTAAATACTGCATGAAATATGAGTTGCTGAGTGACATTTGCCTAAAATGTCACCTCTTAAAACTCCTGGATTAGAACTGAATCTAAACAGAGCATGGAACATTCTCTGTTAAACTGACAATTACACTTGTTACTGATTTTCCTAGCTTTTTCATGAAAAGTGGGTTTTGTGAATGATATTTTTAGGGAAAGTATGAATTAATCAAGCAGTGGTAGTCACTTGAAACAACTTCAGCTGGGCACAATACCATTAGAAGATACAGACCTAAACAGAGGCAGGGGAAGGTTCCTCCTCACTCCTCAGACTTACCACAGTGGACCCTACATAGCTCCTGTCCAACATGGTCATGGTCTTTTCCAGTTTATTTTTGTTGCTGATTCTTTTCCGTTTTCAGTTTAATTTCTTTTACCTTTCTAACTCATACACACATACCAAGACCAGAGACCAAAGTGAGAAACAAACCCTGCCTTCCACCTCCAGGACTTGATGAAATTTCACTCATCTCTCAGCTTTCAACATCATGTAATCCATTTCTAATAAAATGCCAGCACAGCACTTCATATTCCTAAAAAAATTATAAGCACTTTACTCAATTTATGAAATACATTTATACCTAGCTTTATGTGGAAAATGGTTATTCTAACCAAAGAAACTTTGGGTGATTGCAGCAGTATGGCCTACGACGCATCAGGGTAAAACCAAGACCGCGACAAGGATTCCATGAGAAACAAGCAAGCAGATCAGAGCATTTGCAAGAGATACACAAGCTCCTTGGGGTTTGAAACTAGATCTGCCACATTTCCAGTGAGTCCCCCTGGCGTTGTAGGAAATCTGTCCTGCAAATCTCTCTCCTTCATTTCAATCACACATTCCATCTTGATCCTCCCCAAAAGGAAAAGTTTCTGAAAAACACCTCCAACAACCCTGCAACTTTCTTGGCAACTGCTGGTAGTTGTCCCGACCAAGGGAATAGGAGCCCCTCTGCTCAGGAGTACGGGCTTTAGCTTTATCACAGGAACTTGTATCATGCTAGCAAGACCACTCTGCTTCAGCAAGGTAGGCTTTTGCATCTTCCACCCACTACTGATACAGCATTGATAGTAACAGCAATGGGGACGGAAAAACCGTCAGGAATGACAGGTTTTTAACTGTGCAGTTACGCACAGTGCCATTTCTTCTTTGTCTTCTGCTATGACAGCTACGCAATTGACAGAACTAAGTTGCCACTGTAAAGCTCTTGAATCTGCTACACTTATTGCATTTCAGAGAGGCATATTTGGAATTAACTCCTCTTGCGTTTGTAAACAGCCTAAATTAATAGAAATTAAAGTACTTGACATTTCAGATCACTTGATGACAATTATTTCATTGCACTGGGTTTTCCTCATTTCAAACCCAGAAAATAACTACATGCACTTTTTCCTCCAAATTATATGAAACTCTTCAAATGTGTGTTCTCAGAAATTCAAAGGTCATATTCTCTTCTTCAACAAGATTTGCAGAGCAGATGCATACAAACAACCTGTGCAAGAAAAACCTTCATTTCTTTCCCCATATACTCATTCTTTCAGGTTGATGCAATTCACAGCATATGAGGTCATGGCCACCTTTCCAAGGCTGATGGATGACCTCCTAAGACTAACACTCAATACAAAGCTGCCTACTTAGATGATACAAGCCATCTACATTGAAGACTGGAAATACCAGCTGCAGAGACTGATGGCTGTTCTGTAATCACTGAAAAACACAGGTCATGCTCTTATCAGGGCCAAATATTCTACTAGTTGATGAACTACCTATTATCTAGGATACATCATGGGAAATGGCCAGGGAAAGGTGTCATTTATGAAACTGCTCCTTTGGCTTAGAAACCAATCACAATATTAAAGGAAGCCTGTGGTGGTTTAACCCTGGTAGGCAGTTCAGCACCACACAGCCACTCACTCATGCCCACCACCCAATGGGATGAGGGAGAGAATAGGAACAGTAAAAGTGAGAAAACTCGTGGGTTGGGATAAAGACAGCTTAATAAGTAAAGCAAAGTGCAGGCAAAGCAAAACAAGGAATTCATTCACTACTCCCTATCAGCAGGCAGGTGTTCAGCCATCTCCAGGAAAGCAGGGCTCCATCACGCATAACGGTTACTTGGGAAGACAAATGCCATAACCTGAATGCCCTCTCTTTCTTTCTCCCATCTTTATTGCTGAGTGTGATGTCATACAGCATGGGATATCCTTTTGGTCAGTTTGGATCAGCTGTCCCAGCTGTGTCCCCTCCCAGTTTCTTGCCCATTCTTAGCCTACTTGCTGGCAGGGCAGCGTAAGAAACAGAGAAGGTCTTAACACTGTGTAAGCACTGCTCAGCAATAGCTAAAACATACATGTTTTATCAACACAGTTTAGGCCACAAATCCAAAACACAGAATCACATGAGTTGCTACAAAGGCAATGAACTCTATCCCAGCAGAAACCAGTTCAATCTCCACTTCTTATTCCATGCCATTGGACAATGTGGGACTTGAGCATGATGTTAAATGATCAAGAAGGTGCAATTAGGATGGCGAGGAGTTCAGAAAGATCACCAGATAGCTGTTCTTCTGGTAACACTGCTGTGCTCAGACTCTTTTTACAATATCTGACAAATCCATTTTCAAATAATAAGTCTCACATTTAAGGAAACATCTGAACAACTTTTGCGAACTGAGCTGCAGGTGACTAGACCTGCTGACAGATTTGGACCCTTTGAAGGACACCTGTTAGAATCAGGTTCCCCTCTGGTGCATTTTCATTTTGCAATCAAAGAAGGTCCCTCCTATAGTTGCCCCTGCATGGGATGCAGTACAATTGTTCTCCTTTTCTACACAGGTCCAATCATTTCATTTCAGCAAGGAGACTGTACCCAGCACTACCTTACCTGATGAAACTGCAAGGTCTGTCACTAGTTTAAAAGATTCTGGTTTTGTCTTTTTTTGTGTGTGTTTACTTATCTTGTCTAATTTTGGCTCTTTTATGAATGTATTCATATAAACTTGGCTCTTGAATCTTCATCCAAACTCACAGTTGCTGACTGCCCTAAATCCAAAACAAGTAGTGGGGTTCTGAAGACAAAACTGTTACTTTGGCACTGCCAGTACAATGACATCATATACAGATTATTTGCTGTTGACCCTGAAGCAGGAAAAAAGAGGGCGGGGGGCAGGGGGGGGGGGGGGGGC
>JAVJGI010000060.1:27298184-27327247 GCA_035590275.1 Ibycter americanus
TCTGTATGCAGAGGGGAAGAAAAAAAGAGACAACTTTAGTAAAGATTCTAGCAGTCTTATGCATAAGAAGTACCAAAGGTGACCCATGTGATACAGGGACTGTAGAATTTTTAATAAAATGTAAAAGACGTTAGATTTGCATCTTTCTAGAGGAGAACAGTTAGATATGAGGGGAATAAACACAAGTGATGCTGTAACACTAGATGACTGCTAAATAACATGGCAACATAAATTTTTTTTCTAATAGAACAGAATCAAACATACATAGAAAAAGGTTTATTTTGCAGAACATAAACTTTAGCATAAAATACTAACAATGGCATTCCAAGAAAAAAATATATACACAGAAGAAGTGGAAAGAAGAGGCTACAGGAATACAAAGTAAGTCTAAGACATGCAATAACAAGAACTGGCTTTTTTGTTTCATTCATCCTCCAGTATTTTTGAGTATTACACAAGTGCTCATGGATGGGGTAACTTCCTTGAAAAAGTCAAGGCACATTTTTGTTGGGTTTTTGTTTGGCTTTTTTTTATTACAGGTTTCCAGTGTATAACTGTTTGTTTTTCTCTCACTGAAGACCTGTACAAATCCTCTGCCCATAGCCCTCTCAGTGAGAGCCGTTAGAGAAAACAGCATGAGTCTCAATGGTGATTCAAATATCATACTTGCTTCATATATTAATTTCATTTGAAAACTAGTCTTAGACCCTTTGTAGTGAGAAAAATTTGACATAGTCTGAATTTTACAGACAATCTGAATTTGAACTCAGTACAAATTTTGTACTTTTGAAATGTAAAGATTTTCAAGATAATCCTGCATTTATTCTTTAGACGGCTTTAAACATATTGGGACATGCTTCATTTTATCTACATGACTTAATTAGTCACTAAGATTCTAAACTGAAAAGGAAAAGAAGAATTATAAATGTTCAGCTTCTCTATTACTCATATAAACATTAGTTTAATCCCTATTCAATGAAATTTTTTCAAAATAGATCTTCCAAAGAAAGGCAAGAAACTCTTGTATCAAGACACAGCTACAGAGCTTTAAAACTTTGAGATGCAAGTACTGACAGAAGGAGAAACTGATTAAAACTGAGTTTATTACTTGCCTCCTATAACGTGCCTTAGGTCAAATTTTCCAGAAAGCAAGAAGGAAAAAATGTCTTTGTTTAGAAAGAAAACTCACTTTTTGCAAAATGAAATAAGGGCTCTTGGCTTTTTCTCAACATGTTGGTAGCACTTGCTGCTCTCATTTTTGCCATGCACAAGCAAGCACACAACCTTCCATAATCTGTTTGTACCCCAGTGCCAGTCCTGGCAGCCAGCCCCCCCAAGAATTCATTCATCTACACTGTTCACCTTCTGCTCAGCCTTATGCTTCCCAGCACTTCTGGCAGTGGCCAACACCACACCAGCTGAACCACCAAATGCAAATTTACATGGGACTGGATGAGTTTGGGCTCCCTGGACCCATGAGTGACAGCTGCTCTGGCATGTGCTCTCTTTGTAGAACTGCTCAGCGCCTCCCATTAGAGTGAGGCTGCATCTATTCCTGGCTCCCCCAATATTAAAGCGTTCCTTCAATTTACACCAAAAGACAAATATTTAGTTTATCCATTGGCTTTATCTAGGTCATCAGTTAGCACCAATCATGAATATATTGCAGTATAACATGATTTCAGCTATGTATTACAGAAAACTTTTTAAATATAATCTTTTTTCACAGCAAGTTAATTCAAATACACTATCAAAATGCCTGCTTTACATCCAAGACTCCTGATATCAGCATCCTGGAACAAATTAATGAATATCTCAGCAATGCAGTCAAGAGGAAAAAGATTTATTACTTCTAATTTGGATGAGATGGCATTTGCTTACTGGTCACTACATAGCTTGAAGAACCAAACAAGAGAGTTTGCAGGTTTTGCCTCTATTTATCTTTATCTTTATCTTTATCTTTACCTTTACCTTTATCTTTACCTCTACGTTTATCTTATCTTTATTTTTATATCTTTATCTTCACCTTCATCTTCATCTTATATATCTTCACCTTTATCATCTTTATAGCTTTATATCTTTACCTTTATCTTTGTCTTTCTTTACCTATTTTACGTGCTACCATAGATTGGGGACTTTGTGTCAGTGTTTGATGGACTGAAGTTTGGGGATTTAGGCACTTTGAAATAGCCTACAGAGTTAATTGCTTAAGTATCACCTAAGCATAAAACCCTCTAATACTCCTAGGATACTAATTATACTTTGAAATCCCTCTAGTGATTGGTCCTGCCCTGGTATCTTCTGAACAACAAAGCTTAAAAAACCCTTGTGAGGTATATTTCATTATGTCTTTTAAATAGTTCTATAGACTAGACTGCAAAGAGATCAAGTTCCTTGCTCAGTGCTGTGCTGTGAATCAATGATAGACTCAGCAATATACCCAAAATTACATACAGCAGCTTCCTTTCCTTTAACTGACAAGCTGTATTTTCTCAGATAACAAATTATAAGATGCACAGGTCTTTTCTTTTCCCCTATAGCATACAAATTCTCACTACTTGGAGTTAGGTGGGCGTTCTTTTTTTTTATGAAGATGTATAATGTTTCAAAATTAGGCAGTTTCCTGATGAGAAACTTCTGGTTCTTTTTCCAAAGTTTTAGAGCTCCATGGAGCATTGGCCTATTCTGTTACTTTAGTTCTTATTTTTGTAAAAAAAAACCCAGAACTTTTGAGCTTGTGCTCATTTGTTTTGCCTCCCTATGTTAAATACCTGGTCCGGAATTGAAAATTGAAATCTTCAAATGTATTCTTTTTCAAAGGTAGCAATTATGAACAAATCGGTTTGGGAAAGGATGAGAGAATGGCGATTCAATATAAGGACTTCAGGAGGAGAAACTGCTACCTCAGGAGAAAATGTACATAATTGTTTCTTTCAGCTATTGTTAGTAAAATGGAAGTACTGTTTACAGAACTGTGGGAGAAGTACTGCCAGAAATCCCTCTTTAGTATGACATCAATATAATGTATTAAACCAAATTCTTCATTCAGATCCTATTCTTTTCCTCCATTAGGATTAGCACTGGTTTTAGATCCAGACTGCCTTTGTGTGCTGGTTTTGGCTGGGATAGAGTTAATTTTCTTCATAGTAGCTAGCATGGTGCTGTGTTTTGGATTTGTGCTGGAAATACTGTTAATAACACAGGGATGTTTTCAGCTTACTGCTGAGCAGTGCTTGCACAGAGCCAAGGACTCTTCTGCCTCCCACCCACCCCACCAGCGAGTGGGCCAGAGGGGCACAAGGAGTTGGGAGGGGACACAGCCGGGACAGCTGACCCCAACTGACCATAGGGATATTCCATGCCATATGACATCATGGTCAGCATATAAAGCTGGGGGAAGACGAAGGGGAGGGGAATGTTCAGAGTGATGGATCCCTGCTTTGCTGGTGATGGCTGGACACCTGCCTGCCGATGGGAAGCAGTGAATAAATTCCTTGTTTTGCTTTGCTTGAGTAAGCAGCCTTTGCTTTACTTACTAATTTGTCTTTATCTCAACCCATGAGTTTTCTCACTTCTACTCTTCCGATTCTCTCCCCCATCTCACCTGGGGGGAAGTGAGTGAGTGGCTCTGTGGGGCTTGGTTGCCAGCTGGGGTTAAACCGCGATGCGCAGCAAGCACTTATTGTCAGGGAAATAGCTGTTACAAAATGAGATGTGAAGTCTAGAGTGGTATCAGCAAAGTATTGCACAGTCTAGTGCTATAATGGTGAAGAATCCCTTTCATCTCACACGAGACAAGCAAAATTGTGGAAAACAGCCTTCAGCACTGAAGCTACTCAGCTGCTTAAGGACTGAGTGTTTATTTAATATCCTTTGACGATATTTGCCAGCCAACTTCTGCTACGCAATGTAACAAATGGTAGGAGCCTTGTTCTGCACAACAGTCTCAAGCTGTCTTGCAGCTCCAGTGACTGAGCTATAAATTCAATGGGCCTTCATTTGCCTGCTGTCTGATACCTCCTGCATGTTTCCTAGCTGACTACTAGCTTTATCAGACCACCAAAGCACTGGTGACTTCCAGTCACTATGAGAAGCATGTTCAACACATCCGGACACACAATGATTCCTAGATACATTCTCACTGTGTGATGCCCTTCTTATTTTACAAGCGCTGTCTATCGGTGCTTGCTAGCCTTTCACTGGGCAAGAGGCATGTTGGATCAAGCAATGCATGGCCAGCAGCCTCTCTTAGTGTCTTGTACTCCATCACTCACAAATAGACCACGTTTGGTCTTTCCCATGTGATGTATGATGAGCCCATTTAGCAACCAGATCAGTTTGATATCACAGATGTGATAAAAATTAGTGTCCTAAGCCAGTAAAACTGTTGTGCTATGTTAAAAGCAAGCCTTAACCTTCAGAGTGCTGCTTGGCCTTGGCATGTATCACATGCTTTAATGTACTCCAGTGATCAGTCAGGATGCTGGTAACACCTACATACCTTCAGTGGTGGGTATTTCCTAAGGACAGTGAATAAGGTCAATTCCCATTACCACAGCTATTGTTTAAACTGTGTTTCAAAAACAGTGACTCTTAAAGTAGTAGACATACATCTTGTTGGACTACAACATGGTTTTGGAGATATATCATCACCTCATTAAGCTCTTCGTTTACGCTTTGGAAAGATGATTGGTTCCTTAGCCAGATATTCTGTCTCCATAACCCAACTTTTAATTGTCTTCTGCTCCAAAAACCAGACTGGAAGAAGGAGGGGGAGGGGATTATCTCCTTGCCTCATTGTCCTGGGCTATTTTGAAGCCTTTCTGTGAGTTCTCAATGGTGCTGGCAAACCTACAGAATAACTGTATTGTACAAAGATTTGACTAACACCCCCCACCCCCCTACCCTGATTCCTGTAAGACTTGGCTGCACAGTTTTGCAGCAAGGCACATAGCACACAAGTTGCTTACATGTGTTAGTTTATTTGAAGATATATAGTTTATATATATATGAAGTTTATATGAAGACAGTCTGGTGCTGTAGTGGAGATACATGCAGAGAGGTTAGTTTTGCTGCATGTGACAGACCTTTTTTAACAGCAAATAACAACTCCATTGTCTTGTTTTTGAAGGTAATCAAAGCTCCAATAAATTCAAAGTATTTTGGTATAACCTAGGATCCTACATATTTCCCATACATACCCACTCAGTAGTTGGAAAGGCTGATTGAGGGAAACTTGTATTGGTATCAAGGCAGTTTAATACATAAAAAAACCCTCTGAATTTCAACTGAGAGTTGAATTTCAACTGAGAGGGAAAAACAGACTCCTGAGAATTTAGTGATTGTTTTTCAAAAGATTTTAGTGACTTAGGAGTCCAAATCTCACTGACTTGCAAGGAAAATTATGTTCTCACAGGTCCTGGAGGCTTTTAAAATTAAGACAAATGTTCCTAAATTACTGGGACACTTTTGAAAAGTTTTCCCCTAAATCACTGTTGTGGAATACTGCACACAAATCAGATCAGGGTTATGTTTTATACATTCGCTTCTCTTTGATAAGAAAAAGATTTTACCTTTCTCTTTTCACTGCTATATACATCATGTGTCAGTTTAACTTAAAGGCTACAGGCTTTTATTCTCACAATCAGCCTTTGGTTTAAGTGAATTATAAAGGAGAAAAGTGTTAACAATTCAGTTCACAGAACCCCTAGAGTTACCCTATGCAGAATTTTAGACCTAGCATTAAAGCAAATAGTCTAGCCTTAATAAAAGAAAGATTATGGATGTTGTAGTACATGAATTATTGACAAAAAATATTCCAGCCAAGATAAATCAGAATAGTGAAAATCATCCTCTTATTCTACTTCTATCTGTTAAGTCATCTTTGATCAAATAAGTTGATTTTGGACTTTGATCAAGGATTTGTTTCTTTTAAGATATAATTTTTGTTGAAATATTAACAAAAGCCTATCTAACCTTTCAAGCTGGACAACACAGAGGGCATCGCAAACAATGAGGATTTCACACATTACTCCCGTATAGCTATTTCTGGGGTAAACACGGCAGCCCTTCTGCTGATCAGCATCTAACACAGGAAAGGCTAGACTTCCTTCTCAGTCATGCTAATACCCTAGACTGAAATCTTAACTAACTGTAACAGGAAATATCAGGTTTTTCAGTGGTGTTAAAGTCCAACAAAATCAGACCTTTTTGATCTAGAAATTACTTATTTGGAGCCAAATCTTACCACTGTTGTGCATGTGGGACGGCATCTTGTCCACATAATACACAAATTTCATGGCTTTCCTGGGAGACACACTGCTACCCAGTAGAGGTAGGAAAGCTGTACATGGCCAGTTACTGCTTATGCCTCAGTTTATCCATCTGGAAAATTAATATTAGTAACATCTACATTCCAGGTCTGATTTTATTAAAGTTTTGATAATACTCAGAGATCTTGAGATGCAGAGATTTAAATAAACAATAGATATTATTACATTTTCTCATTTCTGCTATTTAGTTAGGTTTTCTGATGGCTGTTTCCCAATAAGGGCAAGTAAACAGAGCAAAACAGAATGGAAAAGATGAGTTATGCAACGCCAAGCAAAGAAGACAGGCCTGAAATCATAAATCTCTAATATACCTAAGGAAAAAGACTTAGGCATGGAGAGACTTCCTTTAAATCAGAATTTCCCAAGTTCTTTTTCCCTGCACTGCAATCCCCAAAATACCTTCCTTCTTGTGCTTCCCATCTCGTTTGTACCGTCACAGCCCTGTGTCCCTGTAGCCACACCACTCTATGGCTTTACGCGTCCGCACCTCCTCTACCGCCTCATGGCACAGGCAGCGCAAGCACCAGCCCAAGTGTGTACCTCAGCTCCACTACCAAAGTTCAGGTGAGCTCTGGATTTTCTCCTTTCAGGTAAGATACTTGTGTGATCCCTTGCTGGAAACTGCATAACAAGGAAATGTTTTTGCCAGACTGCAAAGGATGGCTGAGTTCTTGTTTGCTATTTTCCATTTGTATTTATATATTTTTGCCTTTCATCTGAATGCCATGTTTTGACATACCTAGATAAACACAGACATCATGCGCCCTGCCTGGTCCATATACCCAGCAAGGCGATGTTCTCGAGTGCAAGGCATAAAGTTCCTGCCAGCTTAAGGACAAAGCTCTCTGTCTGACTGAAATGTCAGATACTATATTAAAAAGGTAGCAGATTGTGATGATAATGAAGTGCTGCAGCCTGTCGCTATGTTACCAGCTGCTCTGAACTGACATGTCAGAAGGAACAGCAAGGAAAATGCCCAGAATCCCTGTTTGGATCCCCTTCCCACACCTACCACCAACTGAAGTATTTAAAATATTTACAGATATAGCCAGCATGTTTCTTTAACAAGGCCTAAAATTATAAACAGATAAACATATTACCCAGCAAGGCCGCTGTCTAAAATCACCCTCCTGCCTCTCCACTTTGCCTCAGACCTCATCCTGCACCCTTGGACAGAGAAAGACTGATTTGGAGTGGGTACTCTGCCCATTCTCTGTCCCTTAAAGAGGCCAAACTCCCCCTGACAGATGCAGTGTGTTTAAAAGTAGATTGAAACAGGAGGGGAGATGTTTTCCTGCTGACTGAGGATGAGGTGAGAGCCATGGATGCTCTTTAAAGGGAAGGCAGACATTTTCCATCCCTCACCTTGCTGATTCTACCTGTTATTGTCTTATTTATACAGTGTTAGCATCACCATCCTGGGCAATGAGCCTCACTTGATAATAAAACTGGGTGCAGCTGGCCTGTAAGAGGTGGAGGCAGAAGTGAGGAGGGTGGGGCACAAGGGCACAGCCAAAACTATTGCTCCCATCCTGTACAGAGCAACACTCATGGCAGGCTTAATCCCTTCCCCTCCCTCAGCAAACCTACCTACTCTGCAAAGCAGAAAGCGCTCACAATCAAACCACTTCTGCTTTCATGGGAATTTTGCGTAAACAAAGAGAACAAAACAGAGCCCTTATCACGATGCTAGGGATGTACTGTGACTTGCCTGGTAATTTTGATATGAGATGGGTCTTCATCACGGGGCACGTTTGCTGAGAAGAGATTGCGTTTGGAAGGGCACTGGATCTGGATGTGATTCTGTGCTCATAGACGCTAATGTCATTTTTAAAACTGTTTATACTCAGTCAAGCAAACAAACTGGTTTGAGTCACTTGTTTCCTGCTGCACACTACACAGAAATTGAATTCTTAATTATTTTACCAGTTGTGACTGAATTTTCAGTTACATAAAGTGGTAGGTTTTCCCAGCATTATGAAAAGAGATCAGTTCTCTGCAAAGCCTACAACATTTAAATTAGAAACAGGTTCAATTTCTGCTAAAAAATCTACCATATCATTATCCTAATTTGTCAGTAAAGTATTTTAAACTGGGTTTGGGTGAAAGTAAAGTTGCACTAAAACACACAGCAGATACATTGTCAAGAGCTAAGAACACAATTATGAAAGTAGTACCATTATTTATGAAAAATCACACTAGCAGAGGCTGCTAGACATTCAGTTTCAATAAAGATTTTTTTCACGATGTTGTGAAGCTAAGCATCAAAAAGAAAGTGTCTAGATTTGTGCATCACAGAGCTACAAAGCTTCAGGTACCAGGTAAAATGGAGGAAACAATGTGGTATGAAGTATGTGCTGTTACTTGACAGGGTATGCCATAGATAATGGAAAAGAAAATTAAAAAGAAAAAAAAAAAAGACAAAACCAAAACCACCTAAACCCCACAATTTCATGTATTTCTAATTGTGTTTGAAAACAAATTGCTCAGAATGCAACTGAAGCCATGCACACCTAGGAGACTTCTACTCCTGTCCCTGTTCTCCTGGCAGTAAGGGCACATGGTGGCAACTTCTGTACTGAGGAGGGGAAAACTGGCATTTAACCAAATTTCTGATTAACAGTGCAGGAAAGCTTCATGGCCTATCACACTTGATCAACTATATTCACCCTCATGCCATTTGTCATCACTTCTCATTAGTCCTGCCAGGCAGCTCAGAGGAAAATTGGTAGAACTTACGCAGCCAATACAAGGCCACACTAATATCTTACAGGCATTGCTTTTGTTCCTCTCAGCTTCATTTGCTGCTCCTTCTTTTTGCACCCTCAGTTGTGAACGGCCAGGATCTAGACCTAGCTGAGGCAAATACCTGAGAAAATCTTCTTCTTTAGGCCCTGCTTAGCAACAGCTGTCAGCAAGCATATATGACTAGGCTAATACTACATATAAAGGAGAGAGACAGACAGGACTAACTCCAGTGGTCTAAAGTAGCTTCCAGCTGCACTATAAAAGGTTGGGTTTTGGTAGACCAGGACAGGGCTTCAAGTAAAAGCACGTGCTTTCTCACAGGGACTAAAGCTAAGGACAGTGAATAGATAGTCCAATGAAGCTATGGGATGTCCACTGGCTGAGGTTTCCCAGATGTCTGCCAGGTATATTTTAGACATGAGGTGCCAACATGATCCTGATGATTAACTGAGGCCCCTTCCAGCCCTACTTTCTATGACTGTATAATTCTGACATATATGTTAACATATTTTCTGCCTCCTATGAGAGAGGAAATGCTGCTATAGTTTCTTTACTAGTATTCAGTGGTACATTTTTACTGACAGCAAGGCCCTTGAAGTGCAAGATGTCAGATGCATTGACTCAAATATAAATGACTAAATTGGTTTTTTCTCCTCCATTAATTCTACTCAGCCCTTTACTCCCATCCTCCAGACAGATTCCTGATTAACACAATTGGAGCAAAGAGTTTTGTTTTTCACTTTTCTGTAGAAAGTTTTGTTGTTCTCCCCACCCACCCGCCATGGGAATTCAGTGCATGAGCTTCACAACATCAACCTGATTGATCGAAATGTGCCTTTTAACTGTGTCTGAAGAGAAAACCTAGAGGAAAAACATGAAAGAAAAACAACTCTAAATGAAAACTCCAGAGTTCCTGTTCTGAGTGGATCAACAGAGGTTGACAGAATAGAGTTAAGGACTGCCTGCATCAGCGAGACTTGTAATGAATTAAATTGTTGGGGACTTCAGCCAGTTTGTTGTAGTGAGGAGAAGTCTTCTGGGGTCAAAGCTCTCGGCTCTAGCTATTTTTACCCATTTACTGGCAGTGAGTGTTTTATAGATGAACCATTATTAGCAGGAGGTAAGCAAGCACATGTGCACTCAGCTGGACACCCAGAGGCCTCAGTAAATACTGAGATTATCCGTGAAAATAAACGAAGTGTAGATGAATTTTGACCATAGTGAAATCTGGTAAAACATCAGCTGTCATCTTGACAAACATATATTACTGTGTACATAGGAGGTGATACCTTTACGTTCTCTGTTTTTGCTGAGCCTGAGATGTCCTTTGCATTATTACAGTTCCTGGGGGCACTCTGAGGTACCAGCAAATGAAAAGAAGCTTCATGGACGTATCTGCATTTCCCTTCATACTGAGAGAGTTACAGAATTAATTTTCTAGTTCATAATTAATAACTGCCACACCACAGTGGGAGAAAAAGCATTTAAATAATTTTATAATTTCAAAAATGCCATAAATATCTCTTAGATATCAATTTACACTGTGTGATTTAATTTCACAAAGCCAATACTGTAGGATATAGGCACCCATGAACCTTTCCTACTGTGCCCAGGTTCTGCAGAGACTTCATTTTTCTCCAGTTCTCAGAAGTGCAGCTCTTACTCTATGCATGAAAGAGGAGAATATTTCTGTTGCTTGGTGCTTTAGCTGCTCGAGTGCTTTCTTGACTAGCTTGCTGTTCTCCTAGTAGGAGAAGAATTTCACTTCTGTTGTTAGTAAGTTTTCCATCTCTCCCCTCTGCTTTTGAAGCATCCAAAACTTATGGCAGGGAGTAACATTACAGTGTATTACAAAGAGGTAAAATGGAGACTCAATCAATCAGATCCAGAGGTGGCATGGATGAGAGAGGAAGTTCTAGTCTAAGTTGCTGGTAATACATTCATATCTCTCTCTGGAGCTAGATCTTTTCTTCTGGGTTTTCTGAGTTAAAAACATGACACTTAGATGCAAACTTTTTCATCTTGGCCACTAGATGATAATAAGGTCATTGAAATGGATTGCAGCCAGCCAGTAGCGAGTGTGAAAAAGTTACTCCTTCAGAATGGAAATGAAGAGGTTGTTTTTGTCTTGAGAGTAAAGACAGGCAAACTGCAATGAACTGAGATGGGTTTTAGTAGATCCCTCAGGAAAATGTGCTGCCATGGAGGGCAACTGAGTGGCTTCAAATGGGCTCAGCCTCTTGCTGCCAGGCCTGCATACACATCCTACCCCAGACTCAGTCATCTTCTGCAAAAGGAGGAGTGCCACCTCCCGCACCTCCACTGCCAGAAGCCTACACACTTTACTTGGCTGAAAGTCCTCAATCAGCCTCTGATAGCCCAATGGTGGCTTTAGAAATGACAATTTCTGATGATCTCACTTTGCAATAGCCCCAGTAGATGTTAGGATCAAATTTATCCTCTGAGCACTTAATTTTTATACTGCCATTTCTAATGAAATCATAAACAACTATCCAAAGAAAGTAGATGAAAAAGTAATTTCAAGTGAAAGTACTGCTAGCAATTTTCTAACCAGTTCTGCATCTTAAAATAACAGAGGATTGGAACAACATTATAACAAATTACGTACCTGACAAGTAAAACAGGAAAAATAAAACAAATATGATTTGTTACTCTCCAAATTAATAAGCAAGTTTACAGTGCTGGCAAGAAACACTTGGTCCCATTGTACCATCCTTCCTACCTTCCCACCATTTCATACTTGAATGTATCCTTGTATGACTGGAGCAGATGTGATCATCTTGAAGGAAAAAGTATCTCGGTAGCTTGCATGCAATACTTGCTAAGTTGTTATTTCTTCATAATAGCCAATATGACTTTAATTTTCAGGGACTGTGATAATGGAAAAGAACCTTTTAAAGAATAAAAAATAGATCACATTGTTCCCTTGGGACAATTCTAGGCAGGCTAACTTCAGCTTATTTAAATGGGTTAACTGAAAGGATAAGTTACAGCATTTACAAAAGTAGCCATTGTACCCACGGGCTGGTGTTGTCCTTTATTATATTAAAGTATTTTGTAAAAACATGATGAGCAGTAATCAAATATTATTATAAAAACGATATAAGCTGCATAGTCATTTATTTAAAAAAAGCCTATTTCAGATTCTACCAGAATCCTGGCAGAAACATGGTTAGAACCATTTAGGAGCATATAAACAAATTAGCAATTTGGAAGACAAGCTCAGATCAATAAATGTCAGATCAGTAGGGTCTCTTGAAAAAAATGAGATGGAAGGCACAACAGAGACGTGTCTTTTAATGGATTACAAAGGTGAAAGTGATTAGAGGTAAGATTATTCTGAAAGCTCTTTGATAACTTGTGCTCAATGCCTTCCTGACAAGGTGATTGCTAGTAAGCAATTATACTTCCAGAAATTTCTAGAATATCTGCTAGTATATGTGTTTGTGTATATATGTGTGTGCACCTATAGGTACTAATACACACACACTTTAAACAAGATAACTTTGCAGAAAATGTTTGATTCAGTCTTCAGATTCCTGGACTGTATTCACTGTGGTACTGTCAGAGGAGTGACCTTGAATCAAACTCTGCCACTTCTCTGTGCTTCTGTTTCCCCATTTGCAAAATGATGCCAATCACATTGACTTCATCGTGAAGTGTATTGACACCTGCTGATGAAAAATATTTCATGTTAATGGACTGAAAATTGTTTACAGCTATTTCTCACTAGTATGAGTGAGTTAGAATAATAGCCATGAGCTTGATTTCAAAAGAAAAGCCTGTGGCAGTGGCAGTGGTTTCACCTGCTAGTCAGCACGCTGCTTTTTGCTGTACTTATCTTTTCTTTCCATTGGCATTGTGTTACAATTTAGAAGTCTTATCAGCTCACAGCACTCACACAAAGAGCACAGAAAGGTTTCATTGCCTCAAAGAACTCAGGGATCTATAATGGGAGTTTTCAACCCATTCATGTCAGCTGCATTTGCACCCTTCACCATTGCTTTCTCCACATTTCCAATGTTGCTGACTTTCATGCTGTTAGTGTTTTTTCCTCTGAGGTTCCGAAATACAAGGGGAAAGAAGAGAGAAGAGAAACTCTCCCTCTGGATCTAAGAGCCTATTCACCGATTCCTTTTCACACTCTCACTCTAGCAGGCCCTGAACAGCTACCTGCCTGTCTGGCCTAACGATTTTCATGCTCATCAAAAGCTTTACTGCAGGATGGTTACTTGGTATCTTTTAAAATGTTGTCATACATCTCTCTCAAAGCAAAAAGGAATCTGAATAATACCTGCCAGCCAAAAGATGCGCAGTCTGTACACACAAAAACATTTTGAAATTGTGCTACTAACCACCTAAATCAACGTAACTTCTCTTTGTTGCAAGATATGAAAAGCAAACAGAGTGAGATGAGAACACATGCATGAAATGGACCTTCTTTTCAATACTCAAATTTTCTGAGAAATCGAGAGCTTTTTATATCCAGCAATCAGTTACACCTTGTAATTTTGGGGCTGAGGGGTACAGGAACTCATCAGGCTGATTTTGTAGCTTTTGCACTCCCTCCCTCCCTCCCATTATTTTACCAGCAAACTAAAGAAACAGGACATAGATGGTTTTTCTGCTAAGGGTGAAAGCAACGGTACCTAACAGCGCAGTTGCACAATAGTTTTAAGCCATCCTAATGTGGCACTATCTCTTCCTGCTGCGTGCTACATGCTCCCACCTCACTGATCCTACGACCTGGTTCAGGGAACAAAACCAAATGGTTCAGGGAATTAAACCAAATGAAAGCTAGCCCTGGAAGGAAAGCCTGATTTTGTTTTGCCTGGCTTAATTTTTGAACCTTTTCACAGTTAAGGTGTAGTGCCCCTTCAACACTCCTGCTACCTAAGCCATTCCCGACTATACAAGGAGTTGAACATCCTTCAGCACCCTGATCCATGACACTTCCACAGCGTGAGAGTCCCGCTTCTAAAGCCAAACATTCAAATCTTGCTGCTCCTCTCTCTGTAAACTCATAGGATACTGGGAAGTGGCTCCTGACCACAACAAGCTCTTGAGCTCACAGCTTAGACTTAAATGTGTGTTGAAGAGCTTTGCTACACTGCAGAGCTCATGACTGCAACTGTGTGGGTTCCTCAGAATGCATTTTTCTGCTTCCACTTTAAGTATAATGTTACATGGGTCTGCTTGAAGAAAGAAATGAAGAACTACAAAAAGAACAAAGATTATCATAGCCATTACTGTCATTTGTGCAAAGAAAGCATTGCAATGGAACCTTGCCTGTTGTGTCTAGTTTACCGTCTTCCTTTGAAGAAACATATTCAAATACTAGGGAATTATTTTGCCTAGTCTGCAGTCTGGGTTTTGCAGCAAAGGCTCTTCTCAGGGTTTCTGAGCTTCAGGCTCTAACCTGTGCTAAGGTGTAAAGGATGCGGAAATTGAGGTAGAAAGGTCAGGCCAAACTGGGATCCTCAGGCAGAGCAAATGGAGAAAGCAGTTGGAGAAAAATGCCTCATTGGAATAAAAGTCAAAGATAATTTATGAACAACAGCAACAAAATAGTTTCTCCAAATTATACTTATTCACATAATTCACTTGTTTTTTCTGTTTCTATTGGTCTTTTTATTTGAGGTGGAGTGGGACTCTGAAAATCATTTAGCTTGTCCTGAGGCATTCACATCATAAATAATACACTGCATGCAAAATAATTACATATTACTCTGAAAAATTAGGGAGCACTAGGGTTAAAGAGGCTTTTTCAACTGTGCTTCTTCCCTTTGTGCAATTCTGTTCCTGCATAGTCATGTAAGTTTTCATTTCATGCTTACATGCTGTTTTTCTCAGCAGGCACCCTTCCCCCTATAAAGAAGTCTCAAGGCTCTCTGGAGACTGTGTTTAAGCATTCCTGCCTGGGGTCCAGGCCATCAACTCAATAGACCATTCAAAATGAACTTGTTTTATATGTTGATCCACATCAACAGCCTTAACAGGGCCACGTGGCACGACACAGCTGTGCTCTTCTGAGTGTTTTAGAAGGAAAATGAAACTTTTGAAACACCAAAACAAGATTCTGAAAGCAAAAAAGGATATGGATCTGGTAAAATCTAAATAAGAGGACAGAGTCTAGCAAGGCTTCACTGACTATGGGATATACTAAAGCAAACTGCTCTGATTGGTAATACAGCTCCAGCAGTTGCAATTCATACAGTGCAACCTGTGACACATTGAACTGCTTTTTACCAAGGTTTCTCTGCTAGCACAGGTCTGTCACTCAGGGATCACACCTCGTCATAGCCCTGAGCAATGCCAGCATGAATTTTTAGTGCAGATTTGAATTCAGTGGAGCTCATCTTATATCATGTCCTTTAGGGGCTAGTTCAAGAAGACAGGAAGGGAGAGCAGTTTAATTCCCTTTCTCCCTTTGTATTTTTAAGATATGACTTACAGTGTACTGTAAAAAAATCCCTCAGTACAGAAGCAGCTCCAACGGCAGCTTAACACTTTGGTTCTTTCTTTCACACTTTAACTTAGACTTAATTCTCTTCACGCTTCAGCAGATGTGAACCATAATAATTAGAGCGAGCTTTTGGAAGGAGCTGCAAGAATAATTGCTTGGGCACCCTGTGTACAGAGAGAGGACAGTGGGACCATTAAATTATTTTAGGCTGTGTCCACACTGAGAGGCTGGTGTGCTCTATGATGTCCACCACAGCCTTGGGCTCCTGGTCTCCCAGCCTCCCAGACTGGGCATGACCACTTTTGGCTTGCACGTTGGGATTTTCTTTCCCTGGAAATCCAGCTGAGAGGAGAATAAGAGGAGGGGCTGTTGCATAGGCTGAAAAGTGTTCCTGGTTCCGCAGTCACCATATGGAAATGTCAGAAAGGAGAAGATCCATGAGTTACTTTCTCACTGTAACATTGACTGTCTTTGCTTTTTGCCAGTAGTTACCTGAAGTTTTCTGTTCTTCTGCAGATAGCTGGTGTTTGTTGAAGGTTGCACTGAAGAAGGATGCTAAAGAGTGGAAGAGGTATATATCTAGCCATCCTTCCTCATTACAATTAAGAAGATTATGTGTGCTAGTAGCTAGCTGGTGCAAATAAGGTATAGGAAGGGGAAAAGAATATTATCTTTCTTTTTTGCTAACTGCTTTGCTAAACAGGCATCAGTAACCTTACAACAATATTTGTTTACATGTGGGCTTCCACAAAAACTCATCCTCAGATATAAATTCATTTTTAATGAGGCTTTTGACCCTTACGTGCAGGGTTCTTAAACAAAAAGGGTAGGGGAGAGTGTCCTGTCCTTAGGGTATTTAACAGGTGAACAGTGAACGGAGCCAAAGATCTGCTATAGTGTTACAAATTCACTACCATTTTTTCCAACAATTTTTTTCAGGCTCTAGGGAATGTTTCTGTTTACCATAATAGGGGAATAGCTAAATAGTTGAGGGTTAAATTTACACTGAATACTGGGTTAAGTTAAATCCTCACTGGGGAACGAATGGTTACTAAGGCAACAGGAGCATGCATTCGATACCTGTTATTCAAGTCTATATCCTCACGCTTGTTAACTATCACATTGTTTATTAATCATCACTCTAAAATGGATGTTGCCAGAACCTCTTTGCTTTGACCTAAGTAGCAAGACATTAATTAATGTGAAAAGAACTCACAACTATCAATACATTAAGATGCCTCTCAAGAAGCACTGATCTTTGTATCTGAAGAACTTTTGCTTCCATGAATAAAACCTCAAAAAAGCATTTTTAAAGAGAACTCTGAAGGGAGCTCTGCCTGGAAAACAGCAGGACTTATCAGGATCTCTTGAAACAAGCAGTGCAAAATTAGCAAAAAAAGCCAGGCCAAAATACCCGCATAGATACTAAGCACCAATATGTAAGAACTGCCACGCAGGATCAGGCTAAGTGCATCTGATTGTATGTGTTGTTGAAGTCCATGAGCAATATGAAACGTCTTAGATGAAGCTGGAGCCCTTGTGACTCCCTGTTTTTTTCTCCTATGATAAATGGGAATAATATGTTCAGAAAGTATATGCTAGTCTTGGCATATGATAGTTTGCAGAGGTCAGGAACATTATAAGGACTTGCAAGAACTAGTACGCATTGTACAACACAGTAACACTTCACAAAGTTCTTGCGATTTCTTTGTGTAGCTTCCCACAAGAACACAGAATCAAATACACATAGCAATTCATCCCTGAGCTTACTCATTCCTTTCCCATTCAGAAATTAAGTATCAATAGCAACAGATGCTTCAATCTGAAACAAATAAACAAACAAAAATATTTAAAATGCTTCCTTAGGAGTGAAAATTCTTCCCATTCAGAATCATCAGAGCATGTTATTTAATTTTATTTAGATTTTTACACCATGTTAAAATATACACAATATTATATAAAGCTTACATGACACATACATTAACATGGTGTATTATTTTAATAGTGCACAAATATGACAGCGTGACAAACAAGTGTCTGTTCATGGAAACTGTGAGCTTGTCTTGCTGTTTCTTGGAACAATACCAGAGAGAAGTTAGGATCAGCTGGATCATCTCAGTTTGTTACTTCAGTAACCTTTCAGAAGGCAAGGCATAACTTTAGCTGCTGTGTAAATTTGGCCCTAAACACCCAATGCTTTTCATAATTTGGTGTTAGGCTCTGAAGTCTATCACATTTCCTCATCCACAGACTTTACAACCTATGCAGCTGCAATGATCCCAAGCATAACAGAGACAGAGACATATCAGTTCATCTTAAAAAATTATGCTATTGAAGAAAGAATCTCATTCTTCACATCTAAATGAGTCTATGAAAGTAGGAGCACTCAGTTACTGAAACAGAACTAAATTGCCTGTTCTAAATGGCATATTGCAGATAAGTATAGAGCATGGAGTTGATATTACATTGATCATTCTGCAAAAAAAATAATATTTCTGCTTAAGCTAGAGTCTCATATTCTGCAATATCGTTGACTTCAGCTGTCTGAAACCACAATGCTTTGTATTCTCCCAGTAAGATCAAATTGGCCTAAACAGAAGAATCATTCAAAGGATTAAAAAAATCATTGTAAGAAAAATTTTGTACATAGCATGAGTTCTAGACTTTTTGTTTAATTTTTATTAAATTCTTGTAAACTTTCCATTCTGCAAGGGCAGATGTCACATAAGACTTAGCACACACTGGACAACTATGGAAAAGAGGTTAAGATGTCCTCAGGGTACTTTTGAAGATCCTAGGGGATAAAAATAATGAGTACCAATCAAACAGTAAAATCTATGGGGGGAAAAAGTACTTCATACAGAGATTTAAGAAGTGTCTGAGTTTTTCACTTGAAGTGGGTTTTACTTTCCTTCCTTTTGCTAGCCTCAGATGCTGGCTTTCTCAGACACCATAGTGATGAGAATGTGACTAGTCATTATACTAAATACCCAAGTCTTTCTATAGTTAAGACCAGTACCTCAGAAAGGCATCTGAAATCTTTTGGATTTTATTAGCAATTGAAACTCTAAATCCTCTTTGAGGTCCTTTAAAATATTTAGCCCAAACCCCAGAGCCAGGAGAAGGCTTGGGATGCTGTAGGGTTATAATTCCCCAGCAGCAGTGCTCTTAGGCTCCCAGGTGCAGCAGGCAGGGCCAGGGTGGCCAAAGAGCATTCACAGAAGTTGTTCTCCCCAAATTTGCTTGAATGGGTCGCCTTGTTCAGTGATGGAAACTTGGGAAGAGTCAGCACAAAATTTCTTGGTAATTGGAAGCATTTGAACTCTGCTTGCCAGTGACCACAACAGTCATCAAAGAAAGAATGATATCAAGTTAAAATCAAATAACTGTAATCAAGTGGGGTTTCTGAGTTCTGTGTGATATGTGCAAGTTTTTCATTTCCATTGAAGACTAAAAAGAAATACAACAGGGCTCAGCAGAAAGCATCACTGTTGATTTTCTTGCATCAGACATTAATAAAATACTTAGAGCCACATTCCTGCACAGGCATAACTTCTGTGACTTGTCCCATGAAGTCACCTGAACTTCTCCCACTGCAAACCTGGAAGTCTTTTCAAGACAAGAGGTTTTGATTGACTTTGAGAGCACTTTTTAAAAAAATCTTAGTTTTGACATTCCTACTATAACAAGAACAGGTGGTAAAATATTCTGACCCTACAGCTGATCTCTGCATTCATTCAGATTACTTTAATAAACTCCACAAATGATGTCTAAGAAAATAATACCAGGCAGTACAAAGTTTTTTGTTTGGGGGTTGGTTATGTTTTGTTTTGTTTTGTTTTGTTTTGTTTTTTCATAAAGCAGAACAAACAACCTCATGATAGAAAGAGGAGAGCTAACTAAAATCTGGATAGATAATCTAATTCTTTTTGAAGAGCTGCTTGGTAAAGTGCAACACTGTAATTAGGTTGTTCCACCAGGTTTAATGAAGTGGGTCAGTTAAACTAGTGCCTCTGTGTTATGAAATATAGTTAAAATCTAGAGTGAATTTTGGAATGCAAAAAGCGTTTGAAATTATTTTTAAAATATATTACCTAACTGTGGGATAAAAAGATCGAAAGAGGTTGGTAATAGTTTTGATAATTTGAAAATATTTCTTAAATTCTTACCCAGGAAAAGAGCACCATCTACTGATCATCACTCTGAAATTCCAGTATGATTCTTCATGTGCTTGGGTTTTACTTATATACAATATTATAATCTTAATTCCAGAAGCTCTGGATGACTCTTGAACACATGTGAAAGAAGGCTTACATATCTGCAGCTACCAGATAATACCACTGTGATGTTCTATTGTTTTAGTATCCAGCAACACCTTAGCAGCAGGAAGCATGAGCTAAGAACTACTAACATGAATTAAGAACTTCAGAACCTATGGCGATATTAAATAAACCCACATTTTCACCAAAAGGATGGTACATGCTTTCCTAGTACAGTTGCTTGTTGCATATGCCTGCTTCTTGCCAGCACTTTTTAGTCATGTGAAGAACTAACCTAAGCAGGGGAAAGGTTGTTTTTTTAAGTAGGATCTGTTTTTCAGCTGCCCCATGAGGGAGAGGACAAGGACTGCCCTTTCAGTCCGAGCACAGATTTGTGCCAAATCACAGTATCGTTTAACAGTTTCTTAAAAGACATGCTGCTCTTCTGCTCTAAAGAGAATACTGAGTTCTTGAGTTCACCTCCAAAGCTTTTTTTGAGCTTGCTTTTCTGCCACAGTGCCAGCTGTGACAAAGAACATCACACCGAAGAGTATTCACTGGAGAGAGCAATGCTCATCCAATGCCATAAACACTCTCCCCACTTACATCCAGAGATGTAACTATACTTAAATCTCAAGTCATTATTCAGGTGTTCTACCAGACACATTCTAATTATATTCTTTTAATTATATCACATACATATTCTTTTTATAGCTGTTCTGAAGGCACTGACTTTTCTTCCAGAAAGGTGGTTCAGCCAAGTTCCTTTATTTTCTTTCTCTCTTAAGGAAGAAGTGATTGCACCCTGGCTAGTGAGAACACAGTAGTGCTCCAGGAGCTGAGGGGTGGGCTGCCCAGCGGGTGTGAGGAGGGCGCTGGGCACTGAGGGTGGTGGTCCAGCAGGTCCTAGTGGGGCAGAGATCTGGTTGAGCCAGAAGCTGGGCTGTGACAGTGACCAGGACAGCTGCAGCCTTGCTTTGGACAGAACTGAGGACTGGAGCACCCATGCAGCCTCAGACCTAAGGCACAGAGGCCCCCAGTGAGGTCTCTCCCAGCTCTGTCTCACAACCCAGGGGTGGCAGTAGAGCCTGTAGAGCCAGCTGGTGCACTCAGGGCCCTAACAGCACCAAGCAAGCTTAGCTATAAATAAGTTTTTTCTTTGCTCATTTTCCTGTACATTTGATAGGACTTGAATTCTTAAAAAGCTCTAGTGCTGTTCTGAAAAGCAATTTCAGAAAATTGGTGTGCTGGTGATTGCTGTCATCCTATGAGTGATGGGGCTATTTTCCCAGTGTCTCACATCTGATGTGATTGTGACGATTGTCTCTAAACCAGAACTGAGAAGCTGAACCAGGAGCTCCCACAGCTGCATGCACAGCTACAGTTTGAAACTGCCAGCTAAATCTGCATGACTGGCACTCATGCCCTCTACAGGTCTGGCACAGAGAGGAAATCATTGCATGTCTATTATGTGCTCATGCAATTATGCCTCTCTGCAAACTACAGAATTCAGGTCCTTCTCATACTACTACCCTTGTCAAGCCATAGCCCAGCAGCTACAGCTGAAAGGTATCATTGCTCAATAATTTCTCGCTTGACTCAGCCTTCAGTGTTCATGGTTTCCTTGTCCCAGGGCCATGCAGCCAATGGGAACATCCCAGCTGCCTAGGGGAGGACTTGTTTAAAGAACATTTCTAGATCTTGTAGCTTCAGAGTAAAACCATGATTCATTTGCATTCAAGATACTCCATTGCCCTGCCTAAAAACGAAAGTGTCAGCCTTTTGGGTTTGAGGTTTTTCTTTTTATACACTAGAACTTTTCCTGGACAGATTTTTACTTTGCCTACTGGAAAGGTAGACGGTTATTTAACGATTTTTGGATGCAAGCCTTGGGAAGACTGAAAAATCTGTTTCCTCCATTAACCAGAAGAAGAAATGAATGACTGGATATAAACAGAAAGCATAGTAAAATCATAGGTTAGGATAATTCAAGTGGGAAGTGACCTCAGAAGGTCTCTAGTCCAACCTCTACTTCCAAGCAGCAGCTGTGAGCTTAGACCAGGTTGCTCAGGGCTTTATGCAGTTCAGTCTTGGAACACATCTAAGGATGGAGATGACATAGCCTCTCTGGCCTACCTGCTTCATTGCCTGACTGACCTACTGGTGAAATAGCTGAAAGCTAAGTGAGTCCAAATATAAATATAAGTTGCCTACACATATATATTGAAGGAATGGAGAGAAAAGGATAAAGTAGAGCCATTTACATGGGGAAAACCAGAGCCACTGAGGTGTGTAGTCAGATATTAAGCAAGTAAGTTAGAACCATCTGTAGGCTATGTATATCACTGGGTAATTGTCCTGGTTTCCACTGGGATAGAGTAGCTGGTGCAGTGCTGTGTTTTGGGTTTGGTGTGAGAACAATGTTGATAATGCACTGATGTTTTTAGTTGTTGCTGGGTAATGTTTATACTAAGTCAAGGACTTTTTAGTTTCTCAGGCGCTGCCAGCCAGAGGGCTGGAGGGGCACAGGAAATTGGGAGGGGACACAGCCAGCACAGCTGACCCCAGCTGATCAAAGGGACATTCTGTACCATACGATGTCATACTGAGAGGGGAAGAAGAAACAAGGGGGGGACGTTCAGGGTGATGGTGTTTGTCTTCCCAAGTAACCGTTACACACGATGAAGCCCTGCTTTGCTGGCGATGGCTGAACACCTGCCTGCTGATGGGAAGTGGTGAACGAATTCCTTGTTTTGTTTTGCTTGCGTGCGCAGCTTTTGCTTTACCTATTAAACTCTTTATCTCAACCCACGAGTTTTCTCACTTTTACCCTTCCAATTCTCTCCCTCATCCCACTGTGGAGGGAGTGAAGGAGCGGCTGCGTCATGCTTAGTTGCCAGCTGGGGTTAAACCACGACAGTAATGTAATTCCAAGGCACATGATAAATTCATATATAGAACTTGCAGATGTCCTTTTGTGGAAATGAAGAATTAAGTTGCAATTCTAGAGTGGAATGAATGGCTGAACTGGTCAGGAAATGCATTTTCATGCATCTACAAGAAAAAAAAGTGTGGTTGAATTATCTTCTGTTTTTTTCATTCAAAGTATTGATTTGAAATTCACATCATTGGTTTGTTTTAGGAGCATCTCATTATTATTACTTTGCACATAAAGAAAATACAGCTGGTATTTTGGGTTTTCTAGCTATTTCTCAAGTCCCTCTGAGTCCATCCCTTTGTACCAAACAACTTGTGGGATTAACTTTGAAGAGGAGGAAGTCTTAGATTTTTAGGTTCATAGATTGAATTAGGTCATTCAACATCAGACCATGCCATGAGAATAAGAACCAATTTCTCATTTTATTGCTCTCTCTGCCCCAGACAAATTGTTCACACAGAGCTGGGCAGACTCCAGTGTACAGTTAACATGAAGAAGACAATACTTTCACATACATTATGAGAAAAATGTAGGGGTTTTTTTCTTAAAAAAAAACTTAAATAGTTTGACACTTTTTTAAACTTTTTTTTTTCCTCTATTGAACTAGGCCAACTGTCTCTGTTCTGTGGGGTCAGGAATTATCTTTGAATCTCACAGTGCTCTATGTAAAAATTAGACTTTAAAAGAGTCATTATGAACCACCATAAAACAACTATCTCTTCTAGTCAGTAACTACATTTGAAACCTTAGCCTTAAACAACTTCATACTGATATGGTTAGTCAGTGATGCCTTCTGTTTTTCTGTGAAAAATATACCAGGTTACTGATCTGAGAACTCCAGAGGATATTTGGGATATAGCATCTAAGAGCAGAGAGAAAGGAGTGGAAGTTATTTTGAAAAAAGATACTTTCAACAGGTTTAAATTAACATTAAACTACATCTCCACTGGAAAAGGTTTAAGGAGATGCAAACTGAAAGGCTATTTTTTGTTCCCAGGCAGGCAATTATGCTTGGTATATTTAAAGGTGGTAAATTCTGATAAGTTTTTGATAAGCTGATTGCCCTGCAATTCTGATTTCTTATTTCACACTGTTCTACACATATTATGTGTATAACACATTATGTATCTACTATGTGCTAAAATAGTGCACGTATCCATGGCAAGACAAAAAAAGTCCTGAATAGTTACAGCTCTTCAGAAACTGCTCAACCACATCACAGATTGTATAAAAGACATTTTACTAAGGCAAAGAAAAGAAAATGGGCAGAACTGAAAAAAAAATCTGAAGATTAAACATAAAAAAATAGACACAGAAATTTTAATTTATGGTTTTCTGGCTCCATCTGGTGTTTATTTTACAGAACTTCTAGACAAAGGAAATCCACTCTTTTCAGCTATACACTGGAAATGAGGAGAGGTATTAAAAGGACACTTAAATTTATGCATCCTGAAGGCTTACATTCAGAGTTGTATATTAGCTACTGTGAAGGAACAAGAATACTTTTTTAAAGTGTTTATATTCTGTGACTTAAACCATATTCAGATCCAAGAAAGGGCTTAGACTGCTAAAATACCATTCATCCCTACTGATCTTGCCTTTCTTACATCCTCATGACAGCTAAATCATCAATACTACTACTTTGTTCAAATTAACTCTCAAACACTTGCAATACAATTACCACAAGTGTTCACACCTAATCATTTATTGTTGCTGCTCTCAGGTCAGATAATAACATATTTACTGACTGTACAGAGAAAGCAAGTTGGAAGGAAGAGGGAGCAGATGACCACTTGACCGCTCACTGAGTCAAACATTAGTGGAGAAAGTACCTTTACAGTCTGGGACATAGATCACTTTTAGTATCATAGAACTATAGAACAGCCTGGGTTGGAAGAGACATCAAAATGTCATCTGGTTCAATATTTTGTGGGAAAGGCAGCCTAGATGACATTATTTAGTATCCTGTACAACCACACCTTGAAAACCTCTGGTGACGGGGATTCTACCACATTCCTGAGAAGGTTGTTTCAGTGATGGATTGTTCACACGTTAAAAAACTTCTATCTTACACTGAGCCAAAACATCTCCCAGTACAATTTGTACTCATTGTCCCTTGCCTTTTCCATGTGACTCCATGTGAAGAGAGAACCTCTGTCCTCTTTGTAGCTGCCCGTTCAGTGCTGGAATGCCATGATGAGGTACCCTCTGAGCCTTCTCTTCTCCAGGGAGAAAAGACCTAACTCCTTCAGTCTTTCCTGAAAAAAACATTGATCACCACCCTCTGAGTGAGGCCTGAGAGCCAATTTCCTACCTGTCTCAGAGACCACTCATCCAGTCTGTATCTTGCCAGTTAGTCCAGCAGAAGTCTGTGGGGAACAGTGTCAAATGCTTTGCTGAAGTCCAGGTAAACAACATCTACTGCTCTCCCCATGTCGACAGAAAATGTTATTTTGTTGTAGAAGGTGATCAGGATTGTCAGGCATGATTTGCCTTTGGTAAATCCATGCTGGCTTTTCCAATCATCTGCTTCATTTGGTTTGTAATAGTTTCTAAGAGGACTTGTTCCATTACTTTCCCAGGGACTGAAGTAAGACTAACAGGTCTGTAGTTTCCTGGGCCCTTCTTGTAGATGGGTATGACATTTGCCCTCTTCCAGTCATTAGGGATATCCACTGATCTCCATGACTTTTCAAATATTATAGACAGTGGCCCTACAACAATGTCAGCCGCTTCTCTTAACACCCAGGGGTGGAGTCCATCCGGGCCCATAGATCTATGTGGGTATAAGAACATAAGCTCTTCTTAGCATTTCTCACAACACAATGGCATAACACCCTTCTTTTTCTACTGGTCTAACATACAAAACTGTCTTGTCCTGGTGTGTTCATACACCAGCAAATTTACTGTAAAAGCCAGGGTAAATTACATATTATCCTTTAAGATAGGGATTCTCACTTTCCATAGAGTAGAGTACATACATACCCACACATGAATGTTAAAAACAGTATTAAATCAACATGAATGCATTTTCAAATATGATTTCACAATTAAGAATAATGTGGAATAGCCAGTACTTCCTGACAAACAAGCTTTCTGCATACCTCATGGGCTTGACTATACTTGCAATGCACCTGAGTAAAGTAGGTAACATTGAGAAAATCTTCACCAGAAGAAAATGTATTAAAAATTACATCTTTTTTTGTCCCTATCTCAGTTAGAAAGAATGGGTTTTCCAACCTTACTCATAGCTTACTTTCCAAGATTCTTGGTTACAAGGGACAATCTGTTTTCAAAGACATTGTTCATTATATCTATGGGCATTACTATGGCCTTTACAACTTGCCTGCACATACTTATTGTTCAAAATTATCAGAGTATTTGTATGTCTCGTCTGCAGGTAACTGAAGAACTCACTGTACTTGATAAGGAGCATTTCAGCTTCGGTTTGGACTAAATGCATGCAGTAGCTCCTGGGATCTCACTGGTGCTCCATAACTTTTACATTCTTCTTTACGCTGCAGATACTCACACTTCTGGATTCAGACCTGTGTTTTCCCACACAAAAGATTCAATTTCCTAAAACGTGTGTGTGATAGCAAAGTGGAAGGAGCTAAAGCAAAGATGCTGTAAATCAGCCATCAGTCTCACTGAGCCCAGGTTTTCACTGGTGTAGTCAGCTGAGTGCAGTCAGCTCGGTATTCCATAAGCTCAATGCACTCCCATTTGGGCTGCTGCTCCTCATCCCATCCTGATTCGCCACATGTGAATTACCAAACTCTATTGCAACAGCTGGCAAGAAGCTGAAGGAGCTACCTTAAACAAGACCCAGACGGCCATGAGCCCCTGGTCTGAGAAGGATTACTTGTATCATCCTCCGGCAGGACAGGCAGGCAATGAAAAAAGCAAAGCAAATGAAAAGCAGGCCAGATAACTGACCCATCCTCAAGCAAGCAAAACAAAATGGGTGCCATTTAGCGCAATGGACTCCTTCCACCCCCTGAACATTGCCCAGAATAGCATCAGTGGTCTTGGAGATGGGTAGGCTTGTGTGCCTCTTCCTGATTCCTTCTCTTCTTCAAGATTAAATAAATTCACTCTATACAAGTTACAGCCAATGCCCAGGCTGGATTAAGTGCTGCCTGCTTATGAGACTCTCTGGTCTGAGGTGAAGGCATATTTGGAGGAGCTCAAAAAAAGAAGGGTTGCTTCTTTTCCTCTCTCCAACCCCCAACGCCCAACCCCCCACCCCCACCTGCCCTATAAAAACATGATAGTTGTATTTATAGCTGTCAGACTGAGCTCTTCCTTCCAATAACAGATGCCATCCACCGTACCCGCCCTCTACAGTCCCTAACTCAGAATGATTCAGCGTTGGCTGATGTAAATGGAATGGATTTCCTTTAAAGGAAAAAATTATTTTTGGCTGCCCACTGTCACAAAGGAAATTCATGGCACGTAGGAAAACAACTGTGTCCAGTACTGTTGAGTCAAGTCTATCTAACGTTGTATTCATTATAGCCTAAGCATAATAACATTTTTAATGAGCAGAAAACAGGAGAAGCCTTATCTCCCTGTGGTGATAATGTGGAGGCATTATTATTATTAAAAGCCTTGTTTCCTTCTGATTTCTGACATGCTGAGGATGGAGTCTGTAATATTATCTCAGTGCTCTGATCCTGCACACATGTAGATGGCCTCAGCATCAGGAAAACAGTTATTACTCAGTGATTTACTTGTTCCTGATGCCAGAACGAAGCTCATTTCCAAGACTCCTGGGAGACCCATTCCAGAAGGCAAGGAATCCCAACCCTGGCTCTTGTGCCACATCCATCCAACTCTCTGTGTGCCATTTCCAGCTGTCATCTCTGGCCCAGGGAGGGAAGTTCAATATAGCAGCTTTTGTTAGCCTGAAATTCAGAGGAAAGTTGCCTCAAATCCAGCTCCTCACTATAGTATCATCAGGATCAAAAAAAAGCAGTTACTTAATCTCTTTCTGTGCTTTCTTTCCTAAAATGGGTAGAAGATATTTCAGTATTTCACCAAGGTACCTGCTCCAGAAAGGCAGGAAGCTACATGTTTTCTATTAGATGGAGCATTTGAGCTTTCTGGGAACAGAGGCTTAGTTTGAGCTTACTTGGTTTCAGGGCAGAGTTGCCTAATAGTTCCACAGTAGGCACATGTTTTGGGGTTTTTTTGTTGTTGTTTTTGAGATCTGAAATGGTATGTAATAAAGAGACTTGTAATGCATTGCAATAATCTCCAATCTCTTACTGACTTTCAGCAGGAGAATCTCCCTAACTGATACTATACTGCCCAAATCTCAATTAATTATGTGTAGCCATTAAAAGAAACCAAACGCAGAGTGTTTCGCAAAGGACAACGACTCTTCATTTTCTAGTTGTGCTAGTAAAAAAAGGGGATGAAAAGAAAGGGAACAGGTTTTTTGAAAGCTCTTGTGGGATCACAGGATGATTCAGGTGGGAGGTGGCCTCGGGAAGTCCCTAGTCCAACCTCCCACCCGGGGCAGGGTCTACTCGGAGCTTAGAGTGGGTTGCTTAGGGTTTAACCCATGTGGCTCTTGGAAACCTCCAAAGGTGAAGACAGCACAATCTCTCTGGGCAATCTGTGCCAACTGCCCGCCACCTCTAAGTGACGAAACAGTCTGTTCTTACATTAGCCCAGTCCTCTCATCTCATCATGCCCCTGCTATCTCTCATCCTCCCATCGTGCACAACTATGAAAAGCACAGCTCCACCTGGCCATATTCCCCTTGTAAGCCCTGGAGGGTTACTGTTAGGTCCCCCCACACAGCTGCACATTCCCTGCTCCTTCAGCCTCTCCTCGCAGGGAGGTCTCCAGCCCTGATCCGCTCCTGGGCCCTGTGCTGGGCTTGCTCCAGCTTGTCCAAGTCTTTCCTACACCGGGGCCCCAAGCCTGGCCATGGGCGCCCTAGATATGGTGTAGCAAGGGCTGAGTAGGGGAGGACAAAACCCAGCAAACAAAACCCCTTTCAGGCAGCCCTCTCCAGCATAGGAGGCTGGGATTTCCCAGCACTGAGGCAGGGGACACTCAAATCATACAGGGCCTCGGCCACATCTAGATGTCTGGTTCCCTCAGTCATTCCCTGAAGACTCCATTTTGAAACTACCCGTAGTGTCAAAACCCAGACTCTCATTTAACGCCCCTGGGGAGCGGCGGGCTCGACGGCCGGCACCAGACACCTCCCTGTGCCGCGGGAGGGAGGCCTTAACAGCGGGCCCGCCGCCCTGCTTGCGCGCTGCCTTACCCCCCCTCAG
>JAVJGI010000060.1:27327819-27372737 GCA_035590275.1 Ibycter americanus
GCTCCTCCGGTCCCGCCCTGGCCCCGGGAGTCGCCCCGCCGCGCCTTTGGGCACCCGCCCGGTTTGGCCCTGCTCCCCGCAGAACGATGCCTTAAAACTGCTCCGAAAATGAAGTTCCTGGGGATTTTTTTTTCTCCAGGTTGTGCCCTTAGTTTGCGTTGGAGGTTCAGCAGGTTTTGCTTGCTCATGGTTATGCCCTCCTGCTGCTCGAGGTCCTTTGTGTTGCCATATGTGCCTGCCCCCTTATGGGAGAGCAGGGCCTCGGGCCTTGCCGCTCTGTGCACCCTTAAAAAATTTATCGCTGGAGATGAGGGCTTTTATATATATAGAAGTCAAGGCAGGGGATCACGTTTCATCACTGCCTTTCATTAAATCCCCTTAAGAACAACAGAATTAGACTGAATATTTTTGTACGTTTCTATCTAACAGTCCTTTCTATATGTTCCCCTAAACTCTTCTGGGTGCCTGATGTTAGATGCCTGGCTACTCTTCATTAAATACTTGATTGATGCTGGTATTTTTACTGCCCAGTGTGGGAATAAATTACCTGACCGAAAAGATGCTGTTTCCTGCTGTAGCAAAGCATGGAAGCAGCCTCCTGTTTTTCATTCTAGTGATGCGAGGGATACTTAAGGCTTTTAGTTGTGTTCAGGTATGTCCCAGTAAGTACAAGTAAGTGATACTCTGTCATCTTTTGTTGGGGGAACTGTAATTTAGCTGGCTAATAAATTTCATTTGTTGATACAGAGCAAGAAGAGATGGCCTCTTGTAAGTTGGGAGTCTCTTGTGTGTTTTTATGAAATGAATAAATAAGGCCTCTTTCTTATCTCAACTTCGGAACAAGTATGAAAGCCTCAGTAATTTCTGTAGCTGTTTATAGTCTCTCTCCGCTTCAGTGAAACAGTGAGGGTAAATACACTCAGCCCCTCTGGAAGTTTCTGTGTTTATCAACTCTACTGCTTGCTGCTAATGTTTTGTTGCTAGGTATTAATTATGTCTTCTTGATTAGCACCTGAAGGTTAGAAAAAAGATATACTAATTCTGTGTTTCTTCCCTCTTTGGGTGTAGTCTCCTGCTCTCCCTTGTTAGGGCTGTAGCAGGGAGATAAAGGGATAATCTTGCAAACCTTGTATTTTTGCTATCCTGAGTTAAGTATTAAATAAACTTTTTAAAAAAAATGCAACTTGAAATCCTGGATAGAAATTGGAAGACCCTGAACTTTCATTAGCCCTATTGTCTTTAGTTAACATGCACATTTTAATTGGCTATATGCTTTGCTTTCCACATAATTGAAGGCTAAATAGTGAATTTTTTCACTCTGCTTGCATTGTTGACTGTAAAAGTAAACGTACCTGGGTGGATTGCTCTTGAATGCAGTGCTAGACTTTTCAGTAAAGGGGTACCCTTAAAGGGAGTACTGATCTTAGTGCTCTACCGAATAAGGTTTATCACACAGCAGAATATGATAGTTGTCCCATCTTCAGAAATGTTCTAGGATGAAAGCCTAGAAAACTGCTAATAAACAAGGACCTTGTTTGTGTTTTCAAGTGAGTTCTTAGACACTGCTAAAGATACAGGAAATTCTCTTGCTGGAATGATGCTCTGCATTAAGAGGAAGCACAAGTCTGGTTTACATCAGCGCAATATTTTAAATATCCCAGAGTACTTCTTTACTTGATAATTGAAACTACAAGAGTAAATGATAACCAGTGTAATACACACAGAAAGAACTATACTTTTTCTTTAAATTGTTAAAGCTAAGCTCCTAAAAAAGTAATATAAGCGAAGAATAAGACTAAAAATCTGGTTAAGAAAATACTGAAGTAACTTGCAGTCATGGTTCATTTGACAGTTTTCAACCAATTTTAGTTTTCTAATCACCAGTGATGCTTATGGAGTCTGAATCACTGAAAATATGAGCCATACCATATCCTGCTTTGGGCATGGAAAAGATGTCTAATCAGTATGTGATGGCAAAGTTATTATTGTAAACAGTGGTTTTATTTTTCTTAAAATATTCTTATTTTGACAGCAGTGACCATAAGCTGCTATAATTTTCTTAAATAGAACTGGCCTCATCTGTCATGTAGAGTGATTTGTCTACTGGCTATGAATGAAAGCACAATGTTAGTAGTGTCCTTCCAAAATAGTCAAATGAGCTTTCATAGTACAGAACGTACTTCTTACCAAATGCAAATATCAAGATAAAATTTAGGGTCTAGGGGAGTTGCTGAATGAAAATCTAATCACCTGTCTTTGAAGAGAGGAATTTCTTTCACCCCAGAAGTGTTGTTAAACTTGAAGACTTTCCTTAGCTGGCAAGTAAGGTCTAGGCCAGGAACTGTGCTTCTGTTTTACTCTTGCTGTCCTTCCAGCATGCATTTTCACAGACACTCTTCAGCAACTACTAGTTTGCACAATTGTCGAAAGAGGTTGTGCCCTGCTTCCAGCCAACAGTGTTTTCCTGCCATAGAGGAGCCCTTAGATCAGAGTGGATTTGTCTGAAAACTAATCTCTTGGGGTCAAAAGGGTCTGGACGTACACAGTTGTTAATTGTTGCAGAAGAGAACTAGCAGGTTTGCATCAGTTTAAATTGATGGAGGAGCTCTACTTTTAAGCATTTTAAGATGAGACTGGGATCTTTTTGCAGTCAAAGCCTGACTTTCAAGAGCTCTGACTTTCAAGCTTGTGAACTTTTTTTTTTTTTTTTTTTTTACTCTATATTACTGTGTTATGTCTTTGTATATGTGTGTCCCTTCCCAGCACTGAGCATTGTTCTATTGGGGTGTTTCTTGAGACTCTCCAGGCATGGACCAAGAGCTCTGTATTATGTAGGTTTGTGCTGCTATCTCCCCCATTTTTATCAGTTACTGCCTTTGTGGGTATGCAGAGGACTTTACTAAGATGATCCAAATAGTCTTGGATATGTGTATTGACAACACAACTGTGCTATATTTTGGAAATGATGGCAAGGTTTTCCTAGTGGGGAAGATGGGTAAAATGCACCTCTCTGGAAGAAAGGTGAGAAATTAAGTAGAAGTGGAATTGAAACTCATTAGTCTACATGACTTGCAATATTACTTTTTATTTTATTTTATTTTAACCAATATGCTTTTGATGGAAGGATGTTAACTATTCTTTTCTCCCTTCCTTTTTAGCTTGGTTTTACTCTTGGCAATGTGGTTGGGATGTATCTGGCTCAGAACTATGATGTGAGTATCCTTGTATTCTCAGAGTTAAACTTATTCTGAACTGAAAATATAAGGCTGTTTTCTCTCAATTGGAACTGAATCAGGTTTTATTTTGATGGTTTATTTAAACAGAATGCAGATATGACTTTAGTTACAGGTGAACTTGAGTGTAAATGGAACCAAACGTCTACCTCTTTGACATTTTCTCTGTGAAGGAGTAACGCTTATAGTCTTTACTGGTGTTAGGGCCCTAGAGCACAGGTACGGCAAATAGGTATCTACATAGGTAGAGACAGGAGAAACAGAAAAGGTTTAGCAGCTGTTTATAGGTTATACCGGCACTAAAATACTGGTATTCTGACTGACAGACTGTCTGCTTACAGTGTTCTCCACTCAGTACACCTGTTTGTTACTTAAATATCCTTTAGAGCATCTGAAATTTCCGTCTTCTGTACCAATAACGAAACTAAGTTTTGCCAGCTTTTTTGGAAAATTCAGCATGTGCTCCTACTTCAAACAGTGTGTTGACCTACAGTCTTTCTTTCCTCCTTTTCTCACAGTGAGAAGAGAGCGAACTTTCTTTCCTGAGTTCTCACAGTGAACAGAGATTTTTCACTGTGAGAGTTAGAGCAGAAGATTTAGAGCTGAGTCTTCAATACAAGCTTTTAATTTCAGTGGTTGGCAGAATCCCTTTTAAGAGCAGTGCCACTTAGCTTTTCACAGGCTAGAGGAGTTAATAAAATTTAACATAAAGTTTTTTCCTTTCTTATGCAATCTATATTAGACTAGTTTAAAAAAGCAAAGCTGTTGAGGCTCAAATCTCTGATGATGTGTTTTGCTTTCCTCTCATCTTCAGTGTTGAAGTCATCTTGCTTTCAGAATCCTTATTTTTAGCTCCTTGGTCATGCACAAACTGTTGTGATGCTTTCTGTCAGCACTCCAGTAAGAGTACTAATAAAAGGCTGGTGTTTCCTTCCAATATATGTTTTACAGTATTATGAAAATGTAACCATAAGAATATATTTGGGTGTATCAATATGTATTGTAAGCATGGTGTAGTGTTTTTTTGGCAGCACTAATAAAGTATTGCCACAAGAGGGGGGACTTATGCTTTTGATTTGCAGGAAGTGGTTCCCTGGGAATGTAGCACTGACTTGCAGGATGAACATGGTCATTTTATTGCTGGCATTGAAGATGATTTGTTTTATATGACATCTAAGATAAACTTGTCATAATGAGGTCCTAATTCTGCAGCTGTACACACATGTGCTTAGTTATAAACACATGGAGGGTTCTCTTGACAGCTGTGGAATTCTCTTGGTTTAGCTTAAATGTCAGGCGTGTTACAGGCTGGGCTCTTAATTCTGTTTGCTCAAACAGAGCTTAACTTTGAAAGGCAAGGTAAGAGAGAAACTTAGGATACTACCTGTACTATTAGCCTCAAACCATCCAGTCTGTTTGGATTCACTTCTGCTTTGTGGTCAGGTTACATACGAAGTAAAACCCCATGATTTTTTTTCACAACTACACCAGTGGGAACTTTGCTTTCTTTTCATTTTAATCAGTTAGCTTGTGAAATCCAATGTTTCCAATTCCCCATTTTAGCTAGCGTAATGAGGTAATCTATTCCTTGCTCTTTAAAGTTGCTGCTGTTTTTTTTAAAGTTGTCAAAATTTACTGTTGGATTATTTTTTAAAAATGCTTTTATTTGCATGAGAGAGCTGAAGTTTTGAAGTTCACAAACAGTAAATTGAATTTTCACTCAAGTGCGAAACTGCAAAAGGTCACCAATTTGCAATGCAGTAGAATTCCCCAGTGGGAAAGTTTGGTTCCCAAAGGTGGACCAGGAGAAGTATTTCTTCATAAATTTCTTGAGAACATATTTGCTGCTCTTGAACCTATTTTTTCTCTTGGTTTGTGATGAGTATAGTACAGTCTAATTTCCCCTCAAAAAGTCATTATTAAAGTCTGTGCATCAGTGTTTAAATTGGCTTATTCTTGTCAGTTTGTCGTCTTTCAGTGAGGAAGCCAGACTGGTCTTACTAAATTTCCTGTAAAGTGATATTTTTTTCCTCCTGTTCCTGCTGGTTGACTTTTAGTCTTAACAATCTAAAATATCTCCTGAAGCCTCATGTGAAGCGCTCTCGTCAGCTGTCTGCTTGATGTTGCTTTGTTTTTAACCTCTGTGCAAGGTAACATCCTGGAAGCAAGTATCTTTTAGAAACCAATTTAAACTTCATAGGATTTCTTGCTGTGTTTATGGTATTTCTTTCCTGCTGAAGCTCATGTAGCTCAGGATTTTTTGTTAATTTCTGTGGTTTGTTTGTTTTTTGGTTTTGTCTTTAAAGATTCCTAACATTGCAAAGAAGCTTGAAGATTTTAAGAAGGATGTGGAAGCTAAGAAGAAACCTCCCAGCGACAAGTCATAAGAGAGCAGTGTTACCGAGGTCACCTCTGTGCGTGCATCAAGGATGCAGTTTACCTGTCAGGCAACAAAGGTCAAGTAGAGGGTTGGCATGGAAGGTTCCACCACTTTTAGTCTCCTAGAACTGGAAAGTCCTTCTTTTGAAAGAGCAGCCGTGAACTTTTCCTGGGACTGATTTTCAAGGGTTTCAGAATTTGGATTTGCAGCTGATGTGTGACTGGATAAGATCATTTGTATTTTTTGTTATTACTTTTCCTAATATTTTGTTACCCATTTTTACCTGACCAAACTGGAGTCCTGTTAGTCCTGTTACTATGCATACCTCACACTTTGTAATACCCTAGGTCTTAGAACGTCGCAAAAGAAATTAAATGCATAGAAAAGTAACTTTCAGGGTTTCTTGTCATTTGTTGTAGGCAGTGGTACTTCACTGTCCTTAAGATCTGCATTCCATTATTGGAGATGGGGAAGGCTCATTTGTCAAACTATGAACCTAGGGGGAAGTGGGGAGCTCCTGCCTTTTCCATTATGTTAAATCATCACTTCCAGCAGTTTAGACTTTGCACAAACATGGCTGATTTTAAAAAGCGTAAAAGGCCATCAACTTTAACCTACGTTTTAAATTTATGGTTTCTTCTATTATTGTCTCTTCCTCTTTCCCTTCTTGATTGCTTGAGGATGTCTCTGGAGTGATGGGAAGGATGGGGGACAGAAAAGTTATCTTCCATAAGTGGTAATTGGGGCACATGGAGGTCAGCAGTTAAATTGTGAATCCAAACCATTCACTTTATTTACTTACTTAATGGTCCAATATGTGTAATTGTTCTAAGTATGCTTTTTTACTGCTACTTGGTGTGGAACAAGAACTAGAGCTCAGTATTTCTATCAAGTATGTCTGGAATTGTCATTACTTCCTCATTTCTGTGCACGGTCTTCAGCCCATAGCCTTTGCATTTCAGTTGTCTACCATGTATTTTCTTAGGATTAGAACCATTGATCTGCTGTCTAGCTTGTTTGTCTGGTATGCTCTTCTTCACCCACTGCTGCCCCTAAAAACCCTGGTGTGTGAGAAAATACATATATTGTAGCACTGTCCTCATTTCTTTGAATGGAAAACAGTCTGCATTTGGAAACCATAGTTTTGCAGAAATTCTTTTGTAGATTCTGAAGAAAATACTGCAGTAATTTGAATAGATGTAAGTTTTATTAATTCAACAGTCTATGAAATTTATTTAATATTTTTTTCTGTGAAATAGATGAGTCCTATCAACTCTGTAAGGTGGCTTAAATCACTGAGTCCCCTTGACGGTCTGTCCTGACAGACAAGCCGTGAAGGACAGAGAAAGCACCAGAAGGATACTCTCCTTGCTTTTATTAACGATGCCTGGTGATGGACCACTATGAACAAGTAGGAGGAACAAGCACAGAGAATGACCTTCTCCACTCCTTCAGGCTCTTGTTTAAAGCATACCTAGAGTGCTTCTCCATTGGTGTTTTAGTTAGGGTAATGATTGTGCCTTCAAAGTATATTGCCCTTTTACCATGTTTTCATTGTCATTACGGGGAAAACTGTAGAGCCCGTGGACTGGATTCCTTTCAGAAGAGACTCAATCAGAAGATGTGCTTTGATCTCTAATGGATGTTTAGTCCATGAAACAGGCCTAGAGGCATTCAGAGGGAAAATACCCCAAGCTTTGGGCACTAACTGTTTTGCTCTGTAGACACAGCGGACTGTGCTCTTTGAGGTAAACATAGCTTGAAAGCTTTCGAGTACAGGGCTCCCCATGTACCCATTGTAGTTTTCACCCTCTACCCCAAAGGTTTTAATTTGGATACATCAAGGTGGATTCCAGGCTTAGGAGTTTTCACTGAATTGGCACAGACAGGTTTCCAGAGCATCTTACACCAAGCTTTTGCTTCCTTTTCCAAAGTCTGGTGGTGGCAGAGTTGTTATACAATGCAGTCCTGCAATTGAGGGAAGTATTTCTCATCTAAAGATTCTCCTTTTTAAAGAATGTATGTATATATCTCTGTATGCGAAATACTTCACCTGTAATTTCCCATCCTTCCTTTTACCATCTGCCCTGAAATGTGTAGCTAACATAGAAACTTTCAGTCTTTACTAATGAACACAAGGTTACAATTACAAGGTTAAAAGCCACAGTCTTACTAGCTATGCTACCAACTCTCCCTGTAGTGAACACTCAAAAAACTTGAACAGGGAGAAATGATTTTTACCACCTAGCGTTAGTTACCAGAAGTCCTGTGGTAGCCATATGTGTAGAAGATGCCAAGAATGTGCTTGGTGAAGGGAGTTCACAAAGTACAGCTGTTTTACTGAAGCAGTAGTGTACGCTCTGGGCTTTGAAAGGGGTTTCCATTAGCTTTCCTAGACTTCAGACCAGATTGAAGGAACTGTCTTCCACACACAAAAACTTTTCCATAGAGTGGGACAGCACTGCACAGCTGTTTTAATGCTTTCATGAATGTGATGAACTTGGCTTCCCGCACCCACCCCCCGCCACATTTCTTTCTTTCCTATTCTTGAGCAGAGTTCAATACTGGCTCTAACCCATTAATATTTCTCTGCTTGTCGTATAAAATTATGGTAGTGTTCAAAATTGGAATATTTTTTCCCTCAAATATGCTTTATGTTCTTACCTTTCTTTAAACAGAGACAAAGGAAGTAATATTCGCAATCTCTATTTGTTGCCAAACAGGGCTGTGTTACTCAAAGTGTAATTTGGAGCTGAAACTTTCAGCTGAGCATTCCAAGCAGATGTTAGGATTTTATTTTTTTTTCCCTGTCAGATTATGAAGTGAACCAGCTACAGCTGTAGTGCTGTAGAAACAGTATATGCTCATTAATATTAAAGACAGGACTTCTTAAATGTTTCACAGTTAGTAACACTTCCCATTTTAGCTCAAGCTGTCTTTTTTGCCCCACATAGTAAGCTGGAGAGCTGTATAACATTGTAACAGAGTTCTTGTCGACTTTACAACTACTGTATGACACATTTTACCTAACAGATTCAGCTTGAGGCTGTCCTAGAGGATACTAAAGGTTAACGTTGTATTTCTGAGGGCAGAGAGTACACGGAGATCTGCTTGATGCAGATCTTGCATCTGAAGGCTCAGAGGGCTTTGGATGCAGTGGCATCATAGCAAGTCACGAAAGATAAATGCACCTTCAAGATACCTAGGAGCAAGTTTCCCACTTAACATGGGTACTGTGAATTTCTGCATGTTCAAAATGCCTGTGTGGATAGCTGGAATTTCCACCTAAAATATGCAGTCTTCCTTCCTTTACTAAAAGCAGTTGTATTCATTTTCATGTATTGATTCTTTTGAGACATGTCCCAGAGCTGAAGGTTCAAGGCAGAAAGGGGGGGAAGGAATATATGAGCTACTAACAGACTTATCAAATATTTACTGTGGGTAGAGACTTACTATCTTGTGATGGAAAATGCTGCCCTAAGGCTCTTGTAGACTATCTTCCATTGAATACGGTAAAGGGTTAATACTGAAAATACACAAAATGCCAGATAGCAAAGCTAATTATTAACTTACTGGGCACCAGAGCTCAAATAAAGACAGTGGATTTACCTCACAGGACTAACATGAATGTGCAGTGGTGCCATTTTATGTCACAGAAATACAGCCCCTTGTCTCATGGTGCGTGATGCATCCTTTGGTCTTTGTGGCCCTTGGACAGGACTCACTCCAGTATGCCCGTGTGCCTCTTGTACCGTAGGACCCAAAACCAGACATAGCAGTCCAGATATATTTCAGCAGGGCTAAGAGGGGAAGCATCACCTCCTCCCTCAACCTGTGGAGGATGTTGTGCTTCATGTAGCTCAGGCTACTGTTGCACTGCTTTGCCTCAAGAGCACATTGCTGACTTACGTTCAACTCGTCTACCAGGACACCCAGGTGCTTTTTTACCAAGCTGCATTCCAGCTAGTGGGCTCCAGCTTGTATTGGTGTGTGTGGGATTATTCCTCCTCAAATACAGGATTTTGCATTTCCCTTTGTTGAACGAATTTCATAGATTGCCTCCAGAGGAGATGTTCGTGCCAAAGTCAGTTGTGGTTTTAGTCTTTAATACATCTGGAAAATACCTACATACCCCGTTTCTGTAAATCACCAACTCAAACCATAACTACTCTAATAACTTTACTATCTTGTGAGCCCAAACACTGGAGTGGAACATACTGTTGGTTTTCTGTGTCAAAACACGATTCTGCAACCTTTCATCACACCGGTTAGAACCCTTCTCTGACAACTGTACCTTTGGGTTTAAAGATGCAACCCAAGTAATAAGATAGTAATCAATGTATGAAAAAAAATACAAGGGCCTGTTTTAAATTCTATTATTCACATTTTCTGCAAACCAGAGAGAATTGAACAACCCATGTACAAGTATAAAGTACAGCTATCATGCTCTGCTGCTTTTTCCTGAGAAATAAAACATCAGTCTATCAGTTAAAGAATGAAAAATTGCTCAATATAAATCACCTCAGTTTACTTCAGTTGAATTGTTCAGGTTTTATATCACTGTGAAAAGAATATATATGTAGCCTTAATGGGATTCTAGTAAAATGTAATATAAAACTGTAACATAGAATAGTATACTGCTACTAGTTAATGTGATTATACTTTTTGGATAGGCATCTTAAATTCTGGGCTGAAAGCAGAACTTTTATTTTTAGGACTTGATGTATGTGCTGAATACTGAAAGCATCTGGAAATCACTTAATTTGAAATCAGGCTTATCTTCCCTCTGGTGAAAATACTTCAGCTTTGGTTATTGATAGAAACAAATCTGAAGCTGAGTGACAGTATGCTATAAATTACCAGTGAAAATATCCCACTTCTTTGTTCGCTTGCCATTTATTTTTATTTTTAAAAATACAGAGCAGCAGTCAGCACCCATTGCTGTCACGCTATGAGCCATGCAGCTTGCCCAGCTCCAGGCTTGTTACTCACCTACTGCTATTTTCCTTTGCTGTTTTCAGATTCTGCCGTGAAATACTTTCTTGGGTATGTTCTTATGTCTTCAGTGAAATGAAGGGAATTCTGCATGTACGTCTAAGGGTAGAATCTGGCTGTGGTGCATGCACTGGCTGATCTGATATGGAAAAAGGGCCGGTACAGTGCACTGCCTTCCTGCAAATGCCTGGTGGGACATGGCAGTGACAAGTGCCAGCAGCTGTGGACATGGAAGTGTGCTGAGAGCACTGAAACAGGAGGGGAGGCTGCTGGGGAAACTCCTTGCCCAAGCCCACTCCAAATTTTCTGCACGAATCTCATGAGACACAAACTATGCCAGAGACTCATGGAAATGTTTCTGAAGGAATACTGCTCGAGGTGTGCGACTCAGCACTGAGCAATTTCCATTTACCTAGTGCTATTGGTGTTATTACCAAAGAGTGTTGGTCGCCACTGTGTTTGATTTGTGACTAATCCTAGATCTCCCCAAAGCTGATTAGCATGCCAGCAGCTTGTCTCTTGCAAATGAGAATATCCTGTGTTCATATCCCCTGGGAGAGCTGTGGGATAGCAGAGGCCTGATGGGAGCTGAGCTGAGCAGAAATAAGTATTGGGAAGGTGGGGAGTGATTTGTTGCTGAGCATCTAGGCAATTTGAAGGTGTGGTGGATGAAGCGTGAAGTGAAAAGCATTAGATGAGTGCAGAGTAAAAGGCACAGACTGGCTGAAGCCTTGGGAAGAGATCAAGCCAGAGAGTTTCTTGGCAGGGGGAGAATGGTTGCAAGTAATTTTGGGGACTGTGAACAAAACACCCAGGGAGGGGAGCTGGAGTGGTGTGGGGGATCTGGATCCCAGCGGCAGGCATGAGTTTTGTATGTTGAGGTGCAGCAGAGCAGCAGGCTCGGGATAGGGGCAACACAGGGACTGGGTAGGTGAGAAGAGTTGAAAAAGTGAGGCTGAGGTCTTGTTTCATGGATTAGGAGGGCATGGGAATGCACTGAGACGTTAATTCACAGGAACACTTTTTCAAAACCAAGTTTACAGGAACTATGAATAGCAATTGTTTTGCTAAGGGATGCTGCCTCCTGATTTTTGTACAAAGGCTAAATCATGCTTTTGTGATTTATTTTATTTTATTCCCCTACCATTTTGTTCCTTCTCTGCCAACCTATGACCTTTTACTGTATCTGTTTATTTCCAAGACAAGTCTTTGGGATCCCTGTGTTTTGACAGAAGCAGCAAACCAACACCTCTTGCTCAACACTACTTCCCTAAGGGCTTTTGATGGGTTATGAGGTGAAATATATCCTATTTATATTCTCATAGAGCACCACAGTGTGCAGTAGTGAATAATTTATTTTATTGACATTTTATTTTTGTAGAATAGATGTTCCCACTAATATCTAGAGAGACTAGATTATAAATGTAAATCATAAAAATTCATTAAAGTGTATATATAAAGAGCGTGATTACATGAGATCCAATCATCCTAACAAACAACTCAAATGCATTGACATTAAAGAAATGATTAAAACCAGGACATAATACAAGAGAAGGTTTACTGAGTATCACAGGGATCCAGTCAGAAAAGCAGGGCATTCACTTTGCAGACTATAGAGACATTGGCCTTTTGGTTTGGTAGTTATCCACTCTACGTCACAGTTTCCAACATTTGAAGTTCCTGTTCCCCGGGCTGCTAGAGAGCAGGTGGGTGTGATGTTCAAGTGAATGTACACGATGAGGAGATAGACCAGCACCACTCCACTTCAGCCCTCTCCCTTCTTACTCATGGAGCAGCACTGAGTGCCATCTTGGATGAGATTGTACTTTCTCTGTCAGGGGAATCATAACTGCGTTACTAACTAAACAGCAGCCAAAGAGAGGAGAGCAATGGGTCTGTTGGCCTGTTAAGGTTTTGCTGGTCTCAGTGTCCCCACTGCAGTAAGATGACAAGGAAAGAAAGTATTGAACAAAACTTTCTATCTGTTTCTGAAGCTCTTCCTTCCAAAGCAGAGATCGCAAGTACTGCAATATTGGAAACTTTATACTGGTGCTGTGGAAAAAAACATTCTCCTCCTGTGAAGACTTCTTCCTATCTGTTTGTTGGTCTCTGTTATCCCTTTGAAATGCTGTAGCTGGTAGTTGGTAGCTGGTAGCTGTATTTCTGTCTAGGCCATGTGGTTAGGCTGGAAAGTGTTTTTTTCCAACACAGTGATGAGTCACCTCAGAATAATAATTTGCCTTTAAAATAAGTAGGTTTATAAAACTCTGGGTTTGTGCGTAAGACTCACCCTTCATTCACTGTAGGAGTCAATGGTAGGACTGAATATTCGGCTACTGAGTACACTAGTGTATATATCTTGTGTTCTGTCATTGGTGTCCTATATCCCCTGTTTTACAAGTCCTACAGAGTTGTTCTGGGGCATGAAAAAAACATAGGCAGAGAATTTGGAGGAGAGGGTTTTTTCAGAGTTAGGGTATCCCAAGGAAAACAATAGAGGAAGGCTAATCTCTCCTTTTAACTCTTGTTGATTTTCAGAACGGAAAAGCTTATGCAGAAGGCCTCCCTGTGGGTTTTCTTCATGGTTTTGCTATGGATCTTGGTTTGACATATACACAAGGTTTCTCCTTTCTTTTGTATGTGCAATGTAGTTTTAATATTTTATCCCAACTTGCTTTGGTCTTGCACTTTTTTCTTTTTTTCTTATTTTTTGTGGGGGATTATGTTTGGCTAGTGATGTTGCTGACTGCTGCCCATTCTGGAAAAGTATTCAGCTGGAAGAGTCTAATTCCCCAAGTGTTGATTGCCACCATGACAACAGCCAGGCCGATCAGATTTACACCCAGGCCAGCTTTCACCTACAAAAGCAAAATGCATCAGAGCACAACCAATGACAACTTGATTAAAACCAGTTAACAGGGAAAAAAGAAGGCACTAGGGTGTATGTATGTATGTATGTATACTGACTTACATATACTGTGATAAATTATGTATACTGATTTCTAGGGCAAAAACACCCCACAATGAGTATTGTGTATCAAAGTGTACATTGTGGGAACATTCAGGAGTGATAGTCAAAGGCTCTTACAGCTCATTGGAAAACTGCTCACTTTGTCGCTTGAACTTCCCAATCAGATAATCGGAATGGGGAGTTATACCACACATAACAGGGCAATAACTACATGAATTACTGTGGAGCTATGTGATAAATCTAATTTCTCATGCTCTCCTGTGCTTAACAGGTCAGTGCAAAGGATTGTGTACACCTGTTCTTTGATATCTCTTCAGACCATTACATTCCTAAAAAACTAAGATGAGAAATGTACATTTCCTCCAGCAGATGTGTGGATGTTCTTAACCTGACAGCTCATTTGTATAACAGCAGTGCAGATCAATATGACTTTATATTAGCACCAATATCATCATTATTATTATTGGCTGCTGGATGTGAGGACAAGGTTTTGAGGTGGCATGAAGCAGGGGAGGATATACCCAATCTCAAGACTCACCATATCTTTAATCTGGCAGTGCCCATAACTGAAGACAATGGCATTTGGAGGATTACCCACTGGCAGCATCACCGCAAATGAGATACACATGGTGACAGGAATCAGGGTGTATAAAGGGTTGATAAGCAGGGTTTCTGACTGGAAGGAGAAAGAGAGAGAGGTGTTTCACTTAACGAATAAAAGCCGCTGCTCACAGTTAGGATGGAAGGACCCTCTCTGCTCTATGTAAAGATTCTGTGAATCTCATCTCCCTGGTTTCCAAACTTAAGTGTGGAAGTCTTTTGTGGTTTTTTTTAGAGTAGAGCAGTGCTGTAATTTGGAGGTGGTCATGCTCCAGGGATTTCTCTTGAGGCATTTCACACTGAGGGAGGGTGGAGATTGCTACTATTAGGCCACCTTTGTGCTTTCTCCCACTTGTTCTCCATGTCATCGTATTGTGTCTTCTGGATCTTAACACTGACTGCCATTTCAGTCTTCATCCAAGAAAAGTCACAACAGGTTGACGTGAAGAATAAACTTCTTTCAGTTGCTGAAGGTACTGAGACCATTATGTAAAGTCCTCCTGAATGGTGGTTAAGAAGACTAGTTCGTGGTCCAAGCTTGCATGGTGAGAAGGCAGTGATGATGGAATACTCTTTACAGTGGTCTAAAGAATTGTTCTTCCACTGCAGCGTTCAGTGGTGGTGAAATTTTGCATTTTTGTTTACATTGCTATGGCCTAGTTTTATGTCAGAAGGCAAGGGAAGGGTATTCACAAGGCTAACTTTTGGAGAGGGAAGTGTGTCCAGGATACTTTTACAGTCGAAAAAGAGAGACTGCCTTAAGATGGAAGTTCAGACTACTGAAGGTAGATTAATGCTCTAAGTTTCTCATTAGGAGAGCCTTTTTATGCATGGAGCAGAAGTAAATCTGAACTCATAATGCATACAAACGTAATTCCTTATTTTCATCTGACCATATCTTCCTTTTACCTCAGAACAGTTCACATAATGTACTTTGGGACAGTCCCGTAAAGTTGTTATAATAGAGAAACATGATTAATGACCCGCAATCTTGGTATGGAAAGCTTCACATTACATAAAAGAAAAGAAAAAAAGGGCAGTTTTCTGTAACTGCTATTCCAATACAGAATTAAATTTGTATCTTTTTCCTCTGCTTTTGTCACCAGTCTTCTGATTTTTTTCTGTCCCTTACAAATATCTCTGCTTTCTGTGTTGGATGATAGTACACTTACCAGATCACCCCCTTGAACATATTTAAATCTGATATAAAATTCAGTCATACGGTCTTTTCTTACAAGTAGTGAGTGGATGACTACTAACTAATGAACAATACATTTAAAATAACATTGATGAGAATATCTCAAGTTTTATGTGGACGTCACCTGTCTTGTTGATTGCAATGTCACCTTTTCTTGTACGTAGACTATGAATCCCTCAGCGCAGGAGCTATGTTTTCATTTTCTCTGAAGAGGTATTGGATAAATTTCTTGGTGCTAAAATAGGCTTTTGGCTGCCCGAGTTTATTATTTTTCCTAGGCTCAAGACTGCAGGACGGTAGTTTGGGAACTGAGGCTGGGTTTCATGTGAACAGAGTGGCAATACCCTGGTGTCCTGAAACATTCCCATGAGCCTGTCAGGAAACAAGAAGCTAAAAATGTCATTGTTTTTACTCACCATGCTACATAAAATAGGCAGAAAGATAGTTATGGTTGCTGGATTACTAACAAACTCTGTTACCAGGGACACCAAAATGCAGGCCAGCAGAGTTACAGCCCAGTAGGGAAGGCTGCTCAGGGACAGCATTTGGCGTCCAATCCATGTAGAGAGGCCAGAGGTCTGGGGAAAGGACAGAAGTGCAGGAATTACTTAATATGTTTGTGAAAACAGATTCTTCTCTTTGATCCAGTTTACATTAGAGAATCCCACCAGCAAAAAAACAAAGTTTAGGTCAATGCTTTCTTTCCTTTTGTTCAGTAAACTGAATTTCACTGCAGTGCCTAATAGATAGTTGTCCTTAGTAATAAAGAAATACATCTGGTAGTTAATAACATTAAAAAGGCATCAAAGATGACCTTTCCTCTTTCTTCAGGATGAGAACTGCAGTATAGCAAATTGATGATGAAGGATTGCACAGGCTGGGTAGAATTCATTTTGAGATTAAAATAAAGAAATTTAGTTGTCTACATGTAGGAGTCTATAGCAGAGAGAGATGTGTATTCATGAATTATACTGAGTGTAGATGTAGTCAGTAGAGCCTAGCATATGATTTGGCCAGTCAGCGCTAGGAGCTTGACTCGGTTGCCTAAAGGGGAGCATCCAGTGGCAGCTGGGATGTTCCCCCTCTGTCTGGTCGGCTGCTAGTTGAGAAAGTGTGAGGTCTCTCTCAGATTCTGTGGCGTGCCTGCTAGCCTTGCAGGAATATCTAGGTATTCTAAAGTGTCTGAGATGGCAGATGCTTACACAATTGACCTGAGCCCTACACATCCTTTTGTTAGCTAGATAGCTGTCCACTGAGTGCAGAGAGTAGGGACTAGGTTATGTACACACTTGAAAGTATCCACATTGTAAATCCAAACTGGGGAGCATACGAAGGGATAAAAGTCCAGGTTTATAATTTTTGTATGAAGGAGAGTAAAAAGCTAAATCAGTACCTTGCATCCAGCTGCTAAGGCATAACCTCCTCCAACCAACACTACGATCTCCCAGGGCATGGTCTTCTGGAAGTCCTTCCAGGTAATGATGGGATCCAGTGTGTTAATATCTGTTGACTTTTCACCATCTCCTATATCAAAAGAAAGCAAGTGTGTGACCAGTATCACACTGGCCTTTTTTGCAAAGATCTTCACATTTTTCACACTAGTAGGAATAATGTAATATCCATAGTAGTTATCTTGAAAACTGTCTGTGAGAGAGGTGAAGAAGAGGTGTGTGGCCTATTTCTCTGTTTAGCTCGGCCTCAGAAAATGCAGCATATTAATTCCAAATGTCCTGACTTTCCCTTGGCTGCTCTGTTGATGTGAATAGTTATAAATGCCTATGTTTCATTCTATAGCTTTTTGAGGGACAGTGTGCTCTGTTGTGTATACACATGTGCAAATTACATGTAGACTGCAAAGATGGAGTTAAAATGTGATTATTTTCTCAAAGAAGGGCATTTTATCTTTCCAGTAGACCATGAAGCTTGATAAAGTGCTTTTATGCCCCTAAGTTTTATCTGAGGACATTATTTTTTATGGATGCCCAAGTATTTCCTTGAAGTAGGAGTTAGAGAGTATAGTTTTTCCTAAATGCTGCATAAGATATGTCAGTATAAAAAAATAAACATATCTATACAAATGTGTAATCTCTATGTAAGAGTCTATGCAGGCAATTCTATTTTCATACAGGACTGCTGAAGGCCTGGCACAGCAAACTTATCAATACCACTGAGTGCTACCCAAACGTGAGTGTGAAATACCAATCATTATTAATATCAAGAAGATTGTGTGAGAAGCATTGTGCAAAATTGGAACTTTGTCTGACATTTACTGACCACTTTTATGTTTACTTTAGGACATTATAAATTATTTCTGCTGTGTAAGCGATGACCAAATTATTTACTAGAGCTTATCTTCAGCTGATTTTGTAAACATCTGCATTACAGTTCTCAATATGGAACTCCATCTGAACCTTTCCTAAAACTCAGTCCTAAATTTTGATAATTCTGTTAGCACAGAAGAGATGCTGGCCTCAGATACAAGATCTATTTGTCATCTGCTGGATGTCACCATATGAATTAAAGCAACAGAAGAGTGGACTTGATGTAGGAAGGGCTGGTATCAGAGGAGAAGTTGAACCCTGACCTTCCACAATAAAAATTTCTTCCTGAATATTTTACAGAGAACAGGAACACATCATTAAAGGCACTGGAAAATGTGCCAGATCTCTTTCTTGCTGCACCCCACTCACCTTTACCCCTTTTTCCAAAACATGGCTTTTTTGCTGGAATCAGGAAAAGGAGAAACCCAAGAAATACAGAGACAGTGGCATCAGTCCGGTAACCTTTCCTAGGAAAGAAACAGTGGGATTATCAGAAAACCTCATTAAAAGAAACATTTCCAAACAAGCTACATGGCTGCAAGGAAATTGTTACAGGTGAAGTTGTATTTCCTCATCTGAAGTCTTACTAACAGCCCACTAGAAAAATACGTCTGCATATCAAGGATGCAAATTGGATTTTTTCCCCCCATTTTTTAAACTGACTCCTGTGGCCAACTGCAATCACTGCTCAACAGTTTTTAACATTCCATTAAAAATAAGAAATCCCTTTCGGTTTACAAATCTATTAACTTGGAGGTACAGAAAAATAGTGTGTTTATTAGAAGCAAGAAACAGTAAACACATTCTGGGGAAATGTCAACCCAAGTGATCCCTTAGAAATGAACTGTAGATTGATTTTAAATTAAACGTTTAAAATTCATTCTGAAAAACTCTTTTGAGGAGTGCCAAACTCTAGAGATCCTCAGGAAATCCCAGTATTAGGAATTGTTCTTGTATCAAAATTGGGATGTTAAAATAATTTTATGCAATAGAAATGTAAAGAAAATTTAAGTTTAAATCACTTATTCTTAAATATGCAGTGTGTTACAGTTACTTTTAATATTATTTGTTTCAATGTTATTTAAAATAAATATTTGCTTCAGTCACCATTTTGTGTAATATTTAATGGAAATGAACATTTTCTTGATAAAATTTATCTTCAGAAAAATAAACTTTTTGTAAAAAATTATTGTTTCAAAATAATTTTTAAAGAATTAATAATTTCAGTTATAGTTCCAGTCTATTTTGGTGACAGCCTCTCTATGAATGCACTAAAATGTTTTAACTTCAAAATCTGACCCTCCTATTTTTTTACATTTGAAACACATTTGTTTTACTTTCTCTACTTAATTCACTCTGCTTACTGAGAAGGAATACAATTTGCCACCATGTGAACATGTGTAGTTTAAAAAGAAAAAATCCTATTTTTTAAATAAAGACCTAATTTTTCACCACCTTGTTAAAAGTGGCTGAGGGTGTTTTAAAGCCAGAAATTATTGCAGAAAGTCAGAAGAAGCAAGGCCATGTTCTGGTGCAAGTTATTTAGGGAATTTCACTTACTTCTCAAAAAAAGATGACCATCCTGGTACAAAGCCAGGCTCACGAGTAAACCAAAGCAAGGTCATCAGAATGAAGAAAAATCCAGTCACCATCTCAGGATAGCTAGAAATAAAAGAAAAAAAAAGAAAAAGAAAAAAAAAAAAAGAAAAAAGAAAAAAAGCTAGGAATTTAATCCAAGGTCTGTCTGAAAACTCGAGAGCAAGTTCCAGAAGAAGTAAGAAAGCAGAAATTGGTTCCAAAAGAAGGATAAAAGCCATACAGGAAATAGAAAGGAAGATTAGTTTGAATTAAAGAATTTTACATTTGGCTGCCAGCTGAGAACCATCTAAACCCAGTAAAAATTAGGCTAAAAATATCCATCTGTTTTGCAGTTCAATCATTCATGGGCAAGACCTGAAGGAAAATATTTATAAATTCTTGGTCTATATTTGCATTATTATCTGATTAAATGTGTTAACAAGGTAAAGCTCATGTCATTATTCTAGTAAACACTTTCTATTGCATTTTCTAAAAGTGTAAGAAGCGTAAGAGCAAATGACAATGTAAATTAGCACAGATGTTTTAAACACATGGAATAAATATAAGGTGACTTGAGGATACTGAGTTTTCATTTAGGATTGCTTTAAATTAAGTATGGTTTCATATTTAGGCACAGTCTGAAAAATGGTGTGGATGCAGAGTTGATCGTGTTCAGTAAGCTGATCTGTCAACATTTCAGTTGAACAACACAAAAGTGTTTTGGGAAGAATAACTTTTATGAGGTATCATCCCTTTTGAAAAATGAAAATCTGGCAAAATAATCCTGTCAAGGGACATATTTTGCCACCATGAATAAAGATTATGGGCAACTGGGAAGGGCAGACAACTTATGGCATGGGAGATTGCTGCAAAGCCTTTGCTAACAGTGAACATTTATCCACCAAAATAAGTGTGTGCTTGAATTGGGAAGGGGGTCCTTTAATAATTTAGCTCAAAGGCAGAGACAAACCTTGAGTCAGATGAACTTTGCACCCTGCTATAAACCTGAATCTTTCCATTTATTTCCTTTTGCTTCAGAAATAAAAAAGACTTTGATTTTAATTCATTTTTGCATTTAGTTCCACTCCTATCCCAGAAAGGAGGGGAAAGAGCTGACAGTTTAAGAGCCAAAAGCAACACGGAGAGCAATATGAGAGGGTGGTCCTGCCTTGAAAGGCAAATTCCTGAGGAAGGCAGGTATGTTTTACCTAACATTTCCCAGTTTCTTATATTCTTCTTGAATTCTTCTCTCTGACATTTCCTCCCGTTTGGTCTTCTTTTTCTTGCTCACAGAACAGGTCTCTTTAAAACTGAGGTAGATAGCAAAGTAAAATTAGGCAAGGGCATCAAGTGGAAGAAAAAAAAAAAGTCATAAAAAATCATAGCCATGAGGCAAACTGAAAATTCCATTTGCGCAGGGGCTCTTGGGAGAAGATGTGACTGGGGCAAGGCCTGACGGCAATGGGAAGGGAAATTACGGCATGTGATCTTTGCACAGCCTAGTTTCAAAATGTGCTGAGAATCAATCCTAGACGTAGCAGGAAGGTCCCTGGGGTGCTCTGACTAATCACTGAGCCATCTCGAGCTTCGGCTGGGCTCCCTTTCTGTAGGCTTCCTCAAACAGCTGCTGGTGGCCAGATTCTCCTGGTGTCAGAAACCTCCAAAGCTATGGCTAATTTCTGTCACCGCGTGGAAAAACTGTGACAGAGGCCAGCTGTCAATAGATTTTCTTAATGGAGGAACTGCATGCTTCCCAGTTGAATCAGGGCTATCCAAAACATATGGGACCTGGTCTGGCTTTTGAGCCCAAGTTTGACTTGAATATTCAGGATTCACAGCAAGTAATGGGAGAAAGCTGTGCTGAGGATCCCAATAGCTTTTACAACCTGCCTGCTTCTACTAATAGTAGCTGTTTCTAAACCAGGCACAATCAGTGTAGCACCAAATTGCCTCTGCCAGAGGTCAAGGCAATAAGCCTAGTGTTTTGTCCGGGTGAAAAATGCCTGTATTCCCGACACACAAGCACAAGCACAGTTCATAGCTGAGTGTATTTACACGTGTTATACATTTGTATGAAAACTAGGTGAAGTCCTTAGTTTATTCAGATTGCCTTCATAATATAAAGAAGCCTGGGCATTCCTAATTGAAATTAAGATACTTGCAAACTGACTTTAAAATTTTCTTTTTCTTCTTTCTAGTAGCATTACTTTGCTGTGCTTCAAGCCACAGATCTCTGCCTCTCAGCTCCAGCTGTACTCCTGTCACACAGAGGTGCGTGGGGTGGGCTGAGAAACCTCTGCAGCTAAGCCAGAGGTTTATAAGCTAATATAAGGTAACATTTTAAGCTAAAATAGGCTGCAGCAGCAGGGACTGAAGTACCATGGGAGCACCGTGGCCTGCTTTTATAGTTCCTGCTGTTTTAATATCTAATTTGGTATCCCACTAAAGCTCCGTGCCAAACCATGGAGTAGTCCCCCTCCGTGTATCTGGTTAAGGGCAGATTCTCAAAGGAATTTGCAGAGATCAAGGTGCAGGCAGGCCCTGTCTGGTTAACAGAAAGTCTTAAACAGGCTTTTAATTTCAGTCATAAATGGACACTTATGTGACACTTGGTTTTAGTGCACCTAGCACTGCTCTGCACCTATAAGTATCTAAATTTCCTGCAAACCTTACTGTTAGAATCCAGTAAAACCCACCAGCAGTAATACAGTTGCTGGAAAAGAACTACGTGGTTTATAATGGCCAGTTCTACAGTAATGATTCTTCACTTAGCTCTGCTTTGCTGGCAAAAATCGTTTGGTGGGTCCGTTATCCTTCCCCTTTGACCAAGTCTAGAGCCTAAAAAGCAAGTCTGACATGTTCCAACTGGGCCAGGTAAGAACAGAGTGATGACACTGGGCTTCCTAGAAAAGAACATTATGGGAATTCAGTAAACATTTATGCGCAGGCATTAGGCAGCTGTTTCAACATGTTGTGTTTCCAGGCTTAGGAGGATGTAAAGGCAGAGTATTGTAGCCAAGCTTCTAACATAATATATTCTTTAATGAACTGCAGCGAACAGTAGTCAGAGATTAAGGAGGCTTGGAATCAACCAGTGCTTCTCAAAAAGTCAATAATGCTTCAGTCGCTGGTATTATTTAGAACAACATTAATCAGCATGAGGTCTTGGATGCAATGAAGAATTTCAATTATATTTATTTTTTTTAAAAAAAGAAAATCGGGTAATTGAAGGTCATGTCAGGGCCTGTTTCAAGATATTTTTTTTTAAAAAAAACAACCTTTTAATTTGGAACCAGACGCTCAGGAGACTGACTCGGAGAAGGGCATGGAGCTATTCACCTCTACATTATTTCTTCAAATTTAGTCAAGGTCAGCATCAAGCAGAATTCATTATCAATTTATTCATTGTCTTAGGTGAAATAAATTAGTCATGTCAGTTCATCTTACTTTTAAGAGTAAACTAAATCAAATTAAGACCACTTTAATTCTGAGTAAATGTGTCTGCACCACAATTTAATGCAGATTAACTAATCTACTCTAAATGCACACATTTAGTCAATTTTCATTAACTTTGCTGAGTGCTTCTGCAAAGAGAATACGTGGTACAAATGAACTAGGAGACTGAGATTTTTTCTTATTTTGGGGCTAAGAGACTGGTATCAAAAGGTATTAATCTCTTAGGCTGTGAGTCCTTCCCACTTTAAAGAGAAATACATATGGAGTCTATTTACCTTTAATTTTAACTGTTCTTACATTAATTTCATTGAGCTGGGGGCAGATCTGGTAACTTGTTCACTTGGAGTTATTTTTCTATTGAACTTTTAAGCTGTACTTTTCCAAAAGAACTTTTAGCAAGATTTTTGGTCCACAATGGGATCCTCATGAGAGTAAAAAAATCAGTAGAATGCATAGTAAAGATTTCCATCAGCAATACCTAGGTACTTCAATCTCAAGCAGCAATACGGTACACTGCTGTATATGCAGCACAGCTAAACAATCAAACAATCAGATTTCCTCTGGTAATTGTTCTGGAAAGAAGAAGGAAGTTGTGCCTTAGTTTTTGTTACTTGCAACTGGAAACATCTTTATGAGACATGTTCTAGAGTAGCCACAGATGCCCTGCTTTTGTAATCCATGCATCTTGAACAACTTGCACTCACTTGCAACCCAAGAACAGCCAGTGCATCCAGAACCAAGTCAGGACCAACATGATGAGGGAGATGGGGAAACTGAACAAAAACCAGGTTCCAAAATTCACCACTTCAGCATTTGGGTAGTGGCTGTAAAGGAAAAAAAGGATGCACAAGAAATTAGAACAGTAACTCCAATATGCACAGATGCACACACACATACACACATATGTGTATATATTTGTCATGGCATGATAGAAAAATTGCATCAGTAGGTATTTCCAACAGCTGCATTACATGTACATAGTGAAACCAATTGCCAAAGAATGTCAATCATTGACCACACCTGATCAACAGATGAGCCATATAACACTTCACACCTTTAAGGCCAAATAGTCTGGATTAACTAGCCAGCTTCAAAAACCTTTAGAGTTACCAGGAGTTAAATTCTGGCCCTACCTGTGGTTTGTCTTAAAGCTCTTTTTAATGTCAGCAGACTTAAGAATTATTTCACCCAGAATCTCTTTGTATGTCTTATTGTGGCCCACATGAATAATTACTATAGTCTGCTGGGCTCTGACAAAGATGTCTGATATGTGCTTTTGATACAACTGTCATAACAGCAAGATCTTTGGACATTCTGTAAAATGCAAATCCTTGGATTAAGGATGGCTTCCAAAATTAGTTTTCTTTGCTACCACCATTTCAGAGAAAGAAAGGAAGGATACCATGGCAGCAGTAGATGATCAGAATCAGGTCTGAGCTTGGACACATAACTGTGCATGAGGATTGCTACCAGGCTTCTGACAAAGGTAACATTCATGTTTTTGAGAGCCCTGGGCATATATGATAAAGGAAGTTCTTAGCTAACCAGAGAGCTGCTTCCCATCTTCTCTGAAGCAAAAGTGTAAGGCCAGATTTCTAAGTCTCTTTATTTTTGCACTACGTGTAGAGCAGCCCAAGTACTGCTAGTGGTGTCTCTAGGTTCACCATAAGAACTTGCTTTCTAAGAACCTGCAGCACAACTTGAAGCTGATTTTATGACATCTCTTCTTTTCTGAGTTTTTCTCTTTGTCGTCTTTGCTATATATTCATGTCTTTAGTGTTTACTTTTCCAGAGTGCCTGCTGCCTTCATGATAATCAGTTTGTAAAATCAAAAGAAGTTGCTGAAGACACTCAAATGTTACCACACACTGAGGAATTTTTATTTTGCATGGGAGAAAGATATGGATATGTATGAAGTTACACTCCCCCTTTCAACCATTAACCATTAGTAATAACGTAAGAGTAGAGAAGGAAACAAAATTGCCTTCAGACAGACTGTCTTACAAGGGTTCCTTGAGGTAGTAAATAACCGGTAGGGAGCACCACAGAGATTATAATGACCCAGCCACCATTCTCGCACAACCCCAATATCACTTACTTGTTGAAGTGCTCTAAGAATATGAGGCTAGTGGAGGTCCCTATGATGGTTGTCAGTCCTCCAATGGTTGCTGCATAGGAGATACTCAGTGAGAGGCATTTACAGACCATGTGGTCATGTCTGGTCTGATACCGGTACTTGGTGGTCAGGCCCAGTTCTGAGGGCTTAGGAGGCAGGACCAGTATCTGAGCCTGTGAGGGAATACATCCACCAAAGAAAGCAGGTGATCAGAACAGCAGCCCAACTTCTCTAATGCTATGGTGATACTGCTCCCCGAGAAACAACAGCTTTGCATAAGAGGGGGCAGATTTTTCTTCACAGGGATTAACTGGGATCAGAACTAGAAACCTGTCCAGGGGCCTGAAATTGCCTGGTCTGTGGCAGAAATGTAGGACAAACAGTAATCATACTTCTGGCTATGGTTTGAGCCAGCTCCGGTTCTCACTGGAATCTCAGCAGGATACTGAAAGCCTTAGTGGACTGCACAGGCGGGATGCCAGCACTGCATCAGTAGGAATCCATAATCCTTGAGGTTTATGAGCAGCTACCAGACAAATGCTTGGTGGACTTTTTACACTGGCTCAGGCCCTCTAATAAGGAATGGAGTGCTAGAGATCTCAGAAATGGCATGGGAAAAAAAAAAAGAAAAAAAAAAAAAAGGCTGGGCCACAGGCATATGAGAGAAAAAGCTGCAGGATAATATTGTTCCTAAAGAAACTTTCTTAGCAGTGATAAGAAAGTCTTTATGTTGGTGAATCAAGTTCTTGTGCTGGAAGGTACAGTACTTCAAGGCACTTCACGTGCAACCCAAGACTGTAATTTAGGATCAGGAAAAATGCAGCAAGTGGTTCAGATAGATTAGTTAAATTTATTAATTTTGATTTGGGTTTATGTAGTAAATTCAGTCATGCTATAGATTCATCATCATCATGAGGATACCCTGGCTAAAATCCCTGTAGGTTAACAATGAAGTGACTATATTAGTTATAAAATAACCACTGAATGTGTATGGGAAACGGGTATAAGAGGAAATCAAGTATCAAGAGCAGCCCACTAGCCATTTTTGAAAACATGCACTCAGATTCTTTTGAACTGTGAAAGAAAATTCGTGTTGATTTTAGCCTAACCTTTCCCAGATATTAACTTATGCCATTAAGATGCTACATAATTGTAGTCCAAACAGCAATCACTTCTTGGATACGTTCAGGAGAGGTAGAAATACTGGATGGAGGATATTGAGGGTGGATGTTTGGCAAGACAAAAGTCAGGTGGATACTAAGATGACCTAATGAACTGGCTGAACAGTTAAATGGTCCATGTCTACTGTTGGTTTAGTTCTGAACAGGATTTTGTGGGTCAGGGATTGTTATTTTTGAGCTGTGCTGTTTTCCAAGGAGACTTTGCAGAAATAAAGTGGATAGAACAGCCAAATAAGAAGGGAAACTTGTGATCACATTGCTAAATGTAAAGCTAAATGTATTGTACTAGCCATTGGGGGAAGGTCTTCTGAACATACCTGTGCTGGGGGCATCTAAAAGGGAGCAAGAACTAGCAAAGGGCCAAGCCACTGCTGCTGTAAGATGGTGGAGAATGATTCCATGTAACACAGCTCACAACGAACCAGTATGAAACAGTGGGGAGCAGGTGATGTTCGCGTCTCTCTTTTCCTCACCCCCCAGGTCTAATGTCTCCTTACCTGAGGTAGGTGCTGCCCATTGCTCTTAGAATTCATCGTTCCAATAGAGTTGGCTATCATGTGCACACCATTCATACTCTGTAGGGAGGAAAATGCCTTTGGATTAGCCTTTCTTCTGTTCCTTGGGACATTTAGATTAGAATTTATGATGCTTTGTAAAGGTCATGGGTAGTGGGATTTTTTTGGGGGTGGGGGGTGGGGAACCCAAACAAACCCCACTAAAATTTCAGCTGTAAACTTTACACTGAAAAAAAAAAAATTAAAACAAACAGCAACAACCAACCTGATTTTATTTTAAAGTAATCTTAAATCAGATTATAGTAAGTTTAGATTTTCTCCCTCTGCCAGGTAGGAGAATCTAACGGGTCCCTTGCTAAAGGCTATGACTTTGTGATATGTGTAGGTTGTTCTAGTAACTAAGGTGTCTCATCTGCAGAAGTTGGCAATACTTGGACTATAAGAGATCATATCTGAACTTGCTAGAAACCATATGGAGTTGTTAGTTTACTGACTGGATCTCAGGATCTTCAGCAATAAGTTCAACAAACACTACAGAGCTAATGTTCCCCAATTTGATTTGTGCAAGCAGGGTGATAGGTTAAATACAAAGCAGGACGTGCTGCAATATGTACTCTCTGCCAACAACCACTACTTGTTTGAAACAGAGGAAACAGTAGTTTGTTGCAGAGCTGTGTGGACTCTGCTCTGATGGTTCCTGCATTAGAAGACAGTGTAGCTCAGAAGATAGTACCTAGGACAATACCTTTGAGTGCATCAAGGAGCTGAAGTCAGTAGTAGTAGCGCTAAAAACAAAGAAAGGAAAATATACTTTAAAAATGCCTGTTCACCCAGCTACCTCAAAAGGCACACATCATGGGTAGGAGAGGCAAGATCTGAGGGATAACTAGTGCCTACTGAAATGGTGAAGAATACCATTTATTAGTACCTCTTATGTGGTGTCTTGGCCAGATACATGAGTCATCATTACGTTCCACAGCCCTGTCTCTAGCTATGTAGCAGTGGGGTTCCATCTCTATGCCAGAAAAAATATGTATTCTAGGTAGTATATACCCCACCCTAGGAATGCACTCCATTCACAGTGGAGTGAATTACCAGGCAATCTGGTGCTACTACTGTCTTGTTCTACTCAAGTTGTCTCACCAGCCTCTCCAAACTGTTGTTTCTGAGCACCTACCTGTACTACATTAAAGCCTTCACTAAAATCTGTCCTGTGTGGCATGTGGGCCATGCAAACAATGCACTGAAATTTTACTTGGACACTGAAAACAGATTTAATTTTAGAAGATGTGCTACATTTCTTTTCCTACCAAATTTCAAGCTCTTTTTCAAGTAATACTATTTTAATAATAGTTCTTTTATGAAATATCCCAAACATACTCTTCGATGGGGCTTAAAGGGATTAATGCACAATGCCAAACTGAAAATGTGATTGTATACTGCACAGAAAATATGACTGGGATAAAAAGAGGTAACAGAGGGAATACTGGAAAACCCATTAGTCTCTAGACTAATGAGAAAACTATTTAGATCTTGTAAGTTAACTTAAAGTTGTCAGCAGGTTCTGTTTGATTTTAAAGTAAATTTTTACAGATGTAACAAGAACTTGTTTCTCTTATTTTGAACACTTGTGAACAATATATAAGCAGCTCAAGAAGGCACTGTGCAATTTATTTTAACACCTTGTAAGATGCTCCTCAAGACTTAGCCCATAACATAGATTTAGGACAATGACATTGTATATTCTCTTGTGTATCCTGAACTTCTGAAAAATTAGTCCTTTCCTTGTTTTGCCCTTTTCACATTACTAGATTTTACCCCAAATAGAGATCTGGTTGAAACTGTTAGTGTTTCAGGCTTCTGAAGAACTTTGTCTATATTAAAAGAAGTATTTTAGGTTTTTTTGGGGGGAGGAGGGGTGTCTTTTGTTGGCTCTCCCTTCCCCTGTCCCTCTGCTCTCAACTGTCTCTGTTGAATGCAGAAAATTCAGACTTTCCTCAGGAATCCTCTGTACATGTCTTCCCTCTGGATATGTCCTGTGGATACTCCATGTTGTGCTTGGATCCTCTCCATTACTGTTCCTTCAGGGGAACAGAAATCAAAATCTGTGGGCAGCACTCTCTTACACAGCACAAGCTCAAACTTCAAAGAAGATCTTTCAAACCCTGAGAAATATTTTCCTTCTCTCTAAAATGGCCATAGTGTTAAAAAACTATATGAATACTAGGAAGCTTTAGTGAGATCCAGACCATTACATTAATCCCATTTCTTATATAAGCCTTCCTAGTCAGTCACGTCTGAAACACTCATTTGTAAGCTTCTGCTTGCCCTTCCTGGCTCTACTCCTGGGTTCATCTCATTGCAACCTGTGTAGGGCTCAAATCTCCAGTCGTGATGTACAGGGTTCATTCTTACTCCTCATTGATGAAGATAAGTTCCAGTGAAGGCTGGCCATGCTTTTCGCTGAGATCTGCAACGAAGGAAGAGAAAGCCGCCCTTGGGGTAAGAACTGAGCTGAGCCCCTGGGACACACCACTGAACCTGGAGAAGCTACTACAGACAAAAGCTTGTCCAAACCATCTCAGGTACTCTGTGACCCTTATGCAGCATTTTATTGTGTCATAGTGTCCTGATCACGTGCTTCTGGCAATTAAAATCATACCTACATATAATAGGCAAGATTAGATGACATCATTTTCAGCCTGAAACCTGTGAATTGAAAGAAAAGAGAGTTTCTTTTCTTCCCAAATCCTTTCTTTCTGGCAAAGAATGAAAAAAAACGAATCTTAGAGCTCTTATCAATATTTTTTTTCTTTTTTTTTCTGTGGCACCTGCTCTGACCTGGTCAGCCTGGGAGGGCAGGGGTAGAATGGACAAGCGTGGGATTGTCACAGACCACACTTTTGGGCCTCTTCTACATTTCTTTGACTCTCTTCTCAGAGGTTTCTTTCCAGCCCTGTAAAATCTTATGACCTAAGAATCCGACACACGAACTCCAGTTCATACCCTAATCCAACATAAAGAGTTTCCCAACTCCAATTGTCCCATCACATGTTGGAACTTTCAAAAGACATATCAGAGTACAAAAAGAAAGAGTACGGACCAGCCTCTTTGGCAGTACAAGTCAGATAGCTCTGATCTCAATAGAATGTGAATAATGTGTATCGTATCAATGAGCCTGGTCAGTGATAAACAAATGAGAAAAGAATGGCCAGTATTGACAAATACCTATTGGCCCATTTTCTTCAGCAGTGGTGCTGCCGGCAGTACTGATGACCTCGTGCTCCTCCTCAGCATTCACTAGCTCCTGGAGCACTGCCTCCACGATTGGCATCACCATGGCTGTAGTGGATGTGTTGGAAAGCCACATGGAGAGCACCGTGGTGCAACACATAAAGCAAAGAAGCAACCTGGAGTACAACACAGGGAAATATTCTTGAGGTAGTTTAACAAATATTAAAGACCTCCTTGCCTAACATTTTCATTAGTCAACTGATAACTACACGGGGTCTTTTTCTTTTTGCAGGTGCCAAAATATGCTGTGGACAGATAAAATGCTGCCTTGTGCCGAGAGCTGTCATAAGGCAATGTATCATTGGAAGCAGTTTGCTGCCCCACGTAGAAATCAGCATGTGACATAAGAAACAGTGATTTTCAGCATATCCAGGATTTAAGTATCATTTTGTGTTGGCTAAACAGCACACAAAGAAGGAAAAGAGAGAGTAAAATCAACATCAGTAAAAAATTGAAAGCAAAGGAACAAGCAGCCAAGGAGTAGGAGGTGGCAGAAAGAGGATGAGAAAATTTGTAAGCTTTCAAACTCTGAAAGGAAATATGAGGGGGAAAAAGAGTCCCAAACCAAGCTAGCTTTTGCCCATGGATGGGAAAGTTGGAGTTGTTATTTACTCTTTCAGGCTGCTGCTGTCAGCCTCAGGCTACCCCAAAGTCAAAGGTTCACTCACATGCCTGGCTTTGCTCCAGCCATCATGACCATGCGCAGGGCGATTCGCTTGTGAAGATTCCACTTTTCTACAGAGGCTGCCACACAGATCACACCCATGAGGAGCAAAGTTGTGTTCTTGAAATATTCAGCAGCCACCTGCATTAAGGGCAAGGGGGAAACAGTCAGTTAAAACAGCAGTAAGCCCTCTACACAGAGAGCATGCTGCGTGAGGGGAAATACGGTATTATGGATTTTCTCCCCATGGAGAAAGAATGACACAGAGCTGGAGAAAATGAATAATTTATGAGTCAAAATGTTATCTTTAATCTCTTCCATGCTGTGTTTACAAATAACAATTCTCTATACCCACTTGCTAGTAGGTTTCTCAGCTTTGAACAGATCAAGAGAAATTTTACTTCACTGCCTGCAGTTAATCAATCATACTGAGCTCAGCCCAGGCTGAAACAGCCACAGAAAAATCTCTGCACTGAAGGCAGCTTATTCATGTGCTTCATCTTCTTTTTCATTCTGGAGATGCCGTTGTCTATCTTGTTTATAATTCTTATGTCTTGTTCAACTGTTGGGCACAATGTGGCATCCCTAGAACCTACAGTTTCAGAAAAATATCCTTTGTGACATGCTCTCTGAATGCAATAAAGGAAGGCTGGGATATTGCTGTGATGATCCACAAACACCATGCCAGAACTTTTCAAAATGGGAATCCACCTCCATTGTATCAGGAAAATAGGACAAAGTTTCAAAAAAGAGGCTTTTAATTTAAAGGGGATGAACATCAATCATCAGCTGGCTCAGGAAAAAATTCAGACACCACACATGGTCCTCCAAAGCAGCATTCTTGAGTATGGGGCTTGCTAAGATACCAGATGATGTTCTGTGAAGTGACTGCAAAAATAACAGATGAAGCAAACCAAAACATTCACACATATGCACACATAGACATTCTCTTGTGTGAAAGCAAACAAAATGGGAGAACATAAAAGTTACAAACAGATGCTTGGAGTCTAGCTAAATTTTTCATTTTGTTCTGATAAATCTTTCCGAAGCTGTTGCTGGAATATTTTTCCAAAAACATTGTTTCTTCAGTTTAAAACTATTCCTCTAACCAAATATAGGTGCCAGCATTTTAAAACAATTGAAATCAGTAGAAGCAGTATTTTTTCCATTGTCCTCAGTTATACCGACGTTTCTCCATAGAAATGCAAGAATGACACTAAAGTCGTTTTGTGAAAGCTGCAGCAAGTTAAGCATTTAATTATATTTATTTTAAAAATCCCCATGGTGTCCTAAATAGACTTGGTCGTCACAGCTGTGTGCCACAACTTTCAAATATCACTTTTTTGGCTCTCTTCCACTGATTTCTTTCTCATTAGCTTTCTTTATTTTCCTGCTACCTTGTTAAAAAAAGATCTTGAACTGAATGAAAGGAATCCATCAAGCCAACAACACAAAGAGTCTGTTGTTTTCCTTTATTCCTTTCCCAGACTTTTTTGAGAAATAAGTGAATACTGATATTCTTATTACTACACACACACACATATACAACACGCTGGCTCATGGCCTTAAGCTCCTGTGAGTTATTTGTAGCTTAAACTGCTAGGCAAGAGCCCTGGGTTTTTTTGGCACTTTAGAACAGCAAACTGGAAATACTGCAGCAGCGTCAGAGTTGTTTATTTTAAAATACAGGGGTTTGTTTCTGTTCCTAAAGCAAATAATACATTCTCCATGGCAGTCTCACTGTCAAGTCTTACTGTCATCTAAATTGATAATACACTGAATTCCTGTCAGGCTGCCCTTAAATTTTCCTTCTTCAATATGTTGCAGTATTTTGTAATGAAAATGTGTAACTACTTTACCTTCATATGAGGAAAAAGAAATCCTGAAAATAATTAACTGTTGGTGTGGAAATTTATCTGATTATATTACAGTTTTCACACCACTGGGAGAAATAAGACAAGTCATAAAACTATTGGTTTATACTTGAGTCCATCCATATACGGATATGCCCAGTGCTAGATTGTGTTAGAAATTCAATAATTTTATCGTTGCTATATATTCTTTTGTGCTCTTATCTCTGTTTCTAATCCTTGTAAGTCAAGTGTGATGTCCCCTCACCCCCCCCAAAAAAAAAAAAGGGGGGGGGGGGAGGGGGGGGGATTCTCGGCCTTTCAGCTCGGCAGCACATACAGACAAATAAATTAAAAAGTGGGAGAAGTGGAACTAACCCAATAATCCGTGAAAACCTAATTTCCCTCACAAGCGTCGCTGACGCAAGCATCTTCCCTCTCCCTTCCCCTTCTCCAGTTCAGGGGCAGTGATTGGAGAAATTGGCTAACAAGATCAGAAAATTTAATTACCGTTCTGCCTCCCCTTCCCAAGAAATTGGATGTCACACTTCCTTGTAGCCTGCTTTTAAGACGTGCTCTAGCCAGTTTTCACATGACTTGAACCTGACTCCCTACTCTCTCCCTCCACCTTCCTCCCCTGATTCCCCATGGAAATATCCATCCAATACAGCTAATCCTTGGAGCAGGAGCTGAGATGTGAGAGGGACCACGGACGTATTGAAAGCCATGGTAAAACTCTGCCTGGCCTAAGTGGAGCCAGTTTTGGTTCCTGGTGTTGAAGGGAGCATCAGAGTGGAGAGAGGAAGAGCTGGAATGCACCATGCCCAGGGAAGTTTAGATGGGATATTAGGGAAAATTTCTTCACTGAAAGGACAGTGAAGCATTGGAACAGGCTGCCCAGGGAGGTGGTGGAGCCAGCATCCCTGGAACTGTTTAAACAACGTGTAGATGCAGTGCTTAGGGACATGGTTAGTGGTGGGCTTGGCAGTGTTGGGTTAACGGTTGGACTTGATGACCTTAAAGGTTCTTTTCAACCTAAATCATGCTATGGAGCATCATCTCTAGGTGATTCCCATCCCTCCATTTCCTGCTGGAAGAGGCAAAAGGAGAGGACAGGGTTGGAAAGGGCTTTGGATTTGCATTACTCTTGCTCCTCTGGCTTTACTGCTGGGCCACAGAGAGCACAAATAAGAGTTTTCCTGCCTGTTCAAGCTGCAGGTCTCAGACATAAGCTCCCTATTTTTTCCTCCTTGCTCCCAGACTGAGGCTTTTGTGGGGGTCCTGTGGACACCGGAGGGCAGAGGCTGGTTCTGCTTGGCCATCACAAGGGTCTGGGCAGGGCAGAGACGAATGCAGTGCAGAAGAGAGGAAACATGGCTTGCTTTGTAATGTCACTTCTACCATCGGAAGGGATCTCAGACATGCAATTAACTAAAAAGGAGGCTGTTCTGCATAACACAAGCCTGTTGTATCCAGCTCAGCAGGCCCAGTGACCCAGGCTTTCGTCTCATGGCTGGCGATGTCACCAGAGTCCCCTGGTAGCGGAGCAGCCTTGCTGGAGATGGCTGCTCTATTTATTTTTCAATTTGTATTCCCAGCATGTCCTGTTCTGTGCTAACTGTAAAGCCTGGCTTAGAAATTCAGTGCAAGCACCTTATCAGATAATGAATAATGATTTATTGAACATATGGGTAAACAGCATAGATAAGATATAAATACACTTCAGAAATGCAGTTGCATTTGTAAGAATGTATGCCAAATCAGCCCCGTGGCTTTTGGCCCTGTTTGCAGCTGCCACAAAGGCATCTTCTGCGTGGGCTGCCGTGTGTCCCTGCACGTCCCTGTCTATGTGCACGTGCCCATAGGAAAAAACCTAAGGACAAGGTGTGAGGGCAAAGTCATCTTCCAAGAGGTACTCCCAGGGACGTGGGCATTTATTTGCTCTTGCTGTAGGAGCTGGTCTTGTGTGGGTTAGAGGTGCAGAGTGCATCTCCACCCAAGTACATGACTGCCACTGGGAACAGCTGGATGCTGGAAGCAGTGTCTGGTGGCACATAACCTGCTTGTCTTGAAGACAGAGGAGTGCTGGGCCAGGGGCTGGCTGCCCTCCTCTCTCGGGAGGGCCAGGGCTCTGTGTGGCAGGTTTGCAGAACCAGTGTTGAAGCCTTTGCCTCCACAGTTGTGCACCGCCTGGAACCCAGGTCAGGGTGAAGTTACCCTGAATATGTGTGTGTCTCACGTCCTATTTCTGGCCATAGCATAAACAGACTCTGTTACTTGAGCCAAAATTTAATTTTGATTTTAAACAAAATTGAAGATTGTTCACCCACTCTAAATAAACCAGAGCTGTGGAAGCAGCATTGCTTACACCAGCCGGGGTCTGGGCTAAGCCGGGACGAAGAGATGGGTCACGGCTGCTCTGTGCGCATGGTGCAGGGACCCCGAGCTGGTGTGTGGCGTAAGTGTAAGGGCTGGTGCTGGCTTATGGAGAAGGGGCTCATGTCAGTGAGACCTTTCATGTGCATAAACCGGCTTGCTGGGGCACTTTGCCACACTCTGCCTCACGTGTATGCTGCACCATTGGCAAAGAGCAAAGATTGCTCTGTGAGCATGTGGGTGCCTAATTTTTTGCAGGTAGCACTGTGACCGCCTCCAGGAAGACGGAAGGCAGGATGCAGTTGTTAAACGCAGGGTTATGTATATGAACACGGTGAGTATTGTTGTTTGTGGTGCCACGAGTGTGGAAAGGCTAACTTGCCTTCCCCTTTGAAGTAACCTTCTCAGCAAATACCAGCTCACAAGCCTTGCTCAGCTAAACTAACAGCTGCCCGTGTGCTGCTTGTTGAGTCTATCACAGCTTTGCTGCTGAGTTTGCAGTAATTGCTTGCAGAAAACTCAGTGGAGATCCAGCATACCCTTGCTATTTGGAGAGCTGTCCAAGAGTTGTGGTAACTCTCCACCTCTGCCGTCTTCAGGTATCCACTCATCCTCCTCTGGGCATCTTCTCGTATGTGGTACCGCTTGCCTAAAGTGATCTCTCCCTCTGCAGTCGTACCTGCCGAGATGTCTACAGCTCCCCTCTGCAGGCACAAAGGATGGCAAGCGGTCACCCTGGCCTCCTTATTCTCCCTGTTGCCCTTGATATCTGCTTCTCCACTTTCTGGCCGGGGGCCCTGCTGTCAATGAGACAGTATTATTTGCAGCCCCCCAAGGTCACAGCTAAATGATAGCCGCGCTTTTCTCCTCTGCTTTAATCATCTGTCACCAAAGGCAGTGACGTTCGAACCCTTTAAATGCTAGGAAAGTCAAACCTCACCGAATGGGTTGTTAGGCATCTGAGCCACAGACATGGCAGGGTTGTAAAAGACCTGGCAAACCCGGAGATATTTTAATTCAGAGCCTGGCATTTTGATTGTTGTGATACCAGCTTTCAGAGCCAGGAGCAAGCAGATAGGGGTGATGCTGGCTGTTTTCAAGTTAACATGCGATAATCCTTTAAGATGCAAGAGGGGGCACGGTTCAAGAGTCCTCTGAGATCATCTTTTGTGTGTGTGGGGTGCTACAATGGATGAGTGTGGGAATACAGCCAGTATGGGTTTTCCAGCTTCAGTCCTGCCACCTGTGAGTGGAAAGATGGTGGGGTTTTTTTCATGCGCCCTGCAATAGTGACTGTGGCATTGCTTTCCCTGAGGCTTTTGTGGAGACTTGGGGTATCGCTTTTTTTTTTTTTGACCTTAAGATTGTTCAGTGTCTCACTGTGTGAATGCCTTCCTCTCACTCCCCCCTCCCTGTTTGTGCTCATCATCCCCTTGTTTTCCCCAGCAGGCCCGGCTCACTGTCGTGTGACTTCTGGGCTAAAAGGTAAATTACAAAAGCACAGGGACCAAGAGCCTGATAAAGCTTTGCGATCCAATCTGTTGGCGAATACAGCCACAGAGAGAATTTGATTTGCATACATTTCCTACCCTGAATTCCTCTGGTGCTATTAGGAGTCACCATAGCTAACACAATCTCTGAACTGTGGGGCTTATATGCATGCAGAAGTACACCTATTTGCTTTCTTGGAAAGAGATTTACTGAAGCGTTTTTCATGTTATTGTCCACCCCCCCTCCTTTTCCTCCCTGTCAGAGGATTTTGTGCTGCTGTAGAGACTCTTTGATCTGAGTTAATTCTTTGATGAAGCTCCACAAGACAATAGAAAAACTGAGCGCTGCTCTGGGGAGAATCCTTCCTGCTCAAAAAAAAAGTGGAAATCACGCTCGCTTGGTGAGGTGGTGCAGCCCGAAGGCAAAGAGCCTTGCTTGCTGCTCTCATGGTGTTACTTTGCTGGTGGACACCAAGATGTGAGTACTGCTCTGGGCAGGGGGAAGATGTGGGAAAGACTGGTTGCCTGAGGGTTGTTTGTATCAGCAGGGGGGGCGGAATTAGGGCGAGTGATTATCAAAGTGACCGTGGGAAGCTGCCTGGGTAGAAGGATGTGGGCCACGTGCGCTTTCTTTGCTAAGATGCTCGAGGAAGGGGTTTAGAGATCACAGCAGTGGGAGGACAGCCCTGTGGCATCCGCTAGTTTGGAGTGAGACCCCTTCCATTTCAGCCGGACCCAGGGGCTGCTATTAAGAGGCATGTCTGGAAGTTTTAAACCCAAGCTCTTCTTTTCCAAGGTCTCTTGGCTTTCACATACAAATCAGAGTGGATGTAGCCATGGATTCATGTCCTGCCACATCAGACTCCTCTAGCTGGTCTTCACCTTGGTGAAGCATCCGCCAAACAAAGCTATGTGCCAGTGCCCGCCCAGAGTCACGGGCTCTGCGGGATCAGCTCCCGTGGGAAAGTTAGTGAGCTGCGTCTTGTTGGCCTTGGTCTTTCCTCCTTCCCCTTCTTGTGCCTGGCTGCCCCGTTAATTGATTACTCCACTGTTCAGCTGTTGCTTCTGGAGCTGAATGCCTCGAGTTAAACCGCGAGAGCAGAGAAAGGGAACAGTGATTCTGAGTGCCGGGCTCGCATCTGAAAGATTACGGCACAATCTAATGAGCTCATTAATTTCATTTCATTAACCAAACAGTGCTTGTGGAGAATGGCAAATATTTAAAGAAGCGCAGCAGGGTCAGAAACACATTTAATTAATGTTGTCACATGATACTGAGAACAGGAGGGGGGGAATAAATCCTGATGCTATATATTAACATCCATGGTGACTTCTCTTTTATATTTAATGCGTTTCTTGGGTGAAAGTCCTTTCGCTCCTGTATGTCTGCCTGGCTCCTATTATTACAGTGCCTGAGCAGCTCCCTGACTTGAGTGTGTTTCCCTTTCCTCTCAGGATCCATGGGAGCCAGGCAGTGCCGTTATCCCACTCAGAGGGGAATGCTTGAGGCAAGAGGAGAGGACTCCATCACAGTTGCGCAAAGGGTCTGTGGCAGATGATTCTGGTTTCTCTGTGGTTCTCCTCTTTGGTAGGCCGTGCCTACTGTGATGATCACAGTAAATTAGCGATAGTTCAAGCTCGTCAGCTTCCTGTTCATCCAGCTGGGCAACCTAGATGCCACAGCGCGAATGTAATCGGAAATGCACACAAATGATAGGGAAGAGAGGGTCACATTCTTTCTCAAATCCTTTGAAGTCTGGTGCACTTGACTGGGCTAATTGTAGAGACTGGTGTGAGTCACAGCGGTTACAAAGCAGGTTCTCATCCCATTCTCCCGCATGTCTAAGGGAATTTGGATCTGGGGAGTTTGGCCTGAACCAGCTGCATATTTATTAACCTGTGTTGTTGAGGTGGGCTTTGCTAAAAGCTCGTTTTGATTTGGAGGAGGATATCTCATTTGTGGTTCTTCGGTTAGGGCTGCTGTGAGGCATCTGATGAAAACAGCATATTGCTTTTCTGATTGTCCTGGTACACTCTGCTTCTTTGGGAAAATTGAATTAGGATGGACACCTGGAATGCACCTGAAGGTCTGGGTTTCTCACTGGCAGATTATTTCTGTGGTTTCTGGTTGAAGAAGCATCCCAGCTAAAACAATCTCAGAGGGGGTGGAATTGCGTTTTTATCTTGAAGTCTGCTGGCGCTCCTGTGTTTGTGCATGTACAACTTTGCGACATATTGGGATGCTCTTAGCTCTGCTAAAGGGCGCTGCTTTTGAGAGAGGCAGGAGATGGCCCTGATTTAGGGTAAATGGTCAACTGAGCTTGCCTGGGACGTTGATAGGGTCAAGCCTGCAATACTGTGAAAATCAGCTTGGCCAAGAAATCATAAAACCAAGTCAGCTTTGCTGTTAATGGTTAGTTTCACACTGTGCTCAAAAGAAGCCATGCCCTCCTGAACTGCCGATACTGCTTCATTTAAATCGATGGGTTACCCACTGCAGAGTGCCGGGCAGCCAGGTGTGAATTGTTTTTAGCTAAGAGTCTGAGTGAGATGGCTGCAAATGCCTTCCCAAGACCACGGCTGCCTTGGGATACTGCTTCACCCTGCCAGCAAACCTCAGGGTTTCACCCGTCCCATTGCAAGCTCCCCTTGGAGCAGAGCTATGCCAGAGGTCCAGAGGGGATGCATCTGTGCAGGCAGGACCATTTTTTCCTTGCCATAAAAGCAAATACACTATGCTTGGCAATATTCCTTAGCGGTGATTATACTGACATTAAAGAAGTGTCTGCTGTTAATGCAGTATTCATAATGCAAGGAGTTCAAAGGCATGGTGCTTTCTGGCTGGCCAGGTAGAGAGCAGGCAGAGCCGGGGGGTGTGTGGGGGTTCCTGTCATTAATTGCCGCAGCTGGAGGAAGCAACTGGGCTGAAAGGCCGAGCAGAAATTGCAAAGTGCCTATGAATTAGTCCTTTGGTGACAGCTTCATCCGACAGCTTTCTCTGCATCGTCTGGCACTTCCACAGGCAATCGCAAGCGGCTGGGGAACAGAAGAAGGCAAAGAGCAGGAGAGGGTCTCCTTTCGCTTTGCTCTATGGCAGCTCGCCCATTACCCCATTGCTCACCCGTTGGCTTGTCATTATTTGATTCTTCTTTATTGCAATAAAATGAAGCCGTGGTTTGGGCTCGTGAGTTCATCCTCCATCATGCAGCGCTAAGCCATGTGGCTGGAGGCCAGGTGCTTCCCGATGTGCTCAGGCGGCGGGAGCCTTGCTGGGCAAAACCCACTGCTGCTGCACAGCTGGGATGGGTGGGATGCCTGGCTGGTGGTGAGAGGTCTCAGTGCTGCTCTGGAAGTGCTTGCCACTCCAGCATGAGGCTGTGCTGACTGGATGAAGGATTTATCCCCCTGTGCTGGGGACTTAGCAGTGCTGGGGGGATGCCAAGGAATGGGTTGCTGTTATTGCTCCCTAGGAGAGGGGTCACAGTGCCCATCATTGCATTAAGACTGAATTGTAGCAGAAACATCTGTTGATGTAAATTCCTGCTGGTTGTTTTGTTGCAACCTTTCTGTTTGCCTAGAAAGTCTCAGCAATGAAGCGATGGAGGCTGTGTCCTTGGTTGGCAGATGTTGTCTGCAGGGAGCCCTGGGGCTCATACTGGATGAGTATGTGATTAGTGCCCAGGAGGCAGATCGTAATAATTTCCATGGTGAGTTGGTTGGACTGTCCTTCCTGTTTCTGACATATGGGCCTCAGGCAGGTCCAGCTTGTGCCTTGTGCTTGCATGGATGGTCCTGATATCCAGCCCAGCATGGGAAGAGGCAAAATCTCTCCCTGCTATGGAGCCTGCTGCAAAGACCTCACTTTCCCTCAGGAAGAGCAATAGTACAGCATGACTTGGGGAAAGGTCCCTCTGGGTCCAGCACAGCTGTAGGATAAGAGAGGTCCTTGTCTGGGCTGAAATCGTGTCCCAGAGCAGGAGTTGCGAACCGCGGGGAAGCTGGCAAGGCTCAGCCAGGTCTGGGTGATCTTGCCAAGAGCTTGCAATGCTGGGAGGCTGATAGCATTTCTGTGGTCTCAGTGACATGTATTGCCCTTTCTCTGGAGGATCCATTTTTGTCCTGTCTTTGGAACTGGTGAGCAAGCCGCCCACTGCATCCTGCTGAACCGCTTTTTCATGCCTGGGAAAAAGAAAACCCATCCTCCTGCATGAAATCACAGAGACAAAAATCTCCAGTGGCCGAGGAAGCAGCTGTGCCTTTCAGTCGCCGCCTTGCAGCGATGCTGCCTTGAGGATGATGGTTTGCTCTGTTGCCGTCTGCATGTATTAAAGCAGCGCTTCCCCATCGCTTCCTGGCTCCCTAAAAAGCCAGGTCACACCAGGGATGTGACAGATTGGCTGGTGACCTGGAAGGACATCAAATGGAAGGATTTAGCTTCTGGAGGGCTCTCGCCTGGGGAACTCGTGGGTGGAGAAACAAAAATCTTTCCAAATACCAATGCTGTCTGTTCTGCTGCTTCTCAGAGGGAGAAACTGGAGTGAGAGCACCTGACAGCAAAATGCTCCCTGGACTGCCACTATTTCACATCATTCCCATTCCCAGCCTCTTTGAGTAAGTGTTTGACCATCTTTGAAGGTGTTTTCTAGTTCACTGGTGTCATCTGTGAACAGACTTTCTTGCCCTACTCTCTGAAATTTGGACCATGACCAGAAGTTTTCTTTATCCCTTTTTATACTCAAGATGCTGGAATCCCTGTCAATTGGCCAGCTTGTGGAAGTGGAACAAACTTTTCTTTTAAACCTTTCCAGCAATATTGCAAAATCAGAATATTTATGGGATCAGGAAAAAACAACTTTGCCAGTAGAAAACTGAAAGATAGAACATAAACCCAAAATTGCCGAATTCAACAGAACTTAAAACATTACTGCTATATACTATTTTTTGTGTGTGTCTTTTCAGAGGGAGAGATATTCCCTGCTCGTGAGTTGAAAGGTAAAGATTTTTTTCCCAGCTCTAGTAGTGGCACCTTCTGCTGTCAGAATTGATGGCTTAGATTCTCAAGATACTTCAGGCTTCAATACTTTTGCTCCCCTAATTGAGGTATTACAGATACTGTGGATTTTTTTTAGCACATCCTTTACTTTTTGTTGTTTTCCATGGTTCAATGGTTGCCTCCATAGGTGAACTTGGAGCTCTGTCCAGAAGATAACAGAAATCCTTAAAAAAAATAGTAAAAGAAAGCGAGTCTAAATATAAATCTGTCAAAATCAGATTCTTCTCTGCAACGGCATTAAAGGAAGCCAATTGATTGCTGGTATTTGCGTCTGAAGAGCTAAGTGAGGGAGCCAGGGGGAATACCTCCTCGTGGCTGTCAATGTGGGACCTGGCAGCCGTGATGCCAGGTATCTGTCATGGACGTGGAGACAGATCGATGTCCTGTGAAGAGAAACTGCATGGGTGGAGTCCTGGCTTTGCTGAAGTCTGGGGCAAAAATCCCACAGGCTTCCATGGATTTCACCCTTAGGGAAAGAAGACAAAAAGGCATGTTCTTTTTCTCCAGGTTTGGCCCAAGCATTTACTCGTCCTCCAACTCAAGTTACTGGTTGACAACAGTTTTGCTTTTTAGAAGATGCCAAGTATGTACCTTCAGAAAATCCAGCTTCTTTACCCTAGGACACGTGCACCAAAAGCCACAGTCAGCTTTGAAATTCTTGACCTTGCAGGAACACACAGGAACTGGTTTCCCAACCAAAACTTTGTGTCATTTTTGGTAGCCCAGCACTCGGTCCATAAAACACTGTGCTTCCCTAGTCTGGCTCTTCCTTGGTAGCTCTCCCTAGGCACCCTGGTAGTCATGTCAATTCATGATCTGTTGGGCTGTGGCTGATGTATTTTAGTTTTCACCTTTTTTTTTGTTTTGTTTTTAACCAAGGAAGGGGAAAAGAAATATCTTTTTTGTGTTTCTTATGGAAAAGTTTAGACAAAAAATGGTTTTCATTAGAGATTCCCATGGGGAAGGAATAGTAGACTAAATTCTGTTTTCTGACTAACTCTTGTTTCAAATACCAAGGCAGAGTGAATCTTTTATAAGCCCTTTTAGAGGAGAGATTGTAAACAGAATTGGCCATGAAAATGGAAAACCTCTTGCACATCCTAAAAAAGCACCGGGACATTGTTGTGTAGGGGTCGCTACCGCTCCACCTCCTCTGATTAAATACTAACGCACTGCATTTAAGCAAAGCCTTCAGGCAAGCTTTCCATATTCATAAGACAATGGCTTTATCAGGAAAGGAGGCATTTTGGGGAAATGTCAATATGAATATTACAGTCTCTTTGCTCTTTGTATTGTCCCCTAAATCGTCAAAGTGAAGGTGTAGGAGATAATGTGCAATTATGCTGTCACTAAAGTTTGTGGAGCCATTTGCAGGAGCTTTTGAGAGATATCCTTCTAGGCACGGAGGGGCTGCGTGCTCCTATCTCTCTACTGTGCTTCAAAATGGACTGAAAACTGTGTTTCACTGCACACGTGTGGGAGACTGACTGATGTTTGGGAGTGAGGCATTCTCGCTGTCCTCTTCAGCGATGAAAACATGAGAGATGTTGTGACGGGGGGCTTCCAGAGGACCAAGAAGAGATTCTGATAACTCACATGCCTGCTTTCAGGAGCATCCTCAGGTCTCCTGGGCTTCCTAGAAGTCACAGCCTCCATGACTCAAAGAAATCCAGTGCCATCCTATGGACACAGCAACAAATCTTCTGCTCCTCTAGCTGGTGTGGGTTGTCCTTGTGTGGGTGGAGAGCTGAGGATCATGTCTTGTCTGGCTCCTCCTTGCACAAGGACCAGATCTGGGGGGCAGCCTTCTGTGAGAGGAGGTTTTGGGCTCAGGAGTGAGGGTTTTCCGCACCTCTTCAAAACAAAGGGTTTTGAAGAGAAAACCCTTTTCTCATCACATGCGGTGTTTCTTGTTTTAATTGCTGACAAGTTCTGTGAAGGACTCTGTGGCAAGAGTGGAGGTGAGGCTGGTACCTTGCTTGCTGTGGCATTTTACAGCCCTGGGGACAGGCTCCCCTTGCCTCTTTTGTTTTTGTGAGTAATAGGGATAAATAATATTCTTCATTCTATTTATTATTTATTTCCCCCATTTAATATTTAAACTTGTTCAATCTTTAAACTGCATGTTTTATAATGGCCAGAACTAGGAAAACTGGTGAGCCAGGGGCAGCATCGATAAAACACAAGCATGGCTGGAGGGTGTCGGAGAGCACGATGGGGAATGGGTTTAACTGGCCCGTTGCTGCTGGGATGGGTTAACCTTTTCCTTGCTACTGGGATAAGCAATAGCCTGTCCTGACAGCTGTTCCAGCTGGAACAAGGAAAGTGCTGAGGGGCTGGTGCAACAGTCTGGGGTGGTGTTTAGTTAGCATCCCTATGGGCTTGCACAAGGTGTCACTTGTGCAGGTGAGGACCTGGGACCGCTGACCCAGGAGGTCTTTCCCACCTTTTCGTTTTCCCTCTCTGAGAAGGCAAAATCTGCTTATGCTTGACAGATCCATTTGTGCAGCATCATGGAGCCAGGCTAATAGGTGGTAGGGATCATCTGGGTTTGGGGTGAAGCCTCTTCCCGGCTCTGTGGTGCCAGAGGGCTGGGGGGACCTTGCAGTGAGGGGCTCGTCTGCCCCATGCCATGCGTGGGAGCCCCTGGTAGTGCTGCTGGAGCTGTGCTGAACCTTGTCCTCTCCCCCTCCTAGGGCAGAAGACTGAGCTGCTTGCATATGTAATGCTGGGAGCAACAGCTGGGCTCCAAGCACTGGTTCCTGGTAGCAGCGATGAAGCTGCTGGGCATGGGGGAGAGAAGGTGAAGGAGCCCAGAGGAGCAGCGGGTAAGAAAAGCCTTCTGTTGCCAAGCAGAGTAGTTTTACTGCAAGTCTTAATAGTATTTGCTGTGTTTTCCTAGAGCCCCAGAGCCAGATTTCATGTAGTTCAGCTGTCACTAAAAAGCAAATGTACGTTTCTAGCACTCCTGGCCTTGTTGACATCCTGGAAAATGAGATTCCTGAGCACGAAAGAGCTAGCAGGCAAATACCCGCTCCCCAAAGCCTGCTGTCTTCAGATCCCAGAGCAAAACCTGGCAGGTCGGGAGGCTGTGCTTGGGTTCATCAGTACTGAACATCTGCCCAAATTCTCTCCTGTTCAGGCTGTCTCTGAGACCCGCAAGGCTTGGCCTGAAAATGTATTATTCAATGGCATTGATCTCGGCGGTAGCGAGCTGTTTCATTTAATTGTTCTCTCTTTGTTTCCTTAGGCATTTTTATTCATTCTTTGACATACAAGCCTGTCCTCACCAGTCTAGCCTTACCAAGAGTATCCCCTTCGGCGGGGTCCCCCTTGCCGGCATGGCTGGGGAGCATCCCCGAGAAGGGAATGCGGAGGGAAGCATCCCTCTATCAGCCCCACGGGCAGCATGGGGCTGAGCAGCGTAGCACATGTCAGGCTTTCTGCTGGCAGGGGGAGAACAGTGGGACTGTCAGGATATGGCTTTTTCCCAAGGGGTGGGGGGCAGGGGGGTGTCCAGGGCAGCAGGCCCAGTTAGCTGGGGAGCCTGAGACTGCTGCTGGGCATCAGGAGAAGCCTTTGACTGAGAAAACAGTGTCTACTCTCCCTGCTGCCTTCTCTGTTGTTTGCCCCCCCCCCCCCCCCCC
>JAVJGI010000060.1:27372837-27418781 GCA_035590275.1 Ibycter americanus
CCCCCCACAACAAAAAAAAAAACAACACCAAACCCCGGGGGGGAGGGGGGGGAGAAGGAAGAAGCAGTAGATGAAATAAAATAAATTCTTGGCATATCATAAAAGAAAGTAACATCAAAAAAAAAGTCAAGCAAGTAATTCAGAGCTAATCATAGAAACTTTTTCGTATGGCTGCTCCTTTGCCTTAGAACTCATGGCTACAAGGCAGCAGTAAGGTTAGAGCTTGGGAAAAAGACTAGACACTCACCAAGATAACAAAATTATCTAGTCCTATACAATAAATAGTAACTGTTTTTAGCATATGTAGCCTCTTGCCTTACACATAATCTATAATAAATATAATTGGAAGGAAACTTTACAGTTTATCCCATAGCTGCTATTTACATGGTTCTGGAGGAAGGGAAAGGCGGAATCCTTTGATGCAGTAGGTTTGGGGAATTGTTGGTGATGCAGTAGCTGACAGGATGGACATCCCGCTTGGCTAATATAACCTTTCCTATATCTGTCTTCAGTAAAACAAAGAGCTGGTCAGCCCAAGTTACACATTACAAGATGTACTCTTCTTTCTCCCATACCGCTTAGTTTTTGCTAGTCCACTAAGATTAGTTTTATTCAAATAATTACCTGAGAGTAAGTATATTAAATCATAACAAAGTACAGACTGGTCTGACCTCACTGGACTTCATGACTCCAAAAAGTGGGTATAGGAAAGCAGGAACTAAGGCTCCTGCACCAAGAGGTACCGCTTCAGAGACCCAGTATACAGCCGTCACGATCAGCACGTAGGCGCATGAGGCTTCCTGTAGGGAGAAAGCACAGATGTTATGTGTTACTGTCCCAACACCTGCTGTGGAAGCCCTGTCAGTAGGTCCATAGGATTCATCAGTTTGTGGGTGCTTGGGCTTAAAAAACTCAACAAGGACTGCATGAAGACCTCCTAAGGTGCAGCTGTTTGGGTGTGAAATCTAGGCCAGTTCCATAAGATGATGCTAATGAAAGGTTTCACACATAAGCTAGGGCAAAACATTGGGATAAACATATTTTTCAGCAAAATAATGGTTCCGAATGCATTTACAGATTTGTTTGATCACCATAATACGTGTGTTCAGCCTTGAGTCCTCAGACTGGACCTGGGGAGCTGGTATTTCTACAGGGCTTTCTCTCCAGTATTGGACAAAAACATGAACCCATAGTTTTCAGGATCAGATGAGAGCATTCACATTTGCCATAAAATGGATAAAGCTACATTGTGGCTCTTTTGGAAAATACTCTGAAAATTTGCTTTTTTTCAAACACTGTGCAAACCTATGTTTTTTTTCAGTTGAATTTATTTTCTCAGGTAATTTCCACAGACCCTTGGCAGACGACCACAGACCTGAAGGGCTTACAGGCAATGGGTTAACAGGGTTAATCAAACAAATTTGCTGCTGTCCAAGGTTCTGGTAGAGAAAGCCATGACAACATCGTGCTGAGCATTCATGGAGAGCTGATATGATGGAGAAAGGTGCTATCTGCTGAATATTTTTACAGGAAAACACAGCTAGTCCACGGAAGTCTTCTGGTCCATTTTTTAGATAGAAATGTCTTTATTTATGGCATTCAGTGGAATTCTCCTTTGGCTCAGTTTGTTATGCTTAGAAACCTGGGGGTATTTCCTGCTAATAATTACAGAAATTACCCTCAGGAAAATATTTTTCCTTTCCTTTTATCAAATTTGAAGCCAGCTCCTGTACTGGGGCGAACTGGCAGTTCTGTGGAAGCTAGTGGGTCTGCACTGATTTACAACAGCTATAAATCTACTCATTCTTCATTATTCACTGGGTCTTCCATATGAACTTAAGAAGCTGCATGGATTCACAGGTCACGATGGCTACTGTTTAGAAAAACCACTGTTCAAAAATGATATTTGAGTGTGTTAAAATATAATTTCATTACTTTTGTTTCCTGACCAGATGACTCTCAAATTAAGCAACTTCCAAGAAGTCACACAAGCAATTCCCACAGATCCTTGTGCAAATCAATGATCATGTATTACACTTTATTATTTTTTTTCTCAGTTTTGTGAACAAGGTGGTAAAGTCTAAAGTAAGACTATACGGGGATATGGGTTCAATGGAATGAATCAATAGCTTGTATTTAAATTCATGTTTATACTTGTTCTTTTTACAGTACCTCTAATGAAGAGCCACAATCAGCTGTTCCTCTTTTTTAGTACAGCTTATAGTAATAACAGGCAGAACACAGCCAGAGAAAAAATTAAGATAGATTGCTATGTGCCATTTCCTTTACTTGCTTAAAAATTGCAGCCAAGGTTACTCAGAAGCTTAAGTTTAAATTAGCTGCCAGACCTTGCTCTGACTCTTATTTCAGAAAGTGTAACATTAAACAGTCCTGATTCAAGTAAGCAGGGCCACCAAATAACTGAAATGAGGTTATCAGGAAACATAATTTCCTTGAATCAGATAAATTCCAATTACTTTAGAGACTATAAAGAGTGTCTGAAAAGCTATTGGGGAAATTTAGCTCTGGATTGTTCCTTTACAGATGGATAAGTCCTCTGAACCACACAGAAATATGCACATTATCTTCTTTTCCTTAACTACTATAGAAGAGTGGTTTAGGTTTTAAGATTTCCAGTACAGGTTTCACCAGTCCTCTATGATCAGGTCATTCAGCAAAATATTACAATAAAAGATTGTATTGCAGTTCTAGCTTCAGTGCTACCAAGAGAAAATTATAAGAGAGGCTAGAGCAGGTTGGCATGGAACTGATGAGATCAGAGGTGTTTTTTTAACATTCATGGATTGCGAAGCATGCATTTTATAAAATGGAATTACTATTCTGTTTGAAACTCCAAAGACTGGTATTCAGTTTGTAAGAATTTCAAGTGATTACTCAGTAAAAAACCAAACAAGTGAATTTGACTTAAAAGTGGAAATAATTTAAAAAGTGAGATGACGGGCATTGGAGATTTTTACGAATCTCTACTAGGAAGACAAAACTATTTTAGATGAGAGTCACGAAACTGATGGACGAGCTCATAAACATTAGCCACCTTGCTGCTCAGTCATCTTTAACTACATTATACTTCATGGTTAATATTCCACAGAGAGCAGAGCACAGGGTCATTTTTGTGACTTAGTGACTATTTGACACATTTTTTTATTTTTTAACTCATTAGTTTCTGCTAACAAACTTCTATGTTTGCATGGGCTCTGTATGGCATCCAGCACTTGTCTGAGGCGAAAAATGCCTTTTAATGAAAAACATTGACTTTTATTTTAAAGCAGTGCAGATGTAAGATACAAGAGATATGTTTTACTAAAATTAGTAAAATTAATTTCATCCTAACCGGATTTCAAACTATTTTCTCACTCCAAAAATATACTGCTCTTTAATTTCTTTGACCATAGATTGTTATTTCCTATTGTTCCTTGGTCTGTAGAGTAGACTGATAGTGGAAATTGAGTAGGACAAAAGGAAGTTACATCTCTATCAAAACATAGCTAAGCTGGGCATTGAGTCTTTGTGTTTCCTGTAAACTAAGCTGTAATCAGTTTACAAACAAAACTAAAATAAAGCACATGTTGAAACGGTATAAAACTGGGTAGCAAGTACTAGGAAAGCCAAGTTTGATAATCTCCGCTAAAAGCTTAATCAGCTTGACTAGCAACTTTATTTTCTCAGTGCTTTAAACCAGCTTTTTTCCAAGAGAAACCATATTAATCTCTTCTATTTAGTTGAACTGAAATTATATATTTAATTAATGGTTACCAGAGCTACTAAGTACTGGACTGAAGTAGTGACTGTATAATTTTAACTGTTTCACCCTTCTCACTTCTTATTGTACACCTGAAAATTACTGTTAAACCCAACTCAGGGCTTGAAGCAGGGAATAGGAAAACATGTGATGGTTGGAGGGACTGCTCCCTATCTTCAGTGAGTCCCTTAGGCGAAAAGAAAGGAGGAGCTGAAAGGAAGCCCTGGGTAAAAATTCCACAATAAGGGTCATGCATAAAACTTTTGTAACTAAAACATCTGAGGATCTCAGAGTGAATAAAAAGAACAATAAACTCTGTGTTGCAGATTTGCCCACTTAAGAATGTGCATTGCATATCTTGCAAGCAGATACATGGTTAAGCTGTGTGAAGAAGAGGTGATCTAGCCTCTGGACTTCCATCTTTTAGCTTATGCAATCACACTGCAATTCCCTCCCTTCAGCTTGTGTAAATAAAACCAAAAGTGAATGAAATTATGCCATCTGTGGCTGTTCAGAGCATGTTCTGTGCTTTAGGGTCCATTCTGCTGGTTTGGTATGTCAAGCTGTCAACATCACTTGATGCTGCAGGTCTCACAGCTTATAGCAACTCTTGCTGACTTTTGAGGAGTCATCTACATGTCCTTGACTGGGCTCAATGTGGCCACAGGATCAGCAGTCATGGGAGACCCTGCCCACAGCTGACAATTCATCTGGCATGCTTTATGGTATCACCAGTGACTTTATGAAAAAACGTGGATAAAGATGAAAAAAAAGAGGCAAAAATGCTCCTATGTCACTGTTAACAATGAGGGAAATAAGGACAGAATGAAAAAGACCCATAGTTTGTAAAGCATACAAAGTTTTTTTCTGTATGTGTCACAACCTGAAAGGCACTTAAGTGTGTCCCAAACCTTTTGTGCAACTCATAGTTTAGGTATAAACTTTGGAAAGGGGAGAAGAATTCAAGCAAATTTTCTCAGGTTGATTTTTTACCCAACCATTTCTTGCCACAAAATAATAGAAAAGCAGCTGTGGACATTATTCCCATTAGCTGCATCTACAAACAGTTCTGAGTCCTTGTGCTCCCTTTGATCGGTCTTGGCACTACATATTTAATGCTCCTTTGACATTTCCAGAGTTGTGCTGATATCATCAAAGAAGCTGCAAGCTGATTCCCTGCAGAAATGCAAATATAAACAACCTGGTAATTCTGATCTTTATAAGAAAGACATAAAACTAAAATAATTATCTGATAAATGAAAATATAAGTAAGTGAGCAGGCAACAAATTTAATCTTCAGGTTTAAGAAGTAATCATAGTCAATGGGTTGTAACAAACCACTTGAATAGTGTATTGTCAACTGAGTTTATTTGGTGTGGATGTCTTCTTAATAGCACTGTAAACATTTGTCCAACTCTGGGTCAGATTCACAGCTATACTTTACCATCTGTGGTCATTCATGTATATATAAAGTGGATGTAAAACCGCATCTGAAGGTTTTTCATATCACTTGGCAGTAAATCACACCTTGAGGTGCAGAGTGATAGCACAGAGGAGCTTGTACTGTATAATAGCAATTCTTGCAGCAATACTGTCAGTGAACTTCTGTTTCAACACCCATATGATGTTGTTACAATTCCCTCAGTTATTAAAGAGTTTCCTTATTGTATCCTGTTCCTCTGAATCCAGTAGGGAGCAAACAACAGTGACAAATTTTAGTGCAGTGAATCTCATGTTTCCGAGGAGAAGTTCTCAAGGGACGTAGAGCATGCTGCAATGACAGTGCCTTATGGGCATGTCAGGGAGTATCTGTTCTGATGTCGCCCTTCCAGTGACACTGGGAGAGATTAAACCCTTTTTTTAAAACAAACCTCTGTGAAATGGTGAGCCCTGCTGTTCTCTGAAGAGCATGTTTGTCTGTCATTCATTCCCTCTCAAGAGAGAGGAGAGATGGAAAACTACTACGAGAGGACAGCTGAGATACACATTGGAGTTCAGAGCAGGAAAACTCATTCAAAGTGCAACATACAGTTCAGTGATGTAGTAATATTTCCTTTCTATGAATCCTGTTTTTCTTTCCAAACAAAATTCTACAGTGTTATTTTTGAAAACTGCTATACAATTTCTATCCTTTGCATTTCTATTTGATAAAGTCGTAGTATTCATAAATTCTCTGGTACTAGAAGGAAGAATTAATCTTTAGCGGGGGAAAGACAGAATGGAAATTGCTGCACCAGTTGGCCAGATTTATGTCTGGGATTATGGAAGCACCAGCTGCAGAGTTTGTAACACATTGCAATTTTTGATAAATTAAACATCACCATCTCTATAAGGTAGGAAAACTGTTATTTTATGGTTTACAACTGCAGAGGTATGCACAGAAAGGAGTTAACCACATGGCCAAGGGTACTCAGTAGCTCCAAAACAGTATCGGGAATGCAGCTGCATTCACTCCCATTCCCTGGTCTGTGCATTAAGCACAGGCTATTCCCTCCTTTGTACTGTTGTGTATGTCTCTGAGCCATCACTTATGAGCCACTGCCAGAGCTGCAATGTTTCAGAGGTACCTACACTTGCTTTAGTGTAGTCAGCGCCATGTATGGTCCTAGCTCTGGCCCCACTTGAATTGCTGTCCTATAAACCCACACTAAATTGAAAGTCCCTCCATACATACTTCTTAGTAAAAACTAAATACACAAAATGTATTCCTTTTAAAGTCCTCTCCTCAAAGAAAGTTTTATGGATATGTTTGTTCCATTTCCCTTCTCACACACACATTATTGTAGAAAAATAAGAAATACAATATTTCTGCTTTAAAGTAGTGCTTTACTAGCTTCACCTGATTCTTCAGCTCTGCTTGTGACATGACTCAAGGTAGCTCTGGCTCTTACTGTGAAGACTTCTCAGTGGCCTTCCCAGTCCTTCATATCTGAGTTCTTGATTTTTCTAAGAGCTATGCTTGTTTAGGTCTTTGCGTTCCTTTTTGCACACATCATGACTACCTACTGCATTCAGAGGGTTTGTCAAAAAGAAAATGAAAATGTACTTACACTGCTGGGATATAAGAGTGGCAGAGGAAGCAGCAGAAGTGGAATCAAAACAACAAGCAAGAGATTTCTGGATCGGAGAATCTCCTTCATCATTGCCATACTCTTACTTTCTGGTGGCTTTCTTTTTCTTGGGTATCTTCTCTGGTTCTTCAGATACTCCAGCTTCCACTTCACGTGTTCTTTCACCTGTTTATGGATTTCCCGGAAAGGTCTCTCACTGCCTCATTTCCTATCCCCACCCAGTCACCTAAAATATCTTTCTCAACTTATTTATTCTTCAATCTGTTGTTTCAAAAAGGTTTTTTCAATTAAAAAGACATCCAGTTTATGTAGGGCTCACCAGCACATCCAAATTATTATAACACCATAACATGCAGAGGTTTGCAAGTTGGAGCATAGTGATCTTTCAACAATTTTTCTTTTTAATTCAGGATAACAGATGTAGCTGTGTTGCATCCTTATCCCCACGTTTTGGAAAGCTTTTTTCTGCCATCATTTAGCAACGTAGTTCCTGTTTTAATAAACCAGGCGAGGTATGCTTCAGGCTGCTGCTTTTCCTCCTGTTTAATAGTCTGAATGTCTCAAATGCAGGTTTCTTTTCTGCTGGAAAGTTATTAAAACCAACAGTGTATTGTTCAGTGCACAGAAGCAAATTTGCAGGTTTTCCTTCTTTAAAAAAAATAAAATTAAACGACCTGCAGCTCCTCCAGATTTTGTCTTTTTGCTATAGTTCTGGCTTCTACTTTGTATCTACCTTTACCCTACTTTTGCCCTGAGCTTGGAATTCACAGGGCAGCAATTCCAACACAGATTATACTTGGTCTCAAGACAAAAACTTGTTAAAAAAGCTTCATGCAGCTCTAATTGACCAATGAGAACTGCAGTAGGTAGGAGTTGCTCCACCCATGATCCAAAACCCAGTCAGAACATTTGAGAAAATCATCAGCCTCCTCTTTCTGACATGCACACAAACATACAAAAAGACCTTTTTTAAGTTGCTGAACAGTTTGTTATTGTTTCAAGGTCCCTGTAGTGATGATAAATAAACAATCATTGTTTTCTAAACAGTATCTTTTGTTTTTCATGTTTCTTCCTTCCTGATCCATGAATGTCACTTATTCATAAGGCACACACCGATCTCTGTACTGATCCATGTGCCCTCAGTGACCACAAGATTCAGACTCAAACTGAGAATTTTTAGGTTTTCTACTCTAGTCTTCTAGTGGAGAAACATTTCTGCAACTCTGCCATTATTAATGCTTTCTGTGGGGCAGAAAGTACTGGAGATCTGGGACTGAATCCCTTGGCTGGTTGCATGCGCGACCTGTAGATGGACATCTGTTTGCTCTTGCTCTGTACCTCACAGGAAGCCACACACCTAGGATTTTCCATGCTCTCAAACCTTGCTTGTCTATCATCTCCTCACACTCTGCTGGTCAGACACAAATTGAGCTCCACTGTGTGACACTGACTCCTGGAGAGCCGGCAAAGGCAGACCTGCAAAGGAGTTTGATGTGCATGGTGAATTCTTCCTGGAATTAGTAATTGCATCCAAGACTGTGTAATGTTTCTATACATTGGAACTTCCGTCAAGCAGCAATACCTTGAGACCCTTCAGGCAAATTTTGCAATTGGTTCTGGAAGCAAAAATACAGCTAATGTGAAGATTTTGGGTTAGCCAATACAGTCAGAGAATTTATATCTGTTTTGTCAGTTGTTTCAGAGAAACTAAAAGAATGTCTAAAATACTCAAAAAATAAAAAATGCTTTATTTTAAATCAAAAAAGTCTATGCCTTATTTCACTTTTTCATGATCTGTAAGGTCAAAGGGTAGATAAAAGGTGCTAGTTAGAGGCAATGGCTCTTTATCCCATGAGAGAGGGACTGTCTATACACATGACTCAGTCTGAAGTGATGAGATGGAAACTGAGAACTGAGCTAGGGAGCAGGCAACCTATGCCTGCATCTTAAGCAATACTGAGAGAGGAAAGCTGCCCTAAGCCCAAAGATCTGCCCTGAGGCAGATTGCTCATTTCCACTTGAAGTCTGGAAAAAGGAGGCACTCATTCCTATTTATTACCTCCTCCTGCCCATCAGAGGGAAGGTCTGTTCCCTCTTCTCTCCTGTACAGTTGCTCCCATGAAGAGTTTTGCAGTCTGAGATAACCAATTACTCAAGCTGCAAGCTGCTAAATAGTAAATCTGCTGAAATCAACACAATACAGAACCAATTAGGTTTATGTAGAATATTTTTATTATTACATTGATAGTCTCTGTTAAATTAACCTGGGCAGTCCAAGCACATTCCCAAGGAATAAATCTTTTTCCTACACTACACACAGTAATGGGAGTAGGGAAACAAACTCAGGAAAACTATCTTCTGCTGAGGAGATAAAGGTTTCAATTACCAATTTGTAAGGTACAGTATATATGCCATAGGGGATGATCCAACATTCAAAATTATCCGTAATTCTTTTCCATGGAATACTTATGATTAGTAAACTCTGCCTGCTAAATAGTCCTGTTGTGGGGTGAGGAGTGTGACTAGGAGGCATTTCTCTGGATGGTGACTGCTAAAGATTAATACTTGCTGTGGTGCTTTCTTGTTATCTTTGCAGATTTGGCATCACTGGCTGTAAGGGATTTATGAATTGCCCTGGTTCCAGGCTATTCCGGCAAGTGCTGCTTCAGGGAGCCAAGAAGGAGAGCTGGAAAGGCAGAAGTGCACTCCATGGCATTTCCCCTCCATGTGTTTGTGAAGCGTGGTGTAGGAAAAAAACAGACAGATCATCAGTGTTGATGCTGAAGGCTTAAAGGGCATGTGGACTGTAGCGCAAGGCTGCTTTGTGGGTGCTGCGCTGTGTATGCATGTAGAGGAGACAGAGATACTTAGGGCTCATAGCTTTGTGGCTGAGCTTTTCAGTTGCATTTGCCATATGACGGCCAGTCTTTGAAGATGGCCAAGAAAGATCTTCAGGTATAAAAGTGTACCTACACATACGTGCATCTAAATGCAAACATGCACGCTCATGCATACACATACAGAAGCTGTTGGGAGAAACAGGGCTGCCTGTGTCTTTTATAAGCCCTTTGCCCAGCTGCTTATGCCATTGCCAGCCTGCCCCTAAAGCTGCTGTCTTCCCACATTCCCACAGGTGATTGCCAAACCCAGTGCGCTCTGACTGCTTGCACTGTTTGCTGTTTGCTGCAACGAGGTGGTGCTGGATCGATTTTTTCAGCTCCAGTCCTTGAAGTATCCCTGTTAAGCGACACAGAAGAGTTCATTCCTTTTGCTCAAGTGATGCAAAATAAGTTAAACATGACTCAGAACTAGGGCTGGAATCCTTGGTTCACTTTTACACCTTCAGGGATGTGTGATTTGGGCCTGTATCATTAAGATATGATGCAAGTAGAGAGATGGAGAGTGTTGGTATGAAAGGATGAAATAAATGTTCAGCTGTTTTTCTGTGCTTTGGAAGTAGAAGCACTTCTAATAACAATAGAGAAACATTGCTCGTGTAACATGTTCACAAAAAATACAGGATTTGCTTTAGAAGAGTTTGGATTTTTCATTGCTAGTCAGCTATCTGACAAGATATATCTCCTTTTTCTCTCCATTTTCTGTCTGTGATTTTTTTTCCCAGTTTATAATAATCAGTTGCACTATTTCTACAAAAAAAATTTTCTGTAAACAAGTACTGCTTTTCTGCTGCTCCCAAATTCATAATTCCCACCACTGGACTGGTGAATGGCCTTTTCTGCTAAGTGGTGGGATGCAATTGTTCCCTGACTGAACAACTTAGGATTCTTCCATGCACACAGCACTGAAGTACACACACATACATGAACACACACACATGTACACACACACACATATACAGGAGTGAATATATAATTTACTATCAAAAATGAGCCATACTGCTAAATTCAGCACCAGTTATGTTTTAATGCACCTTACTCCCTTGCCTCAGGGGATTCTGAAGTATGGGTTTAGATGACCTACTACGTTCAAGTGATAGAACCAGGAAAAATGGGTCATCATGAAATTGAACAGGATCTTTGTCTTGCCTTTGACTTCACTGAGAACAAATCCGTGTTCCTGGTCATGCAAATAATGAAAGAATCATTGCAGACTGTTTGGGAGGGTGGCTCTATGAAGCAGGCAATATGTTCACAGGCATTGTTTGCTGCTGGTGTTCACAATGCCCTTTGTCTTCTGCAAATGTTATTGCCATTAAAAACTGGCTCAGCCAAATGAGGTGAATCAGACAGTGCTTATTTACAAGAATACTTGGAATGAATAATATGTGGCATAATTTCTGAAGACTGACAGGTATGAAACCTCTTCTACTTATAGAGGACCTTTGCATCTCTGTATAATATTCTTTTACTGGCCAACCAAAACACGAGCTTGTTTCCCCAGCTAGGAAAGCAGCATTGTCCAGCTCATACACTTAGGTACGTGAGCATAAGAATAGTATACTTATGTATTGCTTATAGGAAACCCACAAGATGACACAAGGGCATATCTATCTGGCACGTACACGAGACTCCCTTCTTTGCCTGTCACAGAACGTGCTTCCAAGCGAGCACAAAAATTGAATTCCCAAGACTGAAGATAACATTTTTTCCCATTTAACATGGAACTATAAAGTGGATTCCACAAGAGGGAGCTAGAAAACAAATAATCTTTCATGAAGCAGGCTATTAAACTCTTTATAGAATAAAGTGGTGGACGTGCTACGTGTCCCTTATCAACCAGAAGAGGTGGCTGAGTTGTCATTGCATCAAGTCTCCCACTATGATGGCTCTTTGTTGTATGGGAACATCAAGTCGTGCTTCAGCGCTTTGTAAAGATTGACAAAAGATTCAGCCCAAGCATCTTTCTGGTGCCCCTGGGACTGAGCAGCCCTGTAGGCTGTATAGACCATGGTCAGCACTGTCCTTTCAAAGTCTTCTTTCTTGAGGACCCTTGGGTAGGAAGACAGCCTGCTACTCAGCCTGCGGATCTCTGTGATGCTCTTGGGAATAATCTCATTGCAGATGGTGTCAAACTCAGCAGCCTTCCTCAGTGAAGCAAGCTCCTCATCTTTAATGGAGATCCTCTGACCTTTGTCAATGTCAAGCTCAGCTAAAAGAAACTGGTACAAAATCAGAACACAGAAAGCTATTTATCTTTTCCAAGAGAATCTAGGCAAAGTAAATGTGAATTATCAACATGTCCTTAGGTCTTTATTTTAGGTCAAATGGAGACAAAATTCTCATAGCACTGGTGGGAGGTGGGGCAGACCATAAAGCCTCTATGTGAACGTTGGACTCCTGTATTACCCACCTGGGAAACTTAGAGGCAGGCTATGGGGAAAGGAGAGAGTAAAAGGAAAAAGCAGGTAGCCTTGTGTTGTCCAAAACAGGCATGGGCTGCTGCTGATGCCACATGGGAATTAGAGAGGTGGAGGCAGCAGCACAGCTGGGAAAAGCTGTTTACCCTACCAGGGATAGCAGTAGTGGCCTAGCTCTGCGTGAGAGACCACAGCAGTGGCTTCCCAGCCCATCTCCCCTCTTTGGACATCCAGTCCCAGTTTCTCAGGGTGCGGGATAGATAGATTTGACCCATATACCTTCTTCAGGTGGGCCACTCTCCCTTAGCTAACTGTATGACCCTGTTCCAGACTGTGCATTACATCTGCAGTCTCCACTGCTGTGCAAGTGGGGACCTGAATCATTTTGAAGTGAAACAGTCATGCCCTTGGGATTACTTTGCAATGACTGATACTTGTGACTTTAATGATTTGAACAAATAATTTGGGACTGAGACTTAGACCGAAGAATTTAAATGCATTATGTTGTTAATACATAACTCTTCTGGACGAAAGTGAGCTACAACCCACATTTGAGGTATTGCAGGCAACTGCTGCCTGCTTAAGTGCTGAAAGAGCCAAGTTTGTCATATATATGTCTGTTCCCTGCCTTCTGGTGAGCTATTGCATAGTCAGCACTGGCTTCATTGCTGGGATGAGGAAAAGTGACATGAAGATGGATAACCCCCATATGGACAGTCACCACAGTCTCAGTTACGGCTTAAGGTACCATCTGCTCCCATATACCGAACCTCGTAAAGCAGGACCACATCTTCCACCGAGTTTTGTAGCACTGGGTTAAGGAAGCCAGCTGATGACCTCTTGAATCGCTGTGCAGCTGGGAAAAGCATAGCTGGAAAATAATAATGGGAAAAGAGAAATTCCATAAAGTAGCAAACACTGAAAAGAAGAAGCACTTTTCAATAGTAGATTCAACCAAAAAACAGCCTGTCGCAAAGATTTACTGTACAATATGACTCTGTAGCACAGACTGCTTAGACTATAATCTACTAGGGGTGGAGGTTAACTGTTTGTCCTATATACAGTGGCTAACACAGAGCGGTTTATAATCCAGGCCTAGGACTCCGAGGCGCAGCCACGGTGTAAGGAATAATAATGATGACTGCAACATCAACATCTCCTGAAATACATGTTCTTCTCAAAACATATATTTTCATGTCGTGCTCTGCAAGAGGGAATCAACAGCGACCCTCAACAAAGCCCACTTTATTCAGGCCATTCTCCCACTGTCACACTTCTAAGACTCTATATTTCTCCTGGTTTCAGCTGTCTAACAGTTATCTCCTTAGCTGATAGAGACATCTCCTCCAGAGAGTAGGTAATCTCATCTGTCCCGGGCATATATGTCTGGAAGGAGTGACTCACGCTTTGGAGATGTCTGTGTCTATTCACTTAGCCTGTTACGAGCTTAGACAAGACAGCTACATTCAATGAGGTGAATCCAAATTTATGATGTTAATACTTGACAGTGTTACAGTTAGAAACAACAGTCTGCTATGATCAAGTGTTTATTCACCACTGTGAAGTGTAATACAGATATTGTCTCAGGGAAATGAGACAGAAGACATATGTATAGCCCCTGAACTCAGCACCCCAGTGAGGTAGACCATTTGTGGAATCGAGCTGTACAGTCCAGAGTATAGAAAACATCTGATGCTACATTGCAGACCACCTAGATGCTTTAAGTTGCTAACTAGGTTACTAACTAGGTAACAAGGTACTTTTAAAAGGTGTAAGTTCCTTTCAGAGCAGAGGGGGGAAACTCTGGGTTTTTTTAATGTTAAGCATGTATGATTAAGATGCTGATGTTTAGGTAACCATAGTTTGGATTTGTTGGATTTTTTCTAACACTCAGGAACAGGAAGGGTTTTTATAAAGCTGTGCTTATGTTCCTCACAAACTTCACTTCTCAACTTTAACTGTTGTTTTTCAATAGACAAATTTGGAAACTAGTTCAAAAAAATTAAGAACACACCTTTTGAGAGGCATTATGATCCCTCCCCCAAGACTGAAAGTTCTGCAGTTGAGTAACATTTATCGGAACATGCAGCTTACTCTGAATTTCTGAAAAGTTTAATCCCACCCTCTCTCTACCAGATTTTTTTCCATGAAATATTTTTACTAGATCAATTTTGTCTTGTTTTGCCAAAGTTCTTGTGATGGATTTTGCATGCTGCCTGTAGAAAACCTGAATATCATTTAAAGCTCTCTCTGCTGGGCATGCAATAAAATTTGGAGCCACAGTAATTATTTTATGGAAAAGTTGTCCCTGCTCCCTGACTATATGGTTCCTCAGACAATTTGCCTCTTTGATTACCCAGGTAGATCACAATTATGCAGTTTCTTCTAGACTCTGTAGCGTAAATGCAGTCCTGTTCCCTGGGCCGTTGCCAGCTGTTGCCTTTGTTAAAGTTTGACTTGTTAATGATATTTAAGTTCTAGTAATGCAAGGAGAAAGAAACCAGGCCCTCAGAGATTGTGTTAATTAGGACGTTTACTATCTAGCATAAGGAAAATTAATTGGAATAATACTAGGTATGAAGTAATTCATGCCTGACCCAGCCAAGTGTGTTTTGGCCTTGAATTAGCTAGGGAATATACAACAGGTAAAACTGTTTGTTAAATTGCAATAAACATACTGCAGCTGGATACTACTAACTGTAAATGTATCCTGCAGGGACGGACTTCAGGCATTTTGGTAAGACACCTGCAGAGCTTCCTACTTGATCCATGTGAGTTTAGATTAAAACTTGTTTAAATAATAGAATAGTACCTGCAGGGTATGTGACTAAAAGCCTGAGGGAATGAATGCACCGAGTAGAAGTACACAGATGTTGAAAAGGGCTTGGTTTCTGCAGTAGCCTTTCCGCAGCATGATGCCTTTACCACTCATACATCTTGTCTGGCCCAACTGAGAAGGTGGTCAGTTTGGGAAAGGTTACAAGCTGCCTGCAGATTCGGCTCTGTGGGAGTGTTTGCCTAGCTGACCACTGGCAACTGGGGCTATACCCCTTTTCTGCTGTTGCTCCATCACTGATGTTCACCTCTCTCGCTCAGAGCTTTGTTGAGACACGCTGGAGATATTCCATCTCTTGCTCTTGGCAATTTAAGAATGCAATTGAGTGCATATGAAGCACTTGAAACTTCAAGCACTAATTGCTGAGTAATTAAAACTTTTATTACCAAGCAATTAAAACTGTAATTACTAAGCAGCTGGCAGAAATCCAGTCCATAATGATGACCAATCATTTTTAACTTTTAGATGTCCTTTCAGTGGAAACAGCCTCAGAGTACAGAATACCTCTACCTATGCAGATGGTTTACATCTCAAATATTCTCTGAGCCATGGAAAAGGTGTGTGTTGCATCTTGATTCAGTGCTGTCGTGCTTACTGTCATCACACCGATAGCTTTTAGCTTTCAGGTCAAGTGCAGATTCCCACCACGGAGCTGAACTAGGAGTTATCAGAATCAGCCCATCATCAATCACCCAGAAAAGCCTCAATGAAGGAATTGCACAAAAATGAATGCCATATTATCAATTTAGTACTGACCCACTTGCTGCATCACAGGTAACACATCAGAAAGCAGCTCAGTTTTCCGACCCAGCTGTTCCCAGCATAACATGGATTAGGTTAGGAGATTCAAAGAGGCAAGAGCCTGAACTGCTATACTGTGAAAAACGGACTTTGTATGCATGTTAGAAGCTTGCCATCCTCTGTAGGGACCAGGCTAGCACTGACTCCTTGATCTCATTATCTTGTTCCCAAAACACATCAAACTTTGTTACAGTTCTTAGAGACTCTACTCAGGAACTGTTTCAGAGCTCATTTGTATTTGTCATGATGATCTGATTTTCCTGATCCACATTTTATTTCAGTCCTTCCCTTTCTCTCTCTTCCTGCACAGTAGTCAAATCCTTCCACCATCACTCCCTCCACAGTCCTTTCCATAAATTCGCCAGTTCCTCCAAGACTGTGTGAGCATTTAGAGCAAACACTCTCTGATTTTCATTACCCTGACTTAATACGCGTGTAAGTTAAGCAAAAAAGCTGAGACAGAGAAATATTTGCAGCCAGTTTCTGCATTTAGTAATTGCAAATTCCACTTGAAATTTCTGTGCTGACATGACTTCTTCCTGCATTTACTTCCACCTCTGACATGAATTAGCTGGGCAGTATCAAAAATAGCAGAGGAGTATTATTGTGACTTACCATCTCTTCACTATTTACTTCCCCAAGGGGTTTCCCTGAAAATCTGTGAAGCAATTATATCATAGGAAGATGCAGACCAACGTGTGTCCTTTTATGTTGATGTTGCAGCCAATGGTTTCAATGGTAGTACCCGTGAATGTCCGAGAGGCAGACATCCCTGATCAGTACTGACAGAGACAGCCCAACCCAGTGATCTCTGAAGTCAATGGAGAGACTTACTGATTTATTGCTTTTACATCCCATACAAATGTGTCAAGGCATCTCCAATGGAAATATGGGTGTTTCTGTCCTAAGGGCTGAGCAGTCACATAACAAAAAGCTTATGATCCACAGAGGTAGGAAAAATAAGGTTTTTATTATCCTTAGCGAAAACATTTTCTTTTATGTATCTGTGTACTACCAGGCTCATCCTCTTCCAAATCGGCTTCAGACAGGCTCTAGGAGTGCTCCCTGATCTGACCTCCCTCGCTGCCCACTGGGGCCTCAGGGCTGGAGGTGGGTGGGAGCAGCGTGCCCGAGTGCAGCCGCCCGCTCCCAGCCCACCTGCCGACCCTGAACGGCCTCATCCTGTGCCCTGGAGTGCACCACTGCTTGTGCCTGGAGATGGTGGGCAGCCAACAAGTCTAGTCCTAAGGGTGGCTAAAAGTGCCTGTCGAAATGTGGTACAGGAGTCCCTGTCTTCTGCACTGCTCACTGCAGGAGCCCGTCCAGTCTCCGATGGCTCTGTTGACTCAGCTCCACTTCTCCTTCAGGACTAGCTGGATTTTTAAACAAAAGCTGGAGCTATTGGCCTGCTTCTAACAATTTAGCTCATGACAGCTTAGAAATTTCTCTACTGTTTAAACATAATGTCAGATCTGAGGCTGACAAGAGCTTTATTTTATCGAAGCCTTTACCTTTCTTAAGAACTGTACCAGAATTTTGCAGACCTCATTAGCCACATGATAAACATCTGTGATCCTCTCCCAGGTTTTCTGTGCTGTTTCACTAGTGTGGGTACAGATGTTTAGTTTTCCTTTTCAGTTCACATTCCTGCTTCTTGCTGCCTGTGATGTGTTTGCTCAATAAGTACAGAGCATAGCTGCAGGAGTGCTCAATTATTTGTGCATCATCAATACCCTTTTCTTCTCCTGTAGAAAAGCATGAAGGCAAGAGCAGGAATCAGGCCCTGTGCAGATCATTGCTCCTGTGCAGATCATTGCTCCAAAGCACGTACAGCTCCGTGATGCTCCAGGACATGAACACAGTTTAACTGGGTCATGACTCAGTCAGAATTATTTTGATTGACCTCAGGGGCATGCAAAAGGGCTATCTCATTGCTTCAGTGGGACCCCTTTCATTAAGGACAGGAGAAGCAAAGGAACAAGTACTTGTGGGCCAAAACTCCTGACTCCCTGCAAGCAAAGCAGAGTTGCCTGTTGGTGTAGGGAAAGGCAGTGGCCCAGCTGGAGTTGTCCTATAAGCCAAACTCAGCCAGCAGGCTGCCAGTTGTGTCCTCCTGCCTTAGATTTCTAGGGCCTGACGGTAAAGAAACTCATTAAGATAATTTCTTTGGGCATCACTGACTTCCTGGGAGCAGCCCCCTATTTCTGGGAGCGCAAGGCAGGGAGCAGTTGCACAGGCAGCAGCAGTTCCTGCTCAGTGATGGACCTAAAAAGGAAAAGTGATCTCTGAAACTCCTTTATGTGTTTGCCAGCAGTTGTAACAGGGATTAATAGGGCTCTGCAAAGTCATATCCACTCAGATCACCACAACTGTCTTTTTACTGCAAGGTCACAACCACCCCTTAGTAGTGAGAAACTTCTACAAGCTCAGCAGTACATCCAGCTTGATTTCTCACAGAAAAAGTTTCACTTTCCTGCTCAAAGCTTTTGAAGTCAAGACTCCTAAGCCTCAATAGAAAGAAGTTAATGCATCCTAAATTATAATGACAGCAATTTCTCCTTATTTGGCTTTATCTTATTGGTAATACAGGCAATAAAAGTATTTACTGCAAAATATTTGTTCAGTGCTGTGAGTGCATGAAGGCATGGTCAAGTATGTAAAGCATTTTTTAAAAATTCATTGGCTATTGTTGTTTTGTTCTGGCCTATAACAAACCCAGAGCATTTGAATTATGCTCCAGTGGTGTGAGTTTTCCCCAAACATCACACGGCTAGAAAAGCAAATTAAAAAAATCTGTGGCCATGTTCAGCCTTTTTTTTATGCCACCTTCTGCAGGAGTCAAAAAAGCCATCTCCTGGGCCAGATGCATAACCCTTTCAAGCTTGCTGTTAGTCAGGCCTGGAGCATATGCTGGTTCCACTAGTGAGCTGGAAATTTTCCCTGTGTCACGACATTTTTCTCTAACCTGTCTGGAATTTGCACTGGATGGATCTCAGCACACCCAGAGACTGCCAAGAGACTGCCTCCTGTCAAGAGAAGACATTTGTTGATAACCTGATAACAGATTTTCTCACTAACACTGACAACTGAAAGATTAAGGTGATTCTTCAATATGAATTCAAGCGTTCGCCAAAGCAAATGAACACAACAATGTCCACAAAGTGATTGTATAGGCAGACACAGCAGCCATTATAATGCCATGCAAAAACCATCAGTGATCTAGGCTGGATGAACCTGTTTTGTTGCAGAGACTGCTGGGCAGTTCCTAAAAGTCATTATTGACTTGGGTCTTTGGGCAAATGCCTGAAATGCTCACAAGCAGATTTTCTTTAACAGTGTATGGGAAACATTGGTTTGAACTCAGTCTCTACATTTCTTCTTGAACATGTACTTGCAGAAGAGAAGAGTACATGAGTGTCAAAGTTGGCATACCCTTGATAAAGGCTTTTTGTTTCATGTTCTTCTTTGATCACCTTACTTATGAGGGTTTACTATCAGACCAGAAGTATATTTTATACGTATTTATTTCTGTCAGATGACTTTTTGGTTGGTCCTTCTGCTGAGCTGCTCCATTGCTGGAGTAACAATTCACTATCCCCAATTTACTGACTCAGGCTACGTATGAAATACCTGTCCTTACCATCCTGCAGTCAAAGTCACTAAATATTTTGCTGCCCTGAGCAACTACCTGCTTTGTGCTTGCAGCAGGCCTTGATACCAGAAGCATTGCTTCCCCCAGGGTGAAGTGGTGTTGACCTGTGAGAGGCGTGTGGTGGGCGGTGAAAGTAGTAATGTAAATCACAAAAAGTGCAGTGACAGTAAGTGGTGAACAGGCTTTATGCATAGTAATCCCATCCTTGTTTACTTCTTGTCCTGCACTTGCCTCATCCCCAGAAGGACACACGTTCACCATCTGCAAGGTGCTTATACTGCCCTGGGCCTGCAATCGCTGCCAGGGCAGAACCCGAGCTTTGGCCGGCCCTGCAGTGGGGCGTGCTCAGGCATAACTCCTCTGTGTTTCCTGACTTTTGCCTTTTCTGTATCAAAACTGCTAGATTAGAAATGATCGAACACTTTGCCCTGGCACAGGACAAATGGAAAGCGTGAGAAGCTGGAGGAAGAATAAGAGGAATAAAATAAGGGAAACACAAAAAGAAAGAGAAGGGAAGAAAAACCCACTGCAGTGCTATAGGCTAGCTTCGGAAACCTGTATCTGGAATTGCAGATACTCTCATAAGCAGCTCCCATGACAACAAGTGCGATGCAAAGGCTGGTGCATTCTAACTTTAATACATTTAAATCTCCATTATTGGGAGATTAAATCCCAGTGCCCCTTAGGAGAACACAGCAGCAAGAAGAAGACATTTTAATTACAAACCAACATGAACTAGCACATTTTTAAAAGCAGCTACCAAGAGAATTTGCCTCTTCTTACTTTCAGCTCCTTATCCCAGCTACCTTAGCTCCCAAGACTAAAATTAATAGTCGCAATGGTCTCTCTTTATTCCTGCCTGTTGGCAAAAAGTGAGAATAGGCATTTGTTTCTTCTTTAGTTATAAAAAGAATGGTTAAAGGAAAAAAGCTCAATCTTGAAAGTAGAAGTTTTTTCAATAAGGATGGAGGGAGGGAGGGAGTACCTCTCCCTACAAAAGTTGGCAACAGGCAACACTGTTCTTAAGAAGAAAAAAAATACCAGTTTAAAACTCTTAGAATTAATAACAGATTGTATCAAATTCCTTAGTTCATCACATGATCAGGTTTTTTTCAAAGTTACCTCTTACTAATTGATCTCCTTTTTAAGAAACACATATTCTCAAAGGACGTCTCAGTTCTATAAAACAGAACGCACTCCAACCTACACTTCTACACTTCATAAATGTCCTGAGATGTGTTAGATGAGATTAAGGTGCAACAGAGTTTCTATATAAAAACTAGAGTGGTAATAGCCTTTCTAGCTACTTGGCATGAGTAAGAAAAGTAAAGGTGTATTAGACAAAAAAACCCCTCTTATATTTACAGAAATAGATATAGCTAGAGAAGGAAATGGTGCATCTGAGCCTGTGTTTGTGTGAGGTGGAGGGTATTTTTTTCTTTTATGATTTAAGTAAAATGGTTTCAATGCTATGACTAACATCAGCCAACTAAAATGGTCTGGGAATTTATTCCCTCAGATGGAATTTCCATTATGCAGCATTTTCACCTGTTCCCAGCCTGGAGCATTGTATGCTGTGTTATTTATTCTTCCCTTGGTCATAAGGAGCTGATCCCTACCTGGTAATGTTTATGCTCAAGAAAAAAGATGCAGTCAGCCAAAAGAAGCCTTTGAAGTGCTGGAGTAAAGTTGCCACAGAAGGCGTGGAGAGAAAAAATGCACACAGAGAAACTGAAGGAAAGAAGTGGAGTATATTGTTATCCTTCAGTTTACTACCATATTACCAGGAACTGGGGATAAGCTATGGTGAATACTACATGAGTGAAGGGCAGGAATAAAGAAAGGAAATATCAACCCCATTCCACAGGTTTAACACAGAGGCAATAAGTAATTTTGGTAACACAAGAAATTTCAAGCAGAGTGGGGAAATGAAAGAGTGCTTTACATCTCTGTCTTCATTGCATTGCGTATCTGTGTGCTCACAACAGCCCTTATGCAAGGAGCAGGCACAAAGCAATCTTAATTAAATGCTTTTGAAAATGTTCCTTACAAATGAGCAAGTGAAGGGATATAATGACGATCCAGTCTACTTCCATTTCTCCCAGGAAGGAACAGAGAATGGAGGGAGTGAGGGAAGGAAGAAATACAGACGTGTTGGCACTTCGGTGCTGCGCTGTGGGGAAGGACCATAGGAGCAAAGTGAAATGGATGACTCTCCTGTTGAGCAGTGGGGTGAGTGCCATAGAAATCAGAAGTCTGCTTTGCAGGAAAAGACAGAGCTGCGGCAGCTCCAAGAGCTCTATGCCTCACGCTATTGCTGCTCAAAACCAGATCTCTCTCTCCAGTTCTCTGCCCTTTTTATATTAGCATCACAGACCCCAAAAGTGTGGGCTCAAGCCCTGCACCATCTCCCACGTATTTACACAGAGCTGAGAAACTATGCACAAGGAGAGATGTCCAGTAGTTAAGAATGGCTTTTTTACATTTTGTTGTACTGTCTGTTTCAGTCAGGCTTCCTTGGTTTCCTGGCAGGCAGAGGTGGCTGAGTAGCTAGGGGTTTGCTGAGGCTGACCTAACTGCAGCTGCAGCTGCAAGGGGCAGTCTGGCACACTTGCCCCCAGTGAGGCTTTCCCTCCTTCCCTTTGTGCCGACACCACTTTGTGTAGTCACACAGTGAGCCAAGCCAGGGATTGGGTCATGAGTGAAAGGAAAAAGCAAACCAAAAAGAATTTTAGATTTTAACTGTCTCACTCTCTATCACAGCTGCTACGCTGGCGGCGCCCTTACATATGGGAAACTCCCAGTGCAAGTGTGGTCCAGCTACTCTTAAGACATTTGGTGATGATTCCAGTTTTCAGATGACGTAAGGACGGACATCAGCCCTGGTTAAGGAAAAGCAGAAGCCCATCCTCATGCCTACACACCCTTGTTCTAGCCACCAAGCTCATGGTCTCCTTTCTGTGGATGGCCACCTCGACTAGTGTAGTCTTTGATTCTGCTAGAGGTTAGGATTGACTGTGGGACCACCAGCTTCCAAACACTTCTTTGCCTTCTAGGCTTACATTGCCCTGAACATTTAATGGAGTAAATTCAACTGGCACAAAGAATATCTAAAATTTATTCCAAAACTGGCTGGTGAGGAAAGAATCAAAGGTCCAGTTTGAACCACAGACCTAGCAGGGAGCAGCATGAGTTTTAGTTCATTACTATGAACGACAGCTCAGATTCTTCAGTCCAAGTATTAACTGTTATCATTGACTAGTTCCATAAAATGTCTATTCAGAGAGTAGAAACAATACCATGTGCTTTATCTAACCAACCAACACTATGTAGAGTTAGGAGCTCTCTTTGAAATTGCCTTGCCTTTTTGTCTGGGACAATGGCAATGCCCCACTACAGACTAACAAGAGAATTAGCAGATGTCCATCTCATGATGTCTTCCAGTTTGAACCATCTGCTTTTTCAGAAAATATGCATTAATGAAACTCAATGCATTGGATCTGTTGAAAGGGACACTACATGAAATGCTGTGCAGGTGGTCAAATTAAAAAAATACACAGGCATTCTGACTTTAAAATCTATGGCCATATGATCTGCAGATTTCTTGTTATTGCTAATTGAATTGTCCTGTGCTGAATTATCCTGTGGGAACTGTCCCCCTGAGATCATGGAGCTGTTAGCTGAGGTGAAGAAAAACAGAAGAAATTATGAGGACCCTGGAATTATTCACTTAAACCATCTGTAAATAGTTTCAACTGACAAGTAAATTCAAGTGTTTGATGGTGGATCTAGGAACTGTTATTGAACTGATAGCAAACTATTTATTATTTTGTTCGTGTATGAACTGATCACCCACATATAGTAGCACACATGCAAAAACCCAAGCTATTCCTCAAATTCACTAAGAATCAATATCGCAGCTCAAAACTGAGGAGGAATAAACAATATATTGACCATTTTTTCTCCCTCAGATTAGAAAAAAACAGAATTGTCTTCCCTTTTCTTCCAAATCCCCATCCAATTTGAAATAAATTTTTAGGAGAAGAATACATAAATTCCAGTTTTCTGCTTCCTCTGCTCTGGGACTTCACTTGCTCTTCAAAAACAGGGAAACCCCAGCTGCCTTTCCAGCTGTTCATTGAGCTCTAAATGTCAGTGCACCTGCAGCTGGTTTTCTTAATGACATGAGTATGTGCTGGGTGGAGAAAGTGTCTAAATCAGCCTTGCCCAATAAACAAAAAGCAGGGGGATACTGGATTCTTTTTGTGAGGGATGCATTATTTCTGGAGACAACGCCTTTTCAAAACACCGTATGTTTTCTAGTAGTGATGACAAAGACAAGAAGTCTGAGAAAGTACCTCAGAACTGAAGATGGATTCAGGTATCTTTCTGAACTGAACCGGTACAGCTGTTTTGCCACCTGAGCGGAACATGAGGGGTGAAAGCTGTGCTGTATCCCTGGATAAAAGGCAGAGGAGCCACATGTCTCTCCTGGAGCAGTGAGTGAGGGACAGTGTGAGAAGGTGTCTATTCTGTCAAGTTCACACCTGCATGAATGTCTGGGCCCCGTTGTGTTAATTTCTGCGTCTGCATGAAAATAATATTAAAAAAATATTGCAACTCACATATAATAATCTACAAAATCTAATCAGTGGATTTCAATGTGTGTAGATGCAATGGTGGCCCAAGACAGTCTTTGTGATATTGCCGGAAACATAGCAAAGAAATCTGAAGGATGAATGCAAAATGGATTATTGATATAGCTGCCTTCCCCACTGTACAAACACGCATATGGGATTTCTATTTTGCAAAGCTGTCATTTTTCCACTGTTCCTTGTTATTTCATACTCTCCTAAAATCTGACTATTCCTAGATCTTTCAGGTTTCACAATTTGCTGAAATAAACCTGAGACTGTTGTACAACTGGATTCACCATTAAATACAGAAAGCTCTGCCAGAACTTTGAGTATTGCAAATTGCTAAAGTCAGCTGGACACTGTGGGCGAGGTCCTCAGATGACCTGAGCTGGCATCACCAGCCCCGTGATGTTGCTCTGTGGGCAGCCAGGTCACAGAGAGCTCTGTGCTGTGACAGACACGCTTGAGATCGGAGGGAAGAGAAGAAGGTTAGATTCAGGCTTGCAAAAATCTTACAGCCCACAAAATAACCCAAATATCTTGTTTTCTGAGGAGTGGGACCTGAAAGGCACCAAATGCTGACAGCTGCACCTGAAACTGATGGAAAACTCAACATCAGCATCAAAACTCAACAGCTGCTGCTGCTGCAGTTCCTGCCCCTACAGATGCCATCTCTCACTCCTCAGCCCAAGAGGACCCTGCAATTTGATTCAATGCTATTCTTTCTTACCGTACATTCTCCTGAAGTCTTTTGAGCTGAAGTAGTGAAATAGATTTTGACTTACAGGAAAATAGTCTAAGTAAATGTTTCAGGAAAACAAATGTTAATGACCTCATGCCCTAAATTTAGGAAGAATAAATTTGGAGAAAGGGAGGAAGACTTGATTTCCAGTGAAATCCTGTAGCATGTTGCTGACTGAAACCAGCTGGGAGATTATTCTTTGATTTAACTCCTTTTTGCATGGGGACTGGTAAAGAAGACATTATTACTGTGGAGAAGCACTTTAGATAATCTGCTGTGATACTCACATTGTAAATTTCAATCTGTCTTTTCCTGGATTTGGGCTTTCTTCTTGCTAATTCAAACACTCTGAAGCTTGCATAATGAAGCCTGCTTACTTTTAGCCAGCATGTATTCACTATGTGCGTTGTCATTATAGGCTGCTAATGAAAAATCTTTTGGTCAATCTGATATCTGTTGTCTTGTGCCTAGAGAAGCATTCCTTGCAAAGGTAGACTTCATCACGTGATAATTCTGCATGATGGTTCTTCCTCAGCTTAGTAGTGATGACATCCCAGGTAACTTATAGAGATCTTATAGATCTATAGATCTAAGAGAACTTATAGAGAGCTTATAGAGATCATCTGGCTATGAACATGCGATTGATAATCGTCTTATGTCATCTTCATATGACTTCCTTTTGCCATAATAGGGAAATTTCATTACTGGTTTTAGCCCTATACATAAGAGGTAATCATTGTCTGGGATACTGGAGCACACTAATACAACAGTCTAATCATTTGGAGGGGTAGACTGACATTTAGTATGGCCACAAACTAAGGCAGGGACTACTTGTCCCCCTATTTTTACTTCTAATTGCTAGCCTCAGTAATCTTTAAGTTCTGTTTTGACCTCTGAGCTGTGTGCAGATATTAAGGATGGAACAGAATGCAAACTAGCTTGTCATGGCTGAGCTCCTCAGAAACACTGGATTAGTAGCTGTCACCCATTGCATTGTGTTACAGCAAGACACGGGTGTGAACACTCGTTTGTTGTGAAGGGGACACTTAGAAGGTGATTTATACCTTTGTTTAAATAATGCATGTGCTACTTTGTCAACAAAAGCATCCATAAGGAAATGCACTGCGTTTTGAAAACGGACAAATAAACCACCATATGTTCAAGTAGCTGCTCCCAGCTGAACTGCAGTGAGAAGAACTAGCACTCTTTTCCACCTCAGTGGGCAGATGTTCAGGAAGTGCTGAGGTCCAGCATTGGGTTCAGCAGCATTCATATACAGAGGTGTCAGGGGAGATACATTTGCTTCCTTGACAGTTTATGTCTTGTTTGGCAGTATGAATTCAACCAGGAGTGAAAAGCTCCTGGGGGACATCATAGATGGGTCTGAAAAGCCAGCTGGACATGATACACACTTCCATCTTTGATCATGTAAATAGAAAGGAGGGAGGGGTATAGCGTATATAAGACATATAACGAGTTGGTTATATTTACCTCAGTGACCAATTTGTGCAAGTAAAAACTGAGCTCTTTGCCTTGACTGTGATATTTTGCTTAAGAGTCCCCATCTTTTCCTTTGGGGATATATGTGCACATGTTGTTCAGCTCTGGAGTTCACCTCAGCTGGACCATGCTGGCCGTGAGCAGCATGCACAGAGATTAAGGCTGACATAACTGGATGCATGCTGGATTGATGGGCTGTGGCACACGCAGTTAGTCATTCAGGGTTTGAAGGGCATCCAGAAATTCCCAGCAAATGTCCAACAGCCTGCTCCCTAAATACAATTTCTGGCTAGAAAAGGAGTGTCTTTCTAGGGAAATAGGATTCGTTATGGTATCCCTAACACTTAGCTGTTTACCAGAGGCAGACTCTTTAAAGACAGACTTCATCAGCTGGAGCCCACAGCATTTCCCTGCTGTGACCATGAGAAATACCACACCATGGCAAGACAAGCCCCCAGTCTGCAACTGTCAGCTTGTGACTGTCTCATCTTTCTCAGTCCCATTGCTAAACATCCAAATTCCCCTCTCAGCTCTCTGCATTCCTGGAGGATTCCCTCCATCCACAGCATGCAGCATTACCCAGACCTCAGCCAAGTAGCTGCTGTCTTTCCTCTGTGCGGCAGGGCTGGTTTTAGGGAGAGATGGGCACAGTGAGAGACAAGGACCTGGTACAAAAAGGCAGGAAGGTTAGATAAGGCAGCTAAAAATCCCAAGCCTGGGCCAGAAAGCAGGTTTTGACTGTGTTTGATGGTTGACAGAGGACACCTGGTATCTGTAGTCCATTCATCAAAACTGGGATCCTCTGAGCTGAGCTCAGACACCGTGCTGCCTGTTTATTTCACCCTGGCTTTTCCCGGGCACTCTGTGTGGAATCAGGGCCAGGTTATCCTCCTCCTTCTGCTGGAGAGCCCAACACAGCAGTCACACACTGTCCTTTGCCACTTGAGCCTAATTGGGCCTGATTGTATCTGATTTTTGTCAGTTGTACCTAATTCCTGTTATGGGATACCCCAGTGTGGAAAAACATATCTGGGTACTTTTCTATCCTTGTATCTTTGTGAGGACCCAACTGAGCTTTAGATTTGCTAAGGACAAGTCAAGGTAAGTCAGCCTCTTTCAGCTGTTTATTAAAAACTCTAGTAGTAGAAAGCAACAGAAAAAACAGCATATATGTTTTTATCATTAGACTTATTACCTTCAAAAACTTTCTGCCAAATTGGCATCATAATCCAGAAAACTAGAAGTTGCTGCAACTATGACAAATGAATGGTTTCACTTGACACATGCTGTACTATATTAGGCTGTCTACAAGTAGTGTTTAACTGGAAATGGAGTTTGTTCAATGCCAAGCCATGAACAATTACAGTAAATGAAAATGAGGCATGCCTTAAATGTCTTTTATTTTAGAAGGGTTCTTATGACATGAACAGTTCCCTCAGACATAAAATCTGCATTTAATAAAAAAAATCAATAAACAATTATTTTGTGTTTCTTCAGAGCCAGGCATAAACAGAAATGTAATGTCATGGCTGTGAGCATTAAGAAAATCAGGGAGGAAACTGAGGGCTTGCAGAACTTGATCCATTCCTCCAGAGACTTACAGGAGGAAACAGGGACTTGTGCAGCTATGACACTGTTACCATGACTGGTGATAACAGGAAAGCTTGACTAGTATTTATGGGAAATGTTGTAGCCTCATAGCCCTCTAAAAGAGCAAGTTTCTTGCAGTTTCTGTGGAATAAAACAGGCTGTTTCTTGGGCACCGGGAAGAGTCTTTTTTCATACCTAAAGAGTTTAGAAAGCTCAGTGGGAGGGGGGAAAAAAAGAGAGAGAGATGTGCAGAGACCTCAACATATTGCTGATTCAGTAGCAGTAACTTCAACTTCTATACTATGACCTATGTTGAACTGCCTGGACTGATGTATCTCAATATTGTAGTGTGCTGAGAGGCTGGTGGGGACCAGGAGCAAACACGAGTCCTGCTTACATGCAAAAAAGGCAATGCCAGCTCCAGAGAAATGCAACCTACCAATGAGCCTGAGAAGCAGACGGATAAGATGCAGACCAGCTGTAGGGCAAGTTCAAATGGGGCTGCATAACATGCTGACAAGGGGGTGAATGTTACTCTAATCTTAAATGTATGTGTGCTTTAATCTTTCCCATCCACATTTATCACAGTTTCTCCACACTTTTCCTTTCTCTTTCTTCTTTCCTCTCATTCACACCATTTCCTTCTATTTGCCATTTTTACCTCCAGCTTCTTCTCTATTCTTTCCCAGCACCTCTGCCTTTTGCCTTCAGCTCTCTTGTCTCTCTCTCTGTGGCTCAAATAAGCCCTGTCAGATCAGAAAGTCTGTACTCTTTCCAAGACAAAGATCAGAAGCATTGGCTCCATTTGGGGCATGCCACCACCTGCCAAATAGATGGAGATGATGAAATCCTGATGTTCTGGCTAGCAGCAGATACGCACATCCAGTCCAGTGCAGCTTACTCTCTTCACAATTAGGCAAAACTCCTCCAGCGCCATGGCAGGGGGTGGAGGGGGTCACACAGACGCTGCAGAAGACCTGGTGCATTTGGGTCTCCAACATGAGGCTGCAGCGTAGCATTGCCCTTCCACTGTCCCATTTCCTCCCAAATAACTTCTGAGCTTTGAACAACTTATTTTTCCCTTTCTCAGTGACTTTTTTTCAGCTACCCACCTGGCTCCTCCTAAGCGGAGAGAGACTCAGCGAGTTCGGAGCCTGGCTCCTGGCTGGTGACCTGTTTCCCTGTGGCTGGGGAGGAATTTCCAGAGGACGAGTGGTATGCGTGTCGATCTCAGGGGAACTGGGGAGCTGCCAAACCTAACTGGCAAACTGGGCCAGGAAAGGCCCCACATACGCTTTCACCAGAAGAAAGGAATGTTTGTGGAAACTGGGAATAGTGGAGCTTATTTAACTCTGTTCCTCTCCTCCCTGCATTCGTCTTAGTCTCAAGCTCAGCACTGAGCTCACCCTGCCACTGTGCTAGCGAGACAAGAGGAGCCAGGTTATTACTGCAGCATGGAGCATCTCAAGGGGGTATAAAAAGAGTTACTGGCTAAGGTTTAGCCACTGAGTAGGCAAAGGAGCCCTGTGGCTTGTGGTGCAGACTCAGGCTAGTTTAATGTCTCTGAATAAGCAAGTATTCTGTGGGAGATATATCATAAAGCTGCCGTAGCAAGAGCCAAATAAACCAGGATTTTGGGGTAATGAGAGGCAAAGGGACAGTAGAGGCATTAGGATCCTTTTCTTGGCTTGCTTTCTTTCTTTCCAGTGGGAGAAAAAAACCCATAGATGACTGTCCCCTTGGGCACTTTTATTTGTGTGTCTCCCCACAAATGTTACTTGCAGCTTATCCTCAAGGTGGTGGTTTTTTTTACTTGTTATGATACTTTGATATGTTTCAACCTCTGCTTCCCACCATCCGCTATCCATGTAGCTGACCTGTATCAGCTTCACCCATGACATTGCTATTTTGTTGAAAACACTTTAATTTGTGTTTCAGCTGGAAGCTTTTAACGATCAGGGTTACTACAGGAAACCAGATTCCAGATGATGACTGAGATAGTGTCCTCACTCCTGAGAGGGCAGAACTCCTGTTGACTTCATGGTGATGGTCTGCACACTTCAGTGCTTTTAAAGCTAAAGCAAGGAGCAGACTGGTTTGCCCACTTCAAGACACTCACACAGCTCCCAGTTTTGCTCCAGCTGGGTCCATGTACCCAGCTAGCTTCTCTGCATTTCAGACGGATTCAACTCCCTTCAGCAGAGCCACGGGGGTGCAGAGGGAGAGTGCACAGCTTTGCAGAGTCCCAGTGCAAGGTGGGTGCAGGCTGTGCATGTGGGCAAATACTAGTGTTCGTCTTCAGCACCCCAGGCCAGGCCTATGGATCCTGCCTGCCTTGAACCCGAGCACAGGCACTGCATGCAAAGTTAATTGCTCCACCACTCAGTGCTTTACCTCAGCAATTTACATCTTGCCTGTCATTAGTTGAGTAATCAGAGCCTCTGCAGCTTGGTGATGTTCATTAAGACCTGCTGACTTTCCTTTCAGCGACGTACTATTCAGTGCTTCTGACAGGATTTCTTCTGCCTGAGAAGTCATTACGCTCCTGCCTAATCTGGCATGATCCACCCCAAGAAAACAAGAAAAGCACTTTATGCTTCAGAAAGAGAATTTTAAAAAAAAAAAGTTCACCACTATTAACAGCATACAGGACTACATACACACAGTCATACTGAAGAGATGGGGCAAGTGATGTAATTACTCTGTGCCTCATGAGAAAAAGGGATGCTAATATTTCTTCTCCTTAATTACACTGAAATTTCTTTGGAAAAGGAAAGATTTTTTTTATTCTTTGTGTCTGCATAATGCCAGGTACCAGAGGGGTCTCTGGACACAGCAGTCAAGTGTAAGATAATTAGGATGGAACTCACAGAATGCTCTACAGTCTTTGCTTGTGTACATGAGTTATTTCGTTCATAAACTGAGCGGCTTCACCTGTGGAAGGGAACGCTGGCTTAACAGCATGCATTAAGAGCAGTGAGGCGATTGTTAAAGGTAAGGTGAAGAGACCTATTTCCATGTGAAAGTGTAAAGAGGGATTTGAATGGTAGGAGGTGTTTCTGAGCTGGACTTTGGGGCATGAGGACCCTTGTGCAAAATGATCTGTATCCCATGACAGTTCTATACCTGGGACTGAGGCAAATAAATGTGACATTACTGCATGCAGGAATCCTAAAAAAATAACCAAAGTAGCAGCAAATGTCTTAATGACTTGCCAGTCCTCAGTACTGGGATGGAACTGGATTCACTCAGAAGATTCTACTGGTGCCACTTTCAGCTCACATTCTCACTTAGTCTAGCACATATGAAAGAGAAAACAGCTTTACCTCATGTGTCTTCCTCTTGTTGCTTACCCAGATTTCCTTAAAATTGTCTAGCTCATTTCTCTTTTTAAGTTTTGATTCTGCCTACCAGTTTATGACTGTAAGATTTAGCCATTTTTTGGCTGCTTACTGTGGTGAGAAGAGCCTCAGAATCACTTGCTAATAGCATGACTGCCTTTATAGAGTGCAATATCCATCTGTGATCTAAACTAAAATGTGGAAACTTCTGTAATCTATCCTCCCTCTGATCTCATCACAGTTTAACATCATTGCCCTAGAAGAGATTAGAAACCTTGATTTTTTTAAGCATCCTTTGTAGGTCTTTCAGGTATCCACTGTGAATTCTGATTCAGGGATCATCCTCCATGCAGATTAAATTAATTAAGTCTGCCCCTAAAAGAGTATTTGAGGAATCAGGACATGCTAGAATGGATTTTGATAACAGTTGCAGCCCTACCCTACTGGATATTTATCCTACGCAGGTGAAATCCATTCAGGGACCATTATATTCTAGCTACCTTTTGCAATACCAAGCAGCTTTCCCAGGTACTAATAACTAATCCTTCTTCAGCCTCTTCTTCAGGCCTCTCTCTGCTCTTCCTGCAGTAGCATTTTGTATAATCATTTCAGACTGTCACTACAGCTGATTGCCCAAGGGATCTGCCACAAGGAACGGGATGGCCACATCTGTGCTGCACAGCAAAGCACAAGGCAGAGATGTCAGAGCCAGAAGCAGTGTATCAGTGTGGCACAGGTGATCCCTGTTGAAAGGCAGAGCTCATTCCCTTGGGCATATGCCGTGCACGTGACTATCACCCCACTGCGACACCAGCAAGTCCCTGCCTTGTCCTGTGACATGCAAAGCAGGCAGATTGCCTCTGCCCTGGGTCTGTGATATCGGCTACACACACAGTTGTGCCGTGCAGATATTTTAGTTGCCTCCGTAGTTCATTAATTCTCAAATATTTTCCACATCTGCTTGAAAACATATTTTTGCCTTTATTTTGTTCTGATTTCTTAAAAGGCAGAAAATAGTCTTTTAATGCCTCCTTCCTACTACTTACAATGTAGGAAAACTTGTTTCTTAAGGATCTATTTTTAGGTCTGTGATGTACTTTTATTCTCATCTTTTATACAGCTCTTTGCAAAGGAATTCAGGAAGTAAAGGCATAGGTATATAAATTGTCTTCTTCAGGTCATCCAGCTGCAAAGCTAATTCGTAGAATCATTTAGGTTGGAAAAAACCTTGAAGATCATCAAGTCCAATCATTAACCCAGGAATGCCGAGTCCACCACTAAACCATGCCCCTAAGCACCACATTTTTTATACATTTTAACAGGTTTTTTATACACTTCTGGGGATGGTGATTCCACCACCTCCTTGGGCAGCCTGTTCCAATCCTTCAACACCCTTTCAGTGGAGAAATTTTGCCTATTATCCGATCTAAACCTCCCCTGGCACAACCTGAGGCCGTTTCCTCTTGTCCTATTGCTTGTTACTTAGGAGATGAGATCTACCCCCCACCTGTCTACAGCCTCCTTTCAGGTAGCTGTAGCAAGGGGTAAAGTCCCCCCTGAGCCTCCTTTCCTCCAGGTTGAACAGCCCCAGTTCCTTCAGCCACTCCTTATAAGCCTTGTGCTCCAGACCCTTCACCAGCTTCGTTGCCCTTCTCTGGACATGCTCCAGTGCCTCAGTGTCTGTCTGGTAGTGAGCGGCCCGAAGCTGAGCACAGCATTTGAGGTGCGGCCTCACCAGTGCCAGCGATCACTCCACTAGTCCTGCTGGCCACTCTGTTTTGGATACAAGCCAGGATGCTGTTGGCCTTCTTGGCCACCTGGGCACACTGCTGGCTCCTGTTCAGCCAGCCATCAACCAGCACCCCCAGGTCCTTTTCCGCCGGGCAGCTTTCCAGCCACTCTGCCCCAGGCCTGTAGCGCTGTGTGGGGTTGTTGTGACCCAAGTGCAGGACCCGGCACTGAGCCTTGTTGAACCTCACACAGCTGGCCTGAATTCCTCTGAATTTCAGTCCCAGGTTACCCTTCAGGCAGTGCCTCCCTCTCTCTGTAGGTACACTTGTGATACTTGGTGTGGTAATAATTTACATCAGGCAAATTAACCCCCAGACCAGGATACTCCAGCCTACAAACATGCATTCCTAGGAACTGGTACAGACTTACGGAACAGGCTTGGGGTGGGTGGGAAAGACCTCTGCAGAAGATTGATCAAGCCTTTTGCAGCTCCAGTGAGGTCACTGGAATGGATCCAACAAGCAGGGAAGTTGGGGCAGTTGAGGCAATTTTCCAAGTGATCACGTGGGAGCCAGAAAAAAGGGAAATATTACATTTTCTCCATAAGAAGGAACATTCTTTACACAGCCAGGCTTTGACAGGTTTGGCTCTGTTTCATAATATTTAATATCTTTCATTGTTTTATGTACACTACATGTTAAGAATTGGATAAAAATGGCTTTATGGAAATTAAAGGAAATTAAATAAATGTTGCATTTTAAAAAGTTCTTGTGGCTACTCCAGCTGATGTAATTTCTTTTAACCCTTGGACCAGACCTTTGGAAACCTCAGCATGTCTTGAATAAACCAAGACCATAACTTGGCATTCTCAAGGCCCGCTGGGCATATATATGTGTATGTGTGTGACCATTTGTGTTGTAATTACATGCATTGGTTAAGCCTCATTCTCTTTGCTTGTGCTATCCAAGACAAAAATGTCACATAGGTGTTACTGTCAGCGGTGGAATCCCAGAAGTTGCTCAAGAAGGGAGTGCCTGGCTGTAAGGATGCAATACAAAATGCAGGGGAAGCGAGGCAAATAAGATCAATATGTGTGCAGATGCAGTGCATGCCCTAAGCTCCAAGGCACTCATCTTTCGTCCACACAACAAGATTACCAGCAGTCTGGTATGTAGCAAATGATCAGAGTATATAATATGTTAAGCACTGCTTCGTTATAAAAGGACTGTCTGGCTTTCTAGCAGCAGCCAGTCTCTCTCTTTCACATTGTCCTCCCTCTCCTGGCACTGGAGAGCTGCCAGCCTGCTGTAGCTAAACCCACAAGCAGAAGAAGCCTGCAAAAGATGCTCATGTAGCAGCTGCTCCATCAAACTCACAAACTCAGTTGCCACAACACTAGAGCAAATACTGAAAGTTTGCACTGTTGTGGGGAAATCAAGGAGCATGGAACTTCTGTTCTTCCAAGTAATTCCTTCTGCTGAAAGCCTCTAAGGAGAACAAACTGTTCCCCTGATGTTATGGAACAACCATTTGATTTTCACCAAGCACTAGAAACTGGGTACAAAATAATACATGTAGACCAGACAGATCTGGATGCAACTGTAATACCATTTTTGAGGTCTGGAAGGCACAGAACAGCCATTTCCCAAAAGCATGGAACCTCAGTAATGCTAATATAGCTAATACATCCTTTTCTCCCTGATGGGTGAAAAGCGTTTTACCTTCTTATTTTGTGTCTTTCAGCATCTCCTTTTCTAGCTTCCGCTGAGGGATGAACTTAACCATCGCACCTGCTTCCCCACTGTCCAAGAAGCCACAACCACAAGAAATTGCACTGCATCTTCATTCCCTGAATAAGTGAACACCCATGTAGCAAGCATGCTACTGTTTGTGTGCTGTTTATTTGAATCAGGAAGCCCTTACAGCAAATAAACTACAGCCAGCTGAGATAAAATGTGTTAGTAAGGGTTGCCTTCGGGTTTCTCCTCGGGGAACAGGCAATTCTTATAATGCACATTCTGCTTTCCAATGTATTGGTACTCATCAGAACAGTTTGATGAAAGCAACTGGGTGGCAAGAAGTGACACTGTCTCTGGTTACCACAGCTGCATAGTTTTTTTGGTTTATTTTTGTCATTAAAGAACAGGATTTGTTCCTTGGTTTCTCCGGCAAAAACATCTCTTAAAATCTGGAATTTTTATTTGGGACCTCGAGCAACTAAGGCCCACCTCTACTATCACATAAAGAATACCACTCAGTAGAGAGCTAACGTTACCTTTTCTCTCTAGACAGATGCTTCACAAAATCTTAACAGGGTAATATCATACAGCTAAGCCTACAAGAGGCTCAAGGAAACTTGAGATGATGACAAGCAAATTATTTCATCACCACTCAGGATCTTTTCTGTATTATTCTGAACATGTCCATCCTAGGCACCAAGCTTTGCCTGTGACTTCTGGACCAATGTCCACAGCTGGATCTAGGCAGGCTGAGGAGTGTCTGATTTTTATTGCAAATGGCTGACGGAGTTAAAAAAGAAAAAAAAGAAAAAAAAAAAGAAAAGACACTCAGTTTTCCTGCCAGAAATGTTTTTTTCCCCCCATTCACTGATGCTAGTAAAAGCAAAGGGAAAAGGGAGGTGGCAGTCTGGAGTTCCCACTCAACAGTCAGCACAAGTGACTTTCCTCCCATCTGACTTTTTCACTGAGCCAAAGCTTGAATACTTGGGTTACAAGGGTTGGGCATGCAAGGCTGCCGCAGTGCTCCCTAGTGGAAAAATGATAAAAGCTAGACCTTGTTTTATCCAATATTGACTGTTCATATCTATTGCAAACAACTGTCGACAAATAAAGCAGAACCCTTTGTCCTACTATTTTGTAAACAATCTGGACTACTAGTCAACATGGAAATGATATGCAGATCTGTCTTTCACTTCCATCAGACCTGATGCTGATCTGTCTTTGCTTTTCCATTGCAAAACTCGGATCAGGAGTTGGACAAGACCTATATGACTGAGGTTTAACCCAGGCAAGGCTCAGCTGTCATTTGTCGAGGGAGGGAAGAGCTCTGAGTGTGCAGAAGGGTGTGTCGTGTCTCGGTACTCAAATTTCCTCTTCAGTTTCTAAGCAATTCAAAAATTAGGACAGTGCTTTGGCCCCCTATATACTGCAGATTAGGATGGGATTGGTTGGGTTGACACACAGATAGTTTAGGGGAGTGGAGGTTCTCTGAAACTATTGTTGAAGGAATCATGCCTCTAAAACATATTTGGAGCTAAACAGTCCCAGCAGCTGTGGAGAAGAAATTTGGTTTCCTCCTCAGCAGATGTCTGTATACAATGTTTGTGAGAACTGAACTCCTTATCACAACAGTGAATGAATCTTCTTCTCTTCCCTGTGAAGTCTCCAAAAACAAGCTCTAGATCTTCCATCTGGAAAACAACCCGCTTTCGTAAAAGGCACAACAGAATTCTGATGTTTTCCTTTAAATATTCATGATGATTAAAACTGGACTTTAATAGTTGCATGGATTCCTTTTAGGAATGTGATTGTGTTGTTATTTAATTAAAATCAGTGTGTTAGCAACAGTGAAGAACATCCTTAAATTACAGAGTGATTATTCCATGGAAGTGAACCCATTTCTTTTTGCTTTTTTTACATTTCATAGGTAAAGTGACCTCATTCTTCCAAAAGGTAGGATTGGGTTTCTTTCATATATGCAGATCTAGTTCTGATTTCCTCACCTTTTTATGTGTCATCCCTGGAAAGACAAACTCTTATCTACAGAATTAAAGGATTTTATGATGCCAATTGGTGTCATTACCTCTATTACACAGTAAGAGGTACATGCAAGTCTAATGACTCATCCAGTATCATCCAACAGGCTGATGGAAAAGCTTCAGAAAGAACCTGCCATTCTGAGTTTCAGGTCAATGCCCTGTCAGTGAGCCCCCACTAACTGTAAGGAACAATTGAGCATTCATACAGCCTTAGCAGAATTGCACAGCTCTTCATTCCTTCACTCAGCCATTGCCTCCCCTACAAAATCAAAATGAAACCTAAATAGCAGACTAGAAAGGAACCAGCTATAATGAGGAAAACATGGGAGATTGGGGTGCAGAGTGGGGCATCTGAATGCTTGATTTTCTAACAGACTCTGGTTCCTTTAGTATCTGTGAATTTCAAAATCAGAACCAAAGACATCTTTTGGGAGGTGTTTCCTTTCTCCACTTCCAGCAGCTACTGAGCCCGTGCCAAATACCAGAGGAGAGAATAAAACAAAAAAGGGAAAGGACATCATCACTAACTTTTAAGCAAGCATCTCATATGCAATCCAATAGCTCCAAACCATTTCATATGTTACTGTCACACATTTGAATACCAGTACGGCACAACTCTATATTGTTGTATTGGCAGCTGAAGCCTAAAACACTGCAGATAGCTTTCTCTATGTTGTATGTGCTATTCTGTCAGTGTAGAGTGGTAGGCATCACTAGGCACCTTGCACAATTCAGTCATTGTTGTGTTTACTATTACCCAGTATCTGCCTGGTGGAGCAGAAGATTATGTCACCTGTGACTGCAAAGGCTTTTGCTTTAAGGTTTCATGACCTATAACTTTTGTTAATGCAGGAGAAAAAGGAGAAGGAGAGAGAAAGGAACCAAATGAGAAAAGAATGGATTTTTGGTTCTTGGGATATTTTATATATATATATATATATATATATATATTTGTATTATAATTGAATACATATATAATTTTAACCTTATGCACCTATGCATGTGTATTTTTCTATTTGTCTATATAATTATTTAGCTGACCTGTTTAATGGAGAAAAAGAATTCCAGAGTTGGGAGGGAAATATTGTATATATATGTATATATAGGTATAATGGAACATAATTTCAGACCAAATCTACAAACTCACAGTTTTCTCTTAAATAATTTTTTATGTTTAAATCTTACCTCTGCTCCATCTGTGGGTCACAGTGGCATGAGCACTGTAATAGAACAGCAGCAGCAGCAAAGTCTTCCAAAGCATCTTTCTCTTTAAAATATGTGTCTAGCTGTATAGTTGATTTTTAATTTCCTAGTTCCTTTCTTTTCAGGAATAAATAAATGGCTTTTCCTCTCCCCCTCCCCCTTTGAAGGAGAACCTGTCTGTTCTTCTGAGTACAGCTGAAGTCAGTGTGCAGCTCCTCTCCCAAACCAAGTCTCCTCGGGATCAGGAAACTTACTTTCACAGACAGACTTTGTTTTTATCCACATCTGGAATGACTCATAGTGCATGTGAGTTTGCTGGCAGCTGTGTGAATAAATATCATTACATTTTTGTAGCTGAGTTTCATTTGTTATATGGGCCAGTTGGAATTTATTTTTGTCCAATAAACAGCCACAAGTAACTTCATTAAAGGACACTCTTGAATCCCAGCTCTGTAGCTACTGCTCTGTAACGCAGGGGGCTATATGCTAACCCGTGTCTAAGGCGAAACCCTCCTCTGGAATGATGATGTACAGCTGCCCTTGGATGCTTAAGCCAGGGAGTGGGGCATGTGATCTGCAAGAACATTTTGCTACTGTGATTCATATAATCATTCCTTTATTAAGAACATACAATGCTGCGCTTAGACTTCAGTTCTGCAAGACAAGTCCTGACCTTTTTGTCCGTTTGGCCAGTGCAGAGAACAGGAGGGTCCAAATTCTTAACTGGCTCTCTTCAGTGGTACTATGGGGAACGCAAAGAAATCCTAAGGACTATCTACAATGATCAGGATGAATGTGGAGAGGTGATGTTGAACAAAATGGCTACTGATAGACATCTCCTTGCTGACACTGGCCCCAGGGAAGACAACACAGGAAGCCTTTATCCCAGAGTGACCTGGCATGGAGGAAGCTGCAGGTATGTACTGTCCCTGGCACAGCTTCAACAGCAGCAGCAGGGTGTGCTTTGTGGGAATATAGCACTGAAATAACAGCAGGTTGCTGTATGTTGGAACAGACTGATGAAAAATAGGAACACAAGCAGTATTTAGCAGACTCAAGCAATAGGGGATACTCCATTTGGCTCCTAGAAGTGATGAATCTAAATCTTGTCTTTTATAGGTGAGCGTAAGCCAGGAACAAATTCACAGACATCCATGAATTTACACTGGTGTAAAACTGGCATATAAGAAAGGACACTCCAGCTCAGAAGGTATAAATAGAAAATTAAGGGAAAGGACCAAGAGCTGGCATGACAAAGGGCACTGTGGCTCAGGATTAATGAGCACTGGCAGGAAGGCATGGAGAAAACCTGTTCAGCTCCTGTATGCCTCATGCCAATGTCTGGCCTTAACCTCAGTCCCCTCATTCTTCTCTGTCCCAGCTTCAAGTAACACCAGCTGTAAAGGGAAGGAGGAGGGTCAAATAAGGTTGTCTTGCTTAAGGCAACTCCACTTCTTTTCCTACATGTACAGATTTTCCAGTGCTCAGACTGCCACAGGTTACTCCCACATGAACAGTGCATGAATGTAAGACAGTATTTTACATGCCAAGGAGATGACAAAATGTGTAATTCAAGCAAAGGGTGGCTAACTAACTCTCTTGCTGTATACTCTTCTTGTTACCATACATGTTATGGATGGATCTGAATGCAAGGTTAAAGCTAGGAGTGGGCTCGCTCAAATGTATCTGTGCAGAAATCATAGAGCTGGAGTAAACTAGTTTTATGTTCCCTAGAGAGCGGGAGAGAGAAAGAGAGATGCTGCAAAAGGATGATTATTCCTACTCAGCTCAGTCACTTAGGACAGGATGAGTTGTTCTCTGGAGAAGGTGGATCCAGTCATCAACATGGCCAATTCTGAGATCATGTGCTTCAAAATTATTTGCATCAAGAAGGTGCAAGCTGCACCATAGTAAGGGGATAATGATCTGTCAACCACTGAGGAAAAAACGTTGTGGTATAACTCATACTGGAAAGACTTCAACCAATAGGGAGGACTTGAGGAAGTACACTTTAATTTAGTAAACCACCTTAGTGAAAGCCCTTGCACAAGCAAACACAGTGGGTATAGATGGCTTCATTAAGTTAACTGCATCAGCCTAGCTACCCCGGCATGATCATCTTAATGTCAGCAGGGTCTGTGAACGAGATGTTTCAAAGTCAGGTAGACAAGGGAGAAGCAGCACTTCAGAAGCACGTCGCAGGCTGGTTTACATCTAAGGAAACAGCAGCTGATAAAAGAGGATGAAGGAGGCCAGACAGGCTCTGCCCCCCTCTGAACCAGAAATAGAACTATTTTGCAGAAGGAGCCCTGTGAAGTGGCTCTGTCTCCTGGCTGCCAGCAACGGGACACTTCCTCTGCTTGTTCATTGTCATTGCTTAATATATCTATCTTAGAAAGGGAGAGGAAAAGAATACCAGGAATTTCCTTCCCTAATCTGCCCCTTCGCCTCCAGCCTCTGGAGCAAGCACCCTAGCAGCAACAGAGGAGCAGCTGCTGAGAGAGACAGTAGAGATGTGTGATAAGACTGGCATGCAGGTCAAAGGGATATGAGAGTATGAAATGATTACTGTTCTCTCCATTTTTAGGCCCGGGAGATGTTGCTCTGGAGTTACATTATATGTGATATATTTTATTGTTATTATTTATTTCTCCATAATCTAAGCCTGGTTACAGAATTCTCTCTAGCAGCCTTTTCCTTATCTGAGCTCAAATACAAATGCTCCCCATCTGCGGTTCAAGGCCCCACTTCTCAGTGCAGTCTTCAGGCATTCCATCTTTGACTGCCTTCCTGTGTGTACCACAACTGTAGGGCAAATTTGACTTTAAGACTTTGAATGATGTACTCATATCTATTTTCTTACAGGAAATGCAGCTGTAAATATAGCAGGTCCATGTAAAATAAAGAATGCTTTCCCTGTAGCATCTCCTCAAGAAGTATAATGTAAATGCCCCTTTCTACCCCTTAAAACTGTAGGTTGTTTTTTTTTCTCCCATATGGATTTATATACAGGGAGAGTCACATCCTCCCTATAAAAAAGCCTTCCACATGAAGCCAGGAAATAAATCTCTTAGGCATGCTCAGGGCACTTCAACTATACAGTTTCTATTCATCTCATGACTATATTTTATTAGATAGTTGCTCAGTTTCAGCTCAAGACAGTTTCTGCCTATGCTGGAGGTTTGAATCACTGCAACTATAATGAATGCTGAAGCAGGGTAGAAATCCTCAGTATTTATAAATAATAAACACTCTTAGATTGCTTTGGAAGTATCAAGCAGAGGAGCTTTACAGTGAAGAATTCATCCTGAAGTTACGTCCGGTAGGAGAGGGTGCCATGCTGCTGAAGCCAGGAGGCTGAGAGCAGGTCTGCCAGCTGGTCAATATTCAGGTCTTAAGCCAGTGTAGTGTTAGACACTGTCACAGTTCTGTTAAGGTGAGTATTTATGTTTTGCCAGTTCTCATAATTTTAGGTGTTGGAGCTGTGAGTCCTCCCCTGCTCCTAGTATCTGTGAGACCTCTCAGGCACAGAAAGACTCTGGCAGTCTGTTTGAGGTGAAAAGGGACACTTATGCAACCATCAGCAACATGACTAGATACCAAGGGAGCAGCTTTTCCATTTGATTCCTCCATCCTGATGCTGTCAGTGAGTGTCTGTACATACCGTTACTCCCACACAGTCTTTTTAAGAAGCTTGGAAACAGGGGAGGGAGGAAAGAAGTGGGTGAAGATGGAACAGGGAAGCTGCCAGCTGCGTTTTTGCAGCCCATGGAGAGTGGGAGCAGAGAGCTGGTAGTGGTACTTCAAAGCTGTCCTTCCTTCCCATCTCAGGTGCTGTCATGGTGAAAGGACAACTTCAGCAGGCTGACAGTGTTGAAACCCTGTATTTCCCAGGGGATGCTCTGGAGTGACCAGTGCTTCAGGTGAGGTGCCCTTTTGTGTCCTCTTTAGTAGCTCATTGTGTGAAATAACTTATAATCTAAAAAGATAATGGAAGAAGAAACAAGGCAACAGGTGATCCAAGATGAGCAGCCTGTGGGTGTTTCAAGAAAAATAATCTCTTTTTCACTGGACAATACCAGCTCATGGTGTCAGTTCAGCTTTGGCTTTGATGGGCTCCTGCAAACCCAAGGTGGGGTTGCAGTCTGCCCTGACACCTCAGTCGCAGTTAAGAGTCCCTTGCAAATCTTCTATCAAACAGACAGATATTTTTTAGATTTGCCCTGTTTCAATTAGAAAACAGTGTGTGTGGGGAGGAAGCTCCTCTGAACCAGAAACTCTGTCCTGCAGCCAGAGCCCTGCCCTGCACCGTAGGCAGTGCAGCATCTGCCTGCTGGTATGCCAGCACAGTGGAACAGCATTCATGCATGACACAGACATTGGTCTCCTTCCCACCATAGAGACGGATAAATGGAGACATACGCATGAAGTGACTCACTCGCTGAATGACTTGATGGTAGAGTTGTGGGTAGAAACCAAGAGCTGATCCATTCCTCTGCCCAAAATATAAGGCCCTGGTCTGGCACTTCAGCAGCTCATGCAGCACCAGTGCCATCTACCAATAGCTTCCACAAGAAGCCAAGAAATACCCTCATAACTAGGAGCACAAAGAGAGAAAAAAAATAGCTGTAGACAAGCTTCCAGGAGAAGAAAAGAAGTTTTTTGGAACAGGACTATTGGCATTTGAACCTCATTATCCATAATGATTCTTGCTGGCCCCTCAGCTGAAGTTGCAGCTTCCCGCAGCAACAGTTTGGACAGCAGAATCTCACTGAGCCTCAAACAGTAGCCAGGATGAAACTTACATAGCCATACAGTGTGATGGAGTTGTAAGTTGGAAGGGACTTTGGGGCATCTTTTAGTTGTCCTTCAGCCCCAGAGTCCCCTTGCTTCCTAGATCTAGCTGCCTGACCTCACATTCACAAGAGCACTTAGATGCTGAGCTGGTACTTTACAGATCCACATTTAAATAACCAACACTTAAATTCTGCTCATCCAGCTTTGCAGGTATCTGAATTCCTTGTGTGCCTAAGTTTCCCCTGTGAGGCTCCTTAAATGCTGGTATCACTGTATCTACCTTGAAAACATTGAGCCACTCACATCCTATTTCATATTTCAAACAAAATAATGAGACTTGAGTTAATATTTACAAAAATATATGACTGCAAAATGCCCCATCTCAAGTCCCATGTTGCACATTTCATTTTTTTCCCACATAGTCAGGAAGCAGATGGGGCATATATTTTACTCGGTGACTTTATTGTTTGAGAAGTTGCCTGCTTTATAAAGTGCCCTGGCTCAGATCCTTTCTCTGCCTGAGGAGATGTGAATACATACCATAAGAGATGACTCTAAGACCTGAACTACAGGATTTTCTGGGATGGAACTTTTCAACTCTTTTGCTGAATCTGTTACCATCTGTGGGTGGTAATTAAATATTTGTTGTGGCAGAGAGAAGGAACGTGAGGATGACCATTTTGCCGTGATCACAGCACTCTCACATATGATGCAGGTCCTACTACCTACCTATCCTTTTTATATGGAAGTAGGATACCTTCCATAGATACTTCATTATTCAACAGGTTCATATAAAAGATGAAAGTTCAAGTTGCTTCAGGAGGAAGAGGTATTTGAATCCAGGCTCTTGGATCCTAGTCAAGTACACCAACTAATTAACTAAGAAGAGATCCTTCTCATGTTTTAGATAAAATCAGGAGAGGATTCATGTTTGCAATGAAAACCTGAGCAGAGACAAATAACTCTCACTAGCTTCAAGTTCCAAAGAGACACAAAATTTAATATGCCCCTTTCTCCTTGGTATTTCCTCTTGACTAGTTTAGATAATCTCTGTGTTTCAGCCTGGATTATGTGACTCATTCTCAGACATCAGGCTTTTTCCCCAGGCACTGTGCCCCCAGGCACAGATAGCCTAGATACTGAAACTGGGGCCGTGAATGCAGCTTAGAGCGAAGTTAAGCATGCTCACAGTTAAACCCAGCAATGCTGAGCCAGGGTCTCTCCTAAATCAAGACTTCATAAAACTGATGTGCTAGTAAGGCTGCTTTGGTCAAATGTATGTTGCACCACATAAAAATTAAGGTTGTCCCATTTTTTCCCAGGATTTTCAAGACAGTATGGAAAGGGTTTTTTGTTCTGTTCCTCAAACATCAGTCAAGGTGGTGCTACTCACACAGAGGAAGGAGCATGGAGATACAGTAGTCAGCAGAAGCTAGCACAGAAAGTCACTTATGGGAATCTGAGTTCTTTCTCTTGTAAAATATAGACTTATAAAATACCGACTGTTAATTTTCCTTGTGGCTGCTAGGGCAGTTGCTGATGTAAATCATTAGAGCTACACCTACCGTAGGGAAGAACTGTGCTGATTTATACCTGCTTATAAGCGTGTAGTCTGTGCTGGGTAATGCGGCATAGCTCTTGGAAAATTAAACTTTTCAAAGATTCCATCATTTCTGCTTCTTTGCAACCTGTTGGCTGCCAATGTAAGCTCCAGTGGCACAAAGCCAATGCAAACACCAAGGCCATGACTTGCAGTTAAGCAACATAAAATGGTGTTACAAGCGCTACTGTAAGATGAGGTCTGAAATGAAGTGGACAAGAATGTTCTGTCACAAATCACTGCTAATATCATAAAGGAAGGTCAGCTGGTCAGCTATGCAGAGAATTTCCTGCCTTTCAAGCCTAGAAAGTCAATAATGACAGCAGTGAACATTCACAGGGGGAGTTTTATGATTAAATCCTCAGAACAGCAGGAAAAAAGTCTCTTCAGTAAATATAGCCACGAAATGCTAAATCCAAAGCAAAACAAAATTTGACTGTACAAAACTAAGAATAACTGATGCCATCTCTGGAGCACAGAGAAACACTAAATGATAAACATAAGCTCATTACCACAAGTTATTACCAAGCACAGCCAGACCAGAGCTTTCTACAGATTTTATGGTTTAGTTTAGACTGTAACCGTAGATTCATCAGTTTGTTGAAATTGTGGATGGAAATTGTCCTGGGGTAAAAAGAGAGGCAAAGGGTCTGGCTAAAAATTATGAAACTGAGAGATTAGAGACACAGTAAAGATGAATTATGTGGTGATAGTATTAGAGGTGGGGTGTAATGCAGTGGCATTACGTAAAGAGTCAAATGGGAGTGGGATGAGGCTGGATCATACAAAGAGGATGACAGAAGAGGGGTGGGATTAAAAGTGAGTACCAGATGCAGATGAGGTTATGGCATCAACATAAAGGCACAGGAACTGAACAGACCTGGGTTCTTTTTTAAAAGGCCTGATGTAAAACTTGAATCAATGGGAAGCGCAACACGAAAGTTAGATCCCAGTTGTTCCTGCTCTGAATACTTCTTCCACCTACCGCTTCTGCCATTTAACACACCGACTTTCCCACTTGTTTACTCCAGTGTAGCACTGATGGGGCTCTTCAGGGGAGTGTGTGTGATTTAAAACAGGAGTGAGGTGAAATTACAACTCAACCTATTCCCCCCAGACAGAAGCAGAAGGGTGGTCCAGCTCTTCCTTTCTCCTTGAGCGGCCATGTGGGGAAAGCAATGAGAGATGCAACAGGTGACCTGCAAAGCATAGTCTGAGCCTTACGATATCCTAGTCTGCAGACTGATCATTCCTCTCTGCAAAATGAGCATTCTCCACCCCATCAAGCTTGTTTACACTGACAAATCACAAAGTAATTGCATTTCTTCTTCAAAATTAAATCCTGCTAGGTTCTAGTTGCCCAAATAAGCCCCTTAAACCAGCTTGCAAGTAGGGATGATATAGGGAGCCGAAACATCCTCAGAAATTGGGAGGCTTAATGTGTGCCTGACCTTCAGATCCGCTAAGAATGTGCAGGTCTTCACCGATGTAAGAGTTACTTTTCCATGCTACCATGTGCTGGTTTAACCCCGGCCGGCAACCAAGCACCACGCAGCCACCCGCTCACTCCCCTCACCCAGAAAGATGG
>JAVJGI010000060.1:27418881-27438630 GCA_035590275.1 Ibycter americanus
CATCACAGCCAAAACACAGCACAGCACCAACTACTAAGAAGAAAATTAACTCCATCCCAGCTGAAACCACGACATACCAATATGCTTGGCTGTCAGACCTCCAGAGAAGCAATTCATAATTTTCTGAAGCAGCAAAGTTTTCAAATATGAGAACAACTTTGTGGCAAAGGTCTTCAAAAGAATTCAGGGACCCTTCCGTTCCTTTCTCTGTGTGATGCAGGCTTCAGGCAAAAGGCAAACTTTGAGTAAAACATTGACTTTTCTCTTCCTTAGTTCCCTGTGTGCAGAAAGGGGAAGACAATGCTGCCCTTGTCCCTCATCTGTTTATCTCTTTTGACTTTAAAATCTCTTGGCCAGAGGCTGTCTGTGCCATACTAAGCACACATGAGCCTTCACCTCTGTTGAGGCCCTGGAATGCTTTAGGTGTCCAATCAATCCACCAACACTGTGCCTCTGCTTATAGTGAGCCGGAAAGATGAAGGAAGAGAGAAAGCTTTCATTTTATTTTATTCAAACAGGTCACATTCTGATTCAATCCCAAATGACCTAACTAACAGAGATATTTAGCACACAGCTTTGTATAGCAGTCTTAGGACACAAAAAAATGACCAGGCTCTTCAAGTGAAAAATCCCACCTGTTTCAGTGGTTGGGGGGTGTGAGGACACAGGAGAGCAGCAGCAGATACCAGCTTCTCACTTCCCCAGACCTTTCCTTGGTTCCCTGTTGTGAAACAGCAGCTTGATCTTAATGATAAGAGCTGAGACACAGTTTTGCTGACAGCACAGAAAATAACACACAGGTTGGAGAGGAAAAGGAGGTCAGAGCCAATTAAATCTCCTGGGCTGCACAGACTGAAGTAGCAATCAATACCCCGAACACATGAAGTGTTGGATGATTGTTCATTTGTGAACCAGGATCTTTCTTGATAAACAGCAGTAAAGTGAATAGCATCTTAAAGTCCTAGACTGTATCTTACGCTTCAGGAGGAGAGACAGCTCATTGATTTAACAACTCATGCTTATAGCTGATATCTGTCAGGGATGGCAGATATGTTCAAGGATAAAGGAGCAAAGGTGAGTGTAAACCACAGGTAATGCCCTGGGTTCAATAGAGCTCTCACAGCTGCTTTAAATCATTGCAGCTTTCAAGAGGCTTTCTTCCCAGCTGTGATTCCTCTCTCCTTGCTCTGCTCACAGGGCATCCTCTTGCTTTGTGTGTATATACGTGGCAGGGCAGAGGTTGATGCATACTTCCCAGCCATCCTGCCGGGCTCGAGGACCCGCCTGTTGCGGGGATATGTCCTCATCTCCAGCAGGCTGCAGCTGCCCAGAGCCTCATTGCTTGACAACCTAAAATGCTACAGTGTGGTGATGAAACTGGCCCAGGGCCTTTATAAAACTGTTTTCACTGGTGCCAGTTTCCTAAAAAAAAAACAAAAGAAAACCAAACAAACAGATTGTGTGAGTGAATAATAACGCACAACAGAGTTCCTTCTCCTCCAGAAAAATAATGGATGCATACAGCAAGCTATTCCCTTGCTGGAGAGGTCCACAACCTCTGAAGTTAATGTATATTCCAGCTAATGGGAATTGTAATCATTGGCACCAGGCCCACATTTAGCTCAGTACCAGCCCTAGCACAAGGGAGGCATTCAGAAGCAGCTCACGTCCAAGGGCAGGAGAAATGAGCTGCCAATTGTGTCAGACATGTTGCCTCAGGGGAAAATCTAGCTTGTGGTGCTGCTGCCTGCTACATTTCTCTGATCCCTTCCAGAACAGGCTGCCTCTCTTGTGCCTAGCACCCACAAGCCACCAAAATTAATAGCACGGTATTCTTACTATCTGCCAAGATTTCTTGATTGTGTACGGCACAGCGCATGGGTGACAACACAACCAAATTACCTTTTTCATTGCTGAAAGGGGTGTGGGCTGGTTTCTCTCTGAAATGCTCTCACTTTCTTCCTTCCTCAGCTTGGCACAAAAGTTTGAAAGCAAATGTAATGGAAAAAACAGCAAGTTCTCACCTCCTTTTTTCTCCTTGAAGAACTATACATATAAGCGTATATGCATGTGTGTGTGTATGCATATGGAAGGAGGGAGTACTGCTTAGAGCAGCTCCCTCAGCAGGAGAGAAAGCTGTCTCTCGTACTTGCGAAGCACGGTAGTAGGGAATTGCTTGTACTGCAACGACCTTACCTCTCTGACAAGTATGCACTTGTCATTCGTTGGAAGCTGTACCAGCTGCACCTTGCATCCTGGGCTTGTAGAGGAACTGTAGAGGGTTAATTAACATTGATAATATGCAGTTGTGGGCTTGCTTCTGGGGCGGTGGGTTGGCTGGTGTGGATAATGTACAGCTGTGGCTTGTTCCTGCTAAGTAGCTAAATAGCACTGAGGAGCAGTAGGTGAAGAGAGAGGGGACTGGATGAAGAAGAGTCCAGGGATGTAGGAGAGACAAGGAGAGGCCCTAGGAGAAGCTAAGAGAAGAAAGGGGCCTAGATGAGGAGAGGCTGGCTGGAGGAGCAGCCAGGAACCCAGATGCAGCAGAGGCAAGAAGCAGAGTGGACTGGCCTGAGGAGGAAGAAGAAACAGCACAGACAGTAGATGAACCTTTGAAACCTTGTGTTGGAAAGCCTTGTTGCAGCCAGCTAGTTCTGTAGTGTTGCAACACTGGGCTGTGCTATCAAGTGCTAAGAGAACAGTCTAATTAGCTTGACTTGCACCAAATCTCCAGTGAACTGATGGTACTGGCCACACTAAAGGAGACCTAGCTTGTACCCGTAAGCTGAACAATCCATGATTGTTAAGTTGCTTTAGTGGGACTTCAACCATTACTGTTGCTCCCAACTGTTTCTGTCATACACAATAGTAAAAACTGTAATGGAGGCCAGACTGACCCCATTTCTTGTGCATCAGCTAAGCTAAAATAAGCGAAGTGTTTACGGATGATAGCTATGCTGCAGAAGAGAGGGAGAAAGTACTGTCTCCCTTTTCTAAACAGTAAAATCAATGAGATTCAGGTAATGTAGAAGTGGTAGGGAACTGCATGATGATTGTATTTCTTCTTGGAAAACATCAGTTAAATGAAACTTAAATTTTCCCAGGTAGGGGAAAAATGTGTGTACAAATTCTGGGAGGAAGTGTTTCTAAACCCAGAGGAAACTGTTAATCAAATCTGAGAGGGCACCCAGTCCTCAATGGATGAATGAAATCTTACAGTGCATTGCTACAAGGTATGGAAAACTTGGATTTAAGCTCTTGTAACTTCCTTATGTGAGACAAGAACCTTATCTGTCTATTGCTTACATGAGGAGAGAGTCCTTCAGGCTCCTTCATTGTAAGCACTCTATTTCCTTCAAGCAAACCAGTATTAAATGAGGCAGGGATTCCAACTTGGCCTCTCCATATGCCATGAGCATGTTATAACCCTAGTTAATGCCTTCCTCACTCTTCTTCTTGATGACTAGTTACTTACACAAAGTGAAAACACTTTAACAAAAGGATTGAAGTCAAACCTCCCTCTCTTTCTCTGTCTTTCTCTCTGAAAGGTGTTCGGTTTGTTTTAACACAGACAGAACATTTTTGACAATGGAAAAAATTTTGCTGGACAGGAAACCTGGTTTCCACTCAACGTAAATTGTGCCCCTGTAACAGGCAATATGATAAGCAGAACTAGGCTTACTAAACCTTATGAAGTGAGGTTTGGGTACTAAAATCCAAACCAAGAATGGCTTGGATTTAGTACTTCTTCCAGTTGACCTCACAAAGCTCAAAGGATTATGCAAACAGTTGAAGAAATGCTTCCAGTTTGGCTTCTCTTGGAGCCAAATCATTATGTCAGGCTCCACAGAAAGCAATGGCAGGTTTTTGTCTACCAATACCGGTTTCACAAATACCCTCTTCAGAGAAACATGCAAATGCCTAACGCAAAACAAGATGCCTGTCTGTGTCTCTGTCTTTCATACATTTGTGTTCACACAGCTGTGACACCCTGTGTCTAAACCAGGCTTCAGATATTAGATTTCATCAAGCAGAATTTAGGTCTCTTACAGTGCTCTCAGGCAGAAATAAGGTGGTCAGGAGAGCATGTGGAGATGTAGTGGGAGATAAGAAATAACCCCACTGGTGCAGTGCTGCAGGGCAGACACTAAAAGGGAGAAGAGAGCACAGGAGAAGAAATGTGGAAGAGGTAACATCCTGACAAATGCATGTGCAGTTGTAGAATGGAAGCAAGGTTTGAGCCAAACTCCAAAGCATGGCTAGAGATGAGAAAATAAATTACATAAAATCCACCTTAGCACAATGTTCTGAGGATTTAGTCACAACGTGACTCAAGAGCCTTATAGCCTCAGGATACTGGGCATTCCCAGGCTGATGTTTCCACTGATTATTACAGGAGCTGATTTACCAGGGGGCTTATTGCGCCATGAACATCCCCATCCCTGCTAGGCACCAGGGAAAGCCTGTGCTCCATGTTGGGGCATAAGGACAGTCTCCCCTGCTCTGGCCAGCATGGCTTCATTCACTCCTGTAGCCTCATTACAACTCTGCCCCTCTAACTGGTCTGTCTTCCTGGCCGTTCCACTGGTCAGGCTGGTGCAGCTGGGAACTGCTTGACCTCACTGGTCTGGAGGTGGTTCCCCTCCAGGACAGATTTCATGCCTTGTGCTAACAAAGGTGTGCAGGGCTGGCTGGATATGGAAAGCCTGCATGGCAGATTTTATCTGAAAAGAGGCAGGCACAACTACAGTGATAACAACAGTGTTGTGAATAGTGTGTACTACCAGGTTGTTTAGGAACCAAACAGCACTTGAAAAAAGAGTAGGAAAAAATGTCCAGACACAGTTCTCTTGATACCACTCTATGCCCCAGTAATCTCTGAATATAGAGTCTATACCACTATTAAAGTCATTATTAGGTAACCTCCTTTTGTGACCTGTATAACTACTTGTTCATTAAACTAAAACAACAGGACCAGATGAGTGTAGTGTTCCAAAATTACATACATTTCTCTTCTGAAAGGGCCCTCTTTCTCTTCACGTAATGCTGGCCATTGCCAGCATAACAGAGGGAAAAGCAAAAATGACCCTCTATCTTTAAGGGCTGGATCTAATAGTTGTGCCACATTTTAGTCAAAATGAGAGAATAAGGGAAGAAGACAGATTATGTTGAGGCAGATGCTAGTAAGTATCAAAGTGAGATTAAATGTAAACATTAGCAAACTGGAGAAGTAGGAAAAAAAGGAATTTAACATAATCCTTTCTGAAATTATAAAAGAAAGATAGCTCATCCCTTCTCCCTCTCTCTCTCTTTCAGCTATCTTCCTCTTTTATTTTTATTTTGACAGTAAGCCTAATGGAAAACACCAACAGCTGAGCTAAGTTTCTGAAATATTGGACAGCAAAGGGAAAAGATGAAGGCAGCTTTACAGATTTTGCAGGTTATTGCCTCTGTGACAATAACCTCTTTTATTCCTTCCACCCCCTCCCTCTGGGGATGTGCATGTCCTGCTGTCTTTAGTTGGAAAGCAGAAAGAAAATTAGCAGATAAATGGGTTCAAGCATGTGTCCCAGGGAGATAATAGCTCTGATGTTATTCTAATTTTCTCCTGGTAAACTAGGGCTTGGTCCTGAAACACCCTTTCAGATGAGGGGCCCATATGTATTTCAGGACTCCCATTTTAATCACAGAATAATACTTGCAAGAGAGCTGTTAGGTCTTTATGGATAGCTGAATGGGAAGGAACTTTGGTCCTTGACTGCCAGCGCAGAGATAGGACGTTCAGATGCTGAAGCAGAGACTGCTTCCCCCAGTGTGTTGACCCACTAGCAGCCACAAAGCAGGGAAAATTTACATTCTCTCCAGCCGCTATGGTTGCTCTGCCTGTTGTTCTTACCTCTCTCTTGTTGTCCCACAGTCTCCTCTAATAGTGATCCCGTGTCTTGCTTCCTTCTGGTGTCATCCCCTGGGGTAGGGGGAACAGCAGGAGCAGAGGACAGTTGGGAGCCAAGCGCTGTATGCCAGGTTTGCGGCTTCGAGCAGTTTACCTGTGGTTGTTTACTCTGCCTCTCTCTTTGTCCAAATGCTCTCATTAATTTTCTCCTAATTATAATACCCACAAGTGCCTAGTGTCTGTGGTTCCCTCTGGCTTGCTAAATAGTCTGCTGAAGCATTACTGAATTCCAGGAGAGGCAGAGAAGATGTGCCAATGCCTTCCCAGTGTTTCCCTTCTCTCTCTCGTGCACACACATCACCACAGAAGAAGCAGCTGACACCATTGGCAAGAAAAGATAACCAAAATGTCCAAGACCCCACCCAAGGCTATTGAAGCTACTAGGAAGACGCCCAGCAGGCTTTTTGTCAGGCTCACAATGAGCACATAGTTTTAAAATTAGGGTTTTTGTGACAAGGAAAAGAAAAATGTTTTTTATGTATCTTGTGGCTGTGTCTTAGCCCAGATCTTCTCTGCATGGTTAATGCAGAGGAGCAGCCTCTGACCCGGATTAGCAAATTTCTGTGCCTAGTGGTCATACCCTGGGATCTGCTTGGACTTGGGCTGGCATCTCCTCTCCTTGCTCTGATGAGATAGACCAATCTATATGAGTGCAAAAGGACATCTGCAGCCCCTCAAGCCTTTCCCATCAGTTCACTTTCCACTCCTGTCCCCACAAAGAGCAGAACAGTTTTCTTGCAATCAGCTGGCAAAGCACCCTAGACCACCCCCCTATAAGAGACATGGATTTAGGACCATGGGCGCTGCTGAGGGGTGCTGACATCTGTAGTAGGCTAATACAGAATTGCACACCCAGGAGTCACAACAAACTGACCAGCTTTTGCTGTGTCCTGGTACACCATGGCCTATCTCAGTAGGTGCAGCTGGAGTATACAATGGTGGAAGTAGAGTTGTAACACTTCAGTGGTAGAAACAGTCTGTACTGAAGACACAGAAGCTCTCTGAAGAAGCTAGCTGGTGCTCTGCAGCCACAGTAACACCTGGAAAGGGAACACAGGGCAAGTGTTCCTGCTGTCACCACGGTAGGTCATCTGGGAGACCACAGGAAGAAGTTCCACCATGGTTCAGAGGCCCCTTGTTTAAAATGAGGAAAGCTGTATTTAGGCAAGGAAAAAAGCACACTTCATCCTCCCACACAGAAATTAAATTTTCAGGTTCTCAAACTTGTCATGAAAGCTATGAATCCTATTTAAATGAACTGTTCATTCTTAACAAGGGAGCATTACATAGACTTTTTTTTGTTTTTTAGTTAGTTTGTGGTGAGAAAATGACACCATTGATATTTGGTGCCTGTGCTAGCTAGGAAGGTATGCTGCTGTTTGATAGGAATTGCATTTGGTTTAAATTGTCTTGAGAAAATTGTCACATTCTTTAGAGCCTTATGACCATTAGCCTGGACCTGAAGCTATTTTTGTGTTGAAAATGTCTTGTCCCACAATTGCAGGCAAAGAATTCCTGTTTTCTGGAAGAAAAATTTCAATGTGTGACTGCTTGCAAGACTAAAATCCTGTCTACATGGTAAAAGCCCTTCTAATGGTATCTGCAAATATGTGAGGGTTACATATAATCAAGAAGAAAAAATATTTGCTGAGTACAGATCAGTGTTTGGAGAAGCACTGGAAAGTTAAGAAATTAATGCATACTGTGAAAAATTCATGGAAGCAGATCTGAAATTGTGTGTTATAAAGACACTATTGTAACTCAAGCGAGCATGCACTGCACTGAGAATATATTTCCCAAATGCCTCGCTGGTATGACTGGCTGCTACCAAAAAAGGGTGAAATGCTGGCGTTGCTACCTGAGTACCACCTTCAGTAGCTGCTTCTAAGATTTCAGGTCTGACCCACACCAGTAGAGACCTGAACATTATAAGTCTAGAGGAGGAAGAAACCTCACAAAGGAACCCACAGCTTTTGCAACCTCTTCTTGTGCTGCCTTTGTCCATGGAAAGACAGAGGGCATGGGACTGGACCTTACCCACAGGTGGGCAGACCTCCCAGCTGTCCCTGTGAGCTGCCTGGTGGCCATGGGGCTGTGGCTCCTCCTGTTTCCACCAACACAGCGCAGGGCTGAGGACCATGAAGCACAGCACAGCTGGGTCTGGTCAATGAAGTCTCTGCTCTGCCAGAAAGAGATCTGCTTTCCAGTTGCCCAAAAATGGAGAAAAAAATCATGAACATTTTGTCCTTTTTTCCTGAAATTTTCACAGCCTGATGAAATTGAAGAGGTTGGACTTCGAATTTAAGCACAGATAGAGCTGAAGTTCACATTTCGTTGGAATGCTGCATTTCTCACCTTCTGATAGTGCCAGACTTTAGGACTTCCTTAAAGTTTGTTTCAGCTTTTTTACCAATACTTTTTCTAGCTTTTTCTTGAAATAGGCAGAACAAGTTCTGTTTCTCCTACTTCAAAGTCTAAGTAAGCTTTAAGACATCAGGCTGAAGCCATGGGGAAAAAAGAGAAAAGAAGAAAAGCTATTTGAATTATTATTTTGGATGCTACCATAAACATGTTTTCTGAAAACATGAAATAAAGTTTTAAAAAGTATTTCTGAAAAATACCATAATTAAAATGTGAAATTACTTAATCTGAAGTACTTTCTCTGTCATGAAACATGATCTATATGCTGGACATCTGGACCACAAAATACCTGTTCTGCTGAATTTGCAGATTTGTATGATTTCTTTCATAGATGCTTAAAGGAGACAAAAAATTACCCTACAATCCTTGTGGTTGGGTGAAAACAGAAAAAGGAAAAGTGTGGATTTGGTTACAGATGAGGTTTGTTAAGACTTTCAAAGCTTTAATGTGTTCTGAAATAAAAGGAAATAATAAACTTCATCTAAAAATAGCTAAACAGCAAGCCATTACAAAGAATACTGAACTTTAAATAATACTCAAGTGTTTCCATTCTTAATTGACTAGTATTGCATTTCCAGCTGACTCATGGCACTTGCAGTTGGACGAAATGTACCTGTTGCTGCAACACTGCCTATTATAGAATGCCCGCCACACTGCTGTGTAACCACGTATTGGGTCTTCTAGGTACAGCCTGCTGTATGAAATGCCGCTGTGCAAGCACCACTGACAGAGACACACATCACTCTGCATTCCCCACTGCTCCCTTTACCTCTCCACAGATGCTGAGAAATTGAGTGGCAGGAGAAAACATCTTTGCATGGGGACCAGAATTAAAAGTGTTACAATGGCCATTTTCATGCTTGGAATTTAACAATTCCATTAAAACATTAAAAGAGAGTGTGAATGTCATAATGACTGAGCTATAGCAAAACACCAGTCATAAACTTGGACCCCATCATGTCCATGTTTGCTCCATTAAGCAAAGGTGCTGTTGACTTACACCTTTGGGCAGTTGTCCTGTCTCAGTAAAATTATGCAATTTGTGGTGAATTTGCTAAGTCTTTTCTAAATTTGTTCCAAAATTCTTGGAAGTCAATGTCGTTATTGTTACAGCTGCCCTGTACATCCTCCAGGTAACCAGAAGTTCTTGCCAAAATGAAGCAGCACTGAAGATAACAGGAACATATCATCTACCAGAATATCTCTGGCCATATCTAATTTCATACATGCCAAACAGGTGTCACCATGAAAAACCTTCCAACCTTTATGAAATTGAAGAAAATCGCTGTTTAAATGTAACTTTAGCCCTATGGGTGTCAATCTGAAATGAAAGGCTAAAGAGGACGCTAAGATGGAGAGCAAAGTCATATGAGCGAATGGGCACAGGTAAGGTGCCCTTCACAGTAGTACAGTGAAAGGACGAACTCAATACCACAAAACCTGCCAAGTTCACAGCAATTCATACTCTGTGCCTTTGGCTCTGCCACTGCATACCTTGCACCAAGCTTGTACCATTTTTATGGCTATGCAAAGCAAAGCAGGCATTAAGCACAACTAGTGTACTTTCAGATGGTGCAGCTGAGATTAATTCACCTCATAAAACTGTATCTCATTATCAAGACTGCAGTGCTTTAATCTGAAGCCACCCAGGAAAGGAAAAAATGATAAACAGCCACATACTTTTTTTTTAAAGGAGCATTCTCAATTTTTCCCATTTTCTTTAACCCAAGAGTGCTAAAGGTTTGCTAGAAAAAGGATATCTAAATGAAGTCTCCCAGGATTGTTCAAGGAAGCAACAGTTACGGTGTTTGTTTTAATCACAAGCTCCTGTAGGTGAGCAAAAGTCTGAATCCGTGTTGGTTTATTGGATAATTTAGCTTTCAAGTGTTTTAAAATTTGCTTTGGTTGCTGACCCAAATGTAAGCAAGTTAAGCTTAGAAATGGTTCAGTACAGAAACGGCAGCCAGCACTGCATTTGGTGCTTTTCTGCCTTCCACATACACTGTTTAATTTGTAAATGCCTTATGCTTAATCTCTCAAGTTGATTAACTGCTCTTATAATTGGATGGCATACACACAAAAAGCCTGCGTTTTCTTTGTACTTATTGCTTTGTAATTACTAACATCATTTTAAGCAGAGAGATAATTTACCATGCATTTATGGTATCCTAGGACTTCTGTGGCAATATAGTTTGTGTTTAGCACTAAGAAAAGAGTTCAACTGAAAGACAAAAAATTTGCTAAGGAAACTTAGTAGCGATCTATCCTCAGTGAAGAAGGTGTACATTTAACACAGATAACCTGTACTGAGGTTACCTGCCACGCTGGGGGAATAATTATTTTGTGGTGATCAAGTCTCTGGACTGGGACCATAGACATGATTTCATTCACACATCCTTATACTGGGACTCTTCAGCAAGACAGGATAAATACAGCCTCAGGGTAGAGCTATGACCACTATGGAAAACCACCTAGGCATGAAGATATGCAGGTATGCTAGAGCATGGAAAAGGTGGCATACTGATTGGGAAAAGGAGAACAAGGATTAAAACTTTTGTGCCTCAGTTGAACAGATGCTCCAGTATTGGTCTACATAATAAGAGTCATCGTGAAACTACATTATTACTGCCTTTAGAGTTCTGAAAAACTTTATGAGAAGCAGTAAACCTGCCTGTGTAAAAAATGAGATGGTTCACTTCTGAGATAGGACAAAGGGACATTTTATTTATGAGAAGAGTTTTTGTTACACTGGGCTGAAGACCAAGCCTCCTGTTATGCTTTCCATTTTTTAGTTCATTCTTCCTGGTGAGTACTAGCATTTTGATGCAGTTCCCAGTAAACTGGCCCAGTTGTGGGCCAAAAACGGGTGAAGAGAAATGTTAAAAGTTAAGGACTCATTAGATTCTTAGGTTTCCCAGCAAGGGAGTTTGTGTCAAGATCCAGGGTCTCACCCTAGCATGGAACAGCTTGACTGGCCAGCATCCTAAGGGGGGATATTGTTTTGGATCAAATAGCATTCCCAGTGGTTGAATGACACCTTTGAAACCACGTATATAACTTCACTTACCTTCCAAGGTGCTTTTTGTTTTTCCCTTTTACGAGGTTTACAGCAGCAGATGTTTCTTGGTGCCAGCTCCAATAGTTATATTTGAGATGTTTAATGCCTTCCCCTAATCCACAAGCTGTCAGAGCGTAATGTTCTCCTGATAATCCAGCTTCCCTTAATGTGAAAATAAACCAAAACCAATTTGCACCATTTCTGCAGTCTTCATGGCAGTATAAAAACCCCCAAAATACCAGCCATCAACACAAATAGGAAATCTCCAATTGAGATGGTTTGAAAGAAAAACATGAGCTACATACTGAACTATTTGTTGGTCTACATTAGCAGAAGAGTGGCTCGCAAGTAGAGGGAAGTGGTTATTTCCTTCTCAGTACCAGTGGGGCCACATCTAATCTCTGTCCAATTGCAGGGCATGCCAGTACAAGAGAAACCAGTAAACTGGAGGGAATCCAGAGGAGGGTCAAGGGGTCAAGGGGCTGAAGGACATGAAATATGAGGAAAGGCTGAGGAAACTGGGTTTGTTCAGCCTGTAGAAGAGAAACCTAAATGGGGAATCTAAAGAAACTGAAATGAGTCTTCCCTCACCTAGAGGGAGGCTATGGGAAGATGGAGACAACCTGTTAGACACGTTCAGTGGGAGACCACAAAGCAGCCATGGACACAAATTGCAGCAAGGGAAATTCTGGTAGGAAACAAGGAAAAAGGTTTCCCCCCAAGGATTGTACAGTACTGGAAGAGCTGCCCAAAAAAGCTGGGGAATCTCCATCTGTGGTGATGTATAAAGCTTAACTAGACAAGGTTTTGGAGTTAACTTTGAAGGTATCCCTGTTTTAAGCAAGAGATTGGACTAGATGATCTCCCAAGGTCCCTTCCACGCTGTATTTTTCTATGACTCTGTGATCTCATTTTTTTAGGTGGGGGCTGTGGAAAGATCCAGCTCAGAGTGCCTAAACTGTCAGGTTACATATCCATTTTTCTACTTTTTAGCTGTTGGTGCAGTTGGTAAATCTTTTTTGATTGTACACAGTTTTGTATTATAGAAGAATCACATGAGCACAAAGAACAACAAATTACTACATTTCCTAGATAAATACTTCCTGCATGGGAAATATCCTTTTTATCAAGATACACCTCGAACAGCTAATAATTCACATTATGTTTCTGAGAAGGATCTTTCTGAAACATGGGAAACATGGCTTCTGAAACATGGGAAATAGCCACTAATGCCGGAAATCTCATAAGCTATTTAGAAGCACTCTTCTCATGACAGTGCGTGACAGCATTCATAAGGCTGATGGTAAGCACAGAAGTTTTCAATAATTTTCCACAGGGCAAGTCAGTTGCTTTTAGTTATAATCATTCCTAGGCTAACTGCATTGTGTACAACTATTCCATGACAGCAAACCTTTACTATCTCTTCCAACCACTCAACAGATGCTTTTTTTCACGGCACAAAATGGCCTTAGTATTTCATGTCAGGGATGGCTGCCTTCTAGCGATAGCAGTAATTGCTGAACACACAGGCATGAAGAGCATTTTCAGAACTCTCGGACAGTAATAGGACTAGGTTATGACAAAGCATTTCATGTGGACCCTTTTAAGGGGTGTCTCAAATGCTGTCGAATTGGACAGAAACCCAAGATGTAATAGCCAGTTTCATGTGAGGCCATTTTTTTCCCTATAGACCTTCTGTGTTCCGAGACTATTTTTATTGCCTGCCACATACTGTCGTGTTGATAGCCTAACATTTCTTTTATAGTGATGTAAAAGAAACATCATAAATGCAGAAACAGAGAGAATGTTCCCATCACTGCCACAGTTGATAACCTGGGATTAAAGTGGTTTATTTCTTTTTGAGTCAGAGGGCTTGCTTGTTTTCCTATGAACCTTGATTCACAGCAGGGTTAAGTATTTCCTGCGTCACAACCCTGAGTGTAAGTTACACAGTGTGAACAGCTCTGTCTGTCCAACAGCTCACTCCAGGCTGAAATGGGGGGAGGACCAGCTCCTGCTACCACTGCTTCCGAGTGAGTGACCGTGCTCCCCTTCTTCTGCCCCTTCTGGTTCCGATTGGACCCTTTGCTGGCCCGAATGGGATCTCTGGTCCTCTGTGTCACCAGCAGGCATGCGACGTCCCCTGATGTGGCATGGGCTTGAGAGTATGCAGCTGAGACTGGGGGATGCAGCTTAGGAGGTGGGGGAAGAGAAGGGAGAGCTTCCCATCACAGTGGTAGGAAGTCATTAGATCAGCTTAAGCCGTAAGTGGGATTTTATCCTCAAAACCACTCTTATCTTAGCCTGTAAACCATTTGTTGAAAAACATCTTATTGCTTTTTGAAGTGATTCAAGTCCCTAAACAATGCTGTCTTATAGAAGTACCCTAGTGGGAAAATTTTGCTGACACAAACTCCATAGCAAATTTAGAACAAAATACAGATGCAGTATGGCAAATACTCTGAAAATGATGTTCCTGTGACAGAGAGGTGGCTATTTGTCTTTCACTAGTCTAGTGTCTCCTCTAGTTCTCCCTCCTTTCTGTCATTTAATGGAAAGCAGCTACCGCTGCCCCAGGCCTGCTGTTTTCATATTTGATGTGGTAGGATAAAAAACCATGAAAAACCATCCCTTTTTTTTGTTGATTGGATGATTTTATAAAATACTTCCCTTTTATTCCCTCTTTTAAAACTCATCTGCATTCCAGCTCTGTTCCTGCTCCCAGATGGTACATTTCACAGGCATGGTTTACTGGGCATTTTAAAAAGCCTTTTACTAAGTCAAATTACAACAGGAAAAAAATATCAGTATATAAAGAGAGTAAGTATAAGATTTATTTTTCCTTATACATATGTGCCACTGAAAGGAATAGTGATGGTGAACTTGGTAGTAAATGTTTTCAGCAGGAAAGGTCAATGACAACAATATCAAATTCTCATAAAATTCTTGTTTCTGTAAACGAAGCAATGACACAGAAGAAGATATGATGTATGTTATGTGCTGTCAAGCATCTGTAAGTCCCATTGCAATAATAATACTGGACACCCCTTCTTCTGATCTTGAAGTGGCTATAAGAATGTTTACAAGTTGTGCCTGTCCTCTTCAAACAGCATGGAAAATGAAGGCAGTACAAAGCTGGATATAACTTGCGTTCTTTACAGGTCCTTGATTTCAAGTATTTATAAAAACATACACACAGTGCTACTCTGCAATTACCTTTTGACTTTTACACTCAGAAGTCCAACACAAGCCTTGTACGTGAAGCTAGATATAACATCTCCATTCTGTGCATAGAAAGACTGAAGCCTAATCTCTGTTGTAACTTTTCAGTGCTTAGTAATTTATTTTATACATATAGAGGTAATTCACTGTATTAATTGTTACATAAATTGCTATATTGCTATATATTCATATGATGTTATATATGAAAGTACTTAGTCATTTAGTAATTATTTATTAGGTCATAATCAGTGCCTTGTTGTCTGACATAGACAAATACACTGAAATTAATGGTCTGGACAAGCTTCATTTCACATGTGTCTCATGGAGACCTTGTCTTTGCTGCAATACTTATTTGCATTCAAACTCAGGTGAGGACCTGAGCTCAGAGGGGCTTTTTCCTAGGACTCGCTTACCTGTTTGAGGATGTGAGCTGACATTCAAGTGCTGCTGACACACGTGTTGGTAATTAAGTTACAAAACCTCATAAACTAGTGAACCTAGTCACTCTTTTAATTGAAGTACTGTTAATAAAAACTGCTGTATTTTCCAACTCAAACTAATTTCATGGGGAGCTAACCACAGAGCACTGACTCCACCTGTTACAGAACAAACAAACTCTGAAAGCACAGTATCTGGAAAAATAATGCTGGAAAGACACTCGAACATGAACTTAACAAGATTATTTATTTTGGCTGAGCCAATAAATCCAGAAAATATAACCCATAACTGCTTCGTATAAAAATATACATAATAGTATGTGTATGTACATTGAGGGGAGAGACGGAGAACAGAGTGACTCTTGCAAGATTTAATTTTTTTCCATAGAGTTGTAAATGTAACTGAGGACATAAATATTCTTATTTTCACATCCTGAAAAGAATACTTCTATGCTTCACATAGAAATGGTACTTGATGCTTTACATATGAATAGCTTCTTGGATAGTATGAGTGACAGGAGGTCTTATATAAGCAGAGCCGCCCCCTAAACACGACATTACTTGTAGTCAACAGACTGATGTGATCTGTTTATAAAAACAAATATGTCTGCTTTCACCACGATAGACATGGAGTGATCATGGAGTAACCCAGCTGTGACAATTTTTAATGCTGTGCATTAGTTTTGGTTGATAAAGTTATAAAAAACTGAAAGACTTTTGTGTGAATATGTCATTCTGCCTTAATGGAGGATAAGGAAGGCATAAGCTGGAAAAATGTGATGCTATGGAAAAGTTCTCTCACAGCAACTTGGCAGAGGGAGTGTGTGTGGATAACTGGAGGATGATAGTGTATTTTCAGGTAGCAAAATACAGTGAGACATGCGCTTTGTCAGTACTGAAATCAGTTATTAAAAAGGCCACGAGGCTGAGGGGTCTTGCCAAGCGGGTAAGCAGGGTGCGGGATTTGCAGTGGTCGGTTGTGACCCGGGGATAGTCCGAAGGAGCTAAATTCTTCACAAAGCAGGAAATTGCAAGTCCTCAGATATCAGCTCAGCATATAGGCTGACTAGTTTTAAGGGTTTCATTCTGAACATTTTGGTCTGGGGAAGCCATTGGCCTACTGAAAATCTCACTCGGTGCTGTCGGAGGGAAGAGAAATACGTTGTTCAGCCTGCACTGGACCTGCTGAGATAACTGCAGCTGGTAATACCAGGACGGCAATGCACAGGCCTGCTGGAGAGCAAATCGTGGTGCCTCCCCTCCACACACGGTTATTTAAGTGAGGTGACAGCTAAGAAGGGTGAGCTGGGAAGGCCAGAGTTAGCCAGCCCAGTGTCTATGCTACATTGCACTAATCTTTTTAAATCCTGAAACAATGTGCTTGTATTTAAATTGCAAGCTTCTTAGAAGAGGATTATTCTTTGTTACATTTTCCCTTCCTACTGTTGGGTTTTCACGTGATTACAAAAGCATCCCTCCCACCTGCAGCATGCGATTACCGGTCTAAACTGCAGCAGGACAGGAGAGCTTAGCTTGCTCTGCTCCTCAAAAAGCCGCGTTAACAGGATTTAATGTGCCACCTCCAAGGACCCCTGTCCCAAGAGTTCCTTGTTCCGAAGCTGCCACGCCCGGTGCCGGTCGCTGCGCTGCCAGCGGTGCAGGACAGCGGCGCTGCCCTGCCAGGGAGCGCGTAGGGTGGCCCTCCCTGCTCCTCCTGGGAACCGGCGCAACAGCGAGGTTTCATCCAGCAGGGCAATAAGCCAGACCAGGAGCCTGAAACCTCTCTGCCAGGCATGGGTTAGGCTGGAAATTAATACTTCCTGATTCCTCTTAAAAACAAAAAAACCAAAAATTCCCCACCCCACACACATTTCTCAGCAGCCTGCCTTGTGAACGCTCACTGATAAGTCCTTGCTGCTTTCTCTGTAGCACCTCACCAACAACTATCAACCCCCGCCCCAGCTTCCCCTCGCTGTTACAACTGCTCATTACCAAGTCTGTGTATGTCTGTAAATAACACGAAAGACCTGAGTTCTCAAAGGCTGGTGTTTCTCACTTTCTCTGCCTACCGAGATCAGGACAATTGAGACTGGAAATTAAACGTGGATTGCTGACCTTGCTGTAGCTTGAAAAGCAACAATAGAAAGCAGCCCTTAACGTTAAGTAGGTATCGGCTTATTAACTGCAACAGTTAGTATTGTTATAAACAAAGACAGAAAGATATGAAAAGACTTTTAATAAGGTTTTCAACAATAGCAGTTTCTCGGTGACACTAAGCCATGAGAAAATAAACAACTTCACCCCCTCAGGAACTATAGAGAAACCCAATAAATAATTAACTATAAACCCAATAAAAATATGTGTGATAACATTGTCATATATAAACCCTCAAGGTGAAGACTGCTGATCTCTTGCATGCATGTTAAAGAGCAACACTTCTGGGAAGAGTCAGGTCTATTGCGCACGAGCTGGGCACTTATTCTGGCCCCGGGTGCAAAGCCCCGCCGTGCCTCAGGCACAACAGCAGCCCCGTGACACAGGCAGATCGATGGCACGTGCCCAACCCCTCATGCAGCAGAAGAGCTTTGCCTTGGCTCACCCAGCCAAAAGTTGAAGGGTGGGTATCATGATTTTAACCTGGTAAAAGAAGCAGAAATAATCCTGGGATTCAGAACTGGAACCTTGTCTCTTCTGGCTGAGGTCTTATATTTTCACACTGGTCCTAAGGTAAATATGATGAGGTAGTTATTCCTTTCTAGAGTAATCAAAAGGATTCAGCATTTACTCTTTTAGGCAGGAAATCCATTTTTTCCTCAGGGCATTCACTTTGCCCCCTTTAACACAGTGGGAGAATAATGTTTGCTGCCTTTCTCTAGTCCTGCAAAAGTTCAGTTATTTCAAGCAAAATCACACCTTCAACAGAAAGAACTGACTAAATCTACTGTGCAGTATGTACCTTAACAGCTGCTTGTCAGGGCACTCTGTTAGAGCTTCTTCAAACGGGTATCAGATGATCAGTCCATAAGTTTTGGACTTAGGTACCTAAATTTCATTTTACATGTCAACATCCTTTTGCAGACTTGGACCTTGAAAAACTTGGGTTCTTGTTCCCAGCCAATAAAGCAGCTTTCAAATATTATCTTTGGTCTTCCTCTGCTTGTTTACATATCTAAATAACTTAGCAAGTTCAGTCTGAAGTCATGTAAACAGCTTTGATGCTCTAATTTGTCACACAACTCATGACTGTCTCAATATTAGATCCTGCGGACTGAACGTCCAGTGTATTGGCATTGCAACTGAAATTGGGGAATTACACATGCAAAAACATTCAGGAATATTTATAACATCCGGATACTTGCTTAGGGGTGTCTTAGGGTGAGAAGATACAATGTCATCTCTGTGTGAACAAAATAATTTTTATCACTGCTTGTCTCATTTTTGGTGAAAGGGACAGTGAGTCAAGTCAATAAGCAACAGGGAAATAATAATAATAACATTGATAATAATAATAAATAATAATAATGATTATCATCATTGTCATCATCTGTTTCTTACAAGTAAAAAAGTACACAGAAGAGCTGAAGCCAGGCAATCCTTAGAAAGGCCTTTAAATGTGGCCATATTCTTTAAACCACATACTTTATATATGGCCATGTTATTTAAATTTAAGATGGTTATATGAAACTAGTATTTAACATCCTATACACCTGGCCTATTCTTTCATCTAATTGAAGTTTGAGCAGGTACATCATGCACCCTGCATCATCTTATGCAGTGATTCTCCAGAAATTCCTGAAGTCACACAAGTACTGAAGCCTGGAACAGGCTCTGAAATGGTGTAGTCATAATTTTTAAAAATTCATTAATAACTTTTAAAGAATGACTATTAGTGTGCTAGAGCCTTCTTGTAACAATACATTCATAGAAATGCAGAAAAATTAAGGTTGGAGATCCTTGGAGATCACCTACTTCAACCTACTACAAAGCAGTGCCACCTAGAAGAGCAGGTGGCTCAGGGTCTTGTCTAAACAAGGATGGATACTGCTTCTAGTGTCTGTTAGAGATGTGCTAATCAGAATCATAATCATTGATCATTTTGATTAGAGGACATCCTCAAAGTGGTTTTTTGCCATGCCATTTCCCAATACCAGGCTTTTCAGTAGGCTGAGAAAAGCTTTTTGATGAAGTTGGGTTAAATCTGAAGAGATTGTCTAGCTAAAAGTTGAGAAACTGACAAAGTTGTCTTGCATTATTTAAATCGCTTGGGCCAAATCCAGAAGCACTTCCTTGGGCCAGACTCCCACAGAAGTCAGTCCCAGTTTAAATATGTAGCTTAATTACAGCTTTCAGTCAAATTCTTCCCTTACCCCAGCTCCTAATCTGGACTGGCTGTTGAGGTTTGGTCATTCTGACTCTAGTCATTAGTTAGCAAGAGGAATTTTACACCACCTCTTCTCTCCTTCCTCAATATGCAGTGTCAAATGCACAGTTGTATGCATTTACCTTTGTAAGTCATACTGACCTGAACACTCAAAAATCATGAGACTAGTAATGAATGAGGAGCTATACAGGGTTGTAGCAGGTTAATTAACATTGATTATATACAGTTGTGGGCTTGCTTCAGGGGCGGTGGGTTGGCTGATGTGAATAATGTACAG
>JAVJGI010000060.1:27438730-27543140 GCA_035590275.1 Ibycter americanus
CCTGAATGAGGAGAGGCTGGCTGGAGGAGAAGCCAGGAACCCAGGTGCAGCAGAGGCAAGAAGCAGGGTGGACTGGCTTGAAGAGGATGAAGAAACATCACAGACAGTAGAGGAACTTTTTGAACCGTGTGTGGGAAAGCCTTGTTGCAGCCAGATAGTTTTGTAGTGCTGTGACACAGGGTTGGTCGGGTTTTAAAGGACAGTTGTCTATCAGTGACCTTGCTAAGTGTCCGGTCACAGAGTTTCCCTGCTTGTATCCCTATCAGAGTTTTGCAGCATGTGCTTCAAAGCAATGCCTCTCATAGCTTCTTAGTTGCTCCTCCAGCATCTTTCTTTGCTGGCTTCCTCAAAGCTCAGCCATACCTGAGATGCCAGCTCCTGGCCAAACCTCAGCCTCTAAGAAAAGCTATGGAAATGAAAATGTAAAACTTCCAGAGCATCCACTTTCACTGGGGTGATGAGGCAAAGAGGGAGAGTGTTCTCCCATTAGCGGCCTTGTAGGGGAACAGCTGCAGCACTGCTGTACAGCCTTTTTTCTTTCCTCTACTCATCTATAGATGGATTTGACTCAAAGAATCAGCATGTAGAAGAATCAAGGATCCAGAGGAAAAAGGTCTAATCAGCAAGCAAGAAATTTGGCAGGGAGTGTATGTCTTGATAGAACATAAAGAAAATACTAGAATCTATGGTGTCTGAGAAGGTCTGAGGAATGGCACAGAACAACACTAAATAGCACAAAGGTTTAAATTTGAATACGTGGCATCGTAAAAGTGTCCATATGACATGAATCCAGATAGATTTTTCAGCACAAATCCTATATAACATTCAGTCTTTAGAAATGGATGGGTCTTGAGCTTGCTTTCTTTATGGACGGAACCAAGTGCAGTGAAAAATTTCACTGATCATGGTAGCAATATCTGGCTGGATGAAAATCTGTGGGCAGTCTGGCAAACTCCAGGCAAAAAAAAAAATAAATACTGTGAGCTACTTCTTAAAAATGATGTGGTTTAAAGGACAGAGATGGAAAACTGCCTGTGCAATTCATCCAATACACAGTCCAGCACCAACCAGATCCAGGTTCAGAAAACAGATACCATTACCAGTACAGAGCAGGGAAGAGCTTTCTTATACAATGTGCTGTGGTTTGCAAAAACTTTTAGGAGTTGGAATAATGTCACTTGCTTTTTCTTTCTGGAAAATAATAAAAATAATGGAAAATTGTCAGCCAGAGTTTTGGAGTTCTGACCTAAAACCTCCAGGGACTGGTTTTAAACCATAAGATAACTTCTTTCTTCTCCTGGTGGTTGCACTAGGTACATATTAGCCCAAGGTAATCAGTAACACACTTTTACCCACTCTGGGACCTTAATTGGCTCCCTTGCACTGTGAGCATGGGCTGTGAGGAGGGCCTCATATCTCCCTCCTCCACCTCACTGCATGGGTGTGCAAGGAGGAAAATGCATCCATCCCATGTAAAACAGCTGCAATTGGTTTGTTGTGGTTTGGTTTTTTTGTTGTTTTGTTTTGTTTTATTTTTGTAAGCAACCTTGTATATGCGCAGAACTTGTCACTAGAAAGAGTAGAGGGGAGATTTCCTAGAGAGATGAGGCCGGGAGAAGAGATGATCTGCCTTAGAAACAAGCCTGTTAAAAATCTTATGGCTGAGTGTTTTCAAGGCTCCAGGGGAAATTAAGCAGTAAATCCAGCTGAAAGTCAGAGAAGACAAGTATCAGTGAAGTTATGTCAGTTCGTCTTGGGAGTCTGGGCTAGACTGAAAAAACAAAGAGAAATCATTGAAATAATGCCATATGTGGGTTTGTCAGGAACATTTTGTATATTCTAGATATTTAAAAGAAATTATTTTGTTATAAGAAGCAACCTTCTAACAAGGTATGGGACTAAAACCCTGTCGCAAGCTTTGGGAAATTAAAATTGGATCAGATTTGGTGGTTTGGCACTGTCTCAAGCTGAATAGCTTGGACCGGGAAAGGGGCCAGCAGAATGTCTATTGCCAGGAGAAACAAAGAACAAGGGGTACATCATGTAGACCTACTGGCTTATGACAGCTTATGCTAATGGAAGGAAGAATGGGTTCCCATTCTGTAAATATCCTTTTTCCTCTAAAGAGCTTTCTGTCCGCTCCCCAGCACTACTAGAACTTGTCATGGGCTCCCTAAGTTCAGTGAATGATCACAATGTTCTGTTCTAGTCAGGCACTACAGGAATTAAAAATGTTCCTTAGTCAAAACTCACATGTAAATTGTATTTTTAGAAAGGTCAAAAACAACTGGGAGGAATTTAGAGTAAGTATGCAAGAATATTATTGACTTTCTTTTTTTGTTGTTATGACACCAGTCAGTCTGTGCATAAAAAAGAAACCAAGAAGCCAGGATACAACCAAACATCTCTGCTGAATTGACAAAGAGGCCGTTTAGCAGTAGGAGTATGAAGTTGTTCCCAGCCTGATTAGGCCTTTATTAAAATACAGTCCCCTTCACTGGAGTCAATGCTGTCGTCAAACGAAGCCCCAGTTAATCAAACTGAGGGCCTGAGCCTTCCCAGGTGAAGCTCACCAGTGGCATGATGTGATCAGCATAGGTTTACATAATCCAGCTTTACATGCGGAAAAGCCGACTGCAACATGGTGCTGACATTGACTCCTTGCTACTTCTCTCTCTTCTCCGTATGAGGGCCACATCCCAACTTTGTGGCTCAGTTTTCCTTCCATCTGCTTTACCAAAGCCCTGCTGCACTCTGCCATGGGGCACTTGCTGCTAGAAGCTGGCATCCTCCTGTACCAGCAAAAGCAGCAGCCTTCATGGTTGCCCTGCGTGTCAAGGTTGTGGCTGCGCGTAGCTTTGCTGCCGACACTGGCCCTGCTTTTCCTGCCTGTCAGCCCATGGGTGAGCCTGCATGCCACAAGGCAGGCTGTTGGGCAGCTGCTTTAGCTAAGTTGAGGGGACAGTGTGATTGATGTTTGGCATTCCCTGCTTTTCCTAGCAATCCCAGGCAAAGGAGATACTCTGCAAAAAAAATATATCTTCTGGGCTATCTCTGCATGCATCAGCCTGGGGGCAGCATAACCGTGTCTGCTCAGCACTCGGTCCAGGCTGACTTTGTTGAGTGCTGCATCAGAAAACACACACTAATGTTTACATGAGCAACGGTTTGGCACAGTCAAGGCAGATCAATAGGTTGAAAAATACATTGCTGAGGGCACTCTAACTATACCGCGCGCAGTTTTACTTTGGACTAGATATAGTCTGGTGCCCTGAATGAAACTAATATGAATATGGCAACAGCAAAGTCCTGATTCAACCTGCCAAACTTCAAACATTGAACGGACGCCCTTGATTTCTCTCTCTGAAGCCCCTCTCTCTTTATTGACTTCCAGGGAACAGAATGCAGCCAAGCGCCATACTTCAGCATCTGAGCTTTAAGTCCAGTAGTAGGAATCTTGCCCCACTCCATGGATGCTGCTCCATGCCCCACTCAAAATAGGCTCTGTCAATACTCTGGACATATCACATGAACTTGCTGTTTGTTTTGACACTCGACCTTCTCCCTATTTTGTAACTAACATTCTTAATGTAAAAATAACAAACCAGACTAAAAATTATCTCCCTGCTACATTGAACACTGTTATATCTGAACAGCCTGAATAATGAAGGAAGCTTTCCAAGCAGTAAAAAAGAAAAATTTTTAGACTTCCTTTTTTGTTGCTTATTAAGACTTCTGACATTCTTTTTTTTTTTTTTTTAAATATTCTTTATTCTTCCACTGTCTAGCATTTCTCAGTCATTTTTCAATTTAAAGCATGTGTGTCCCAAATATATTTTTATGGTGATGCATCTTGTCCTAACGTGTGGTTTTGTTTGTGTTTTTTTTTTTTTCTTTTGTATTCAGGTCAATGGAATTTTCTTCCATATTTTGCATTATTTAAATGGCTATGGGAAAGTGGAGCAGCTAATGAGACACATCTGACACTTCTTCCTGTCAAAGGGTAAGCCCAGCTGTGAAGCTTAAGCAGCTTGGGCTGGACAAAACTCATTAACCTCATGCTTTAGAAGCTGTGTGCCACAATTATTGAACCAGCTATGAGCAGAAGGACTAAGAGTGGCTTTGAGCTCCCTCCACAACAGCAGACCCATGGGCAGGCTCCAACAGAGGAGAAAGCACTCACTCCAGTCACTGGGGGGGAAAGGATGAAGCAGAGCTCTTTTATCTCACAGATCCCTACTAGCTATTCTTCTCTTTGGTGGAAGACAACTTTCCCCACCTTTCTTTGCTGCTATGCCCTGAACCACAGATAAACTTCGCTCTTCTCTCAACTTATCTGCCTCTTGATGCCTCTTGCAGTAGAACTCCGAAGCAGCAGCAGCCCATTAATACTCACATCCAAATGTCTGTTTGAAAAGCATCACTCTTCCAAAGTATATAAATAATGCAAGAATTAGCTGTAGAGCATTTGATCTCTGACCAAGATGTTTGTTGCTATTTGCTAGCTTTCATTTTGGTAATATAACTGGATTCTCTTGGATATGGAGTCTTGCTGCTTTCTCTTTGCCAAGAATCACAGAGACTGAGGCCCTGGTGATACAAGTTTTGTTCTGCAAGTTCTGATTTTCTCCCTTTCCCTTAATCTTCATTTCCATCTCCTCTGACAAATCTGCATATTTTATCCTTATAAGCTCACAGATTAGGATGGTATGGGTTAACTGGGCTATGCTGATTTATTCTGGGTAAGAGTTAGCCTGCTGTGGAAACCTGCATTTTTCAGTAATAAATCTCCTGGCTGAGTTTATCTTCTCAATCTTGGAACTGCAAAGCCCACGTAAGTCTTTAGATGAGAAAGCTGAACTTGTCTATTGAAGGTTTTTGTCCTTCACTGTTCAGGCTGGAGGTTTCCCTTTGGATAGTGAGCTCCTGAATATTCTGCCAAATACTTGTTGATGGAGGCACCTGCCCTTCATTTTGCATAACGTATACAAAATATTATGTGGACATGGTTTGATATTTTCCGCATTTTCCCACAAGATGGCATACTTTTCTTATGAGAACTGTACAATGCATAATAGAACACAGAGTAACGCTTTCTGCATATGACAGTAGTACAGCAAATCATCTTTGTAGAGGTCCATTGCTTTATTTTGCTCCTAATTAGTTGATTTACCCTGGCTAGCTGTCTTAGAGAATCTTGCCTTCTCTCTTAACTTCCTGTTCTTCTCCCATCACTTCTCCCAGCTCTCAGAGGACCTGTGTCCATGCCATCACAAGGCAGGCTTCCCACAGGCTTGAACTTCACTGTGTGATGCTTGAAGAACACATTTTGGGAACTGTGCCCTTGAGCTTGATGACCACTTCATCTTGTAGGTAAAGGACAAACAATTTGGTGTTCAGTGAGGTGAATACTTCGAGCTCTGTGCTGAGCACAGGGAGAAGAGCAGGCAAGGGTGTTTCTCATCAAAATATATTTAGAACATTTGTATTTAGTTTCTGAGGGTTTGGAGGTTGTTTTTTTTTTTGGGGGGGGGGGTGTTTTGGTTGGGGTTTTTTTGGTTTTGTTTTTGGTGCAAAACATGCCACCAGTTATCCCTTATTTCTCATCTGTGGCAATGTACATACTCCAGATTTACTGACAAACTAGTTATAATCTGCACAGGAAGATGGTGCCATCCAATATTTTTATCGATGATCTATGCACAGCTTGATTGACAGAATTGTAATGTTTCTGAGGCATGCTGTACTTCAAAAAAAAATAGATTTGAAATTACTTTTAGTTTCTCTTATGAAGCATCCATCAGAGTTTTTTCTTTCTGGCTTAATACTCTGAACAACCCTATGAACAAAACTTATCATGTATCATCATAGATAAACTTTTGGAGTAGGTACTAGACACCTTAGGTGTCCTAGGGGTTGTGGCCAAAGAAGAAACTTCACTGCATGAAATCCTTGGCTGAGCTTAATTTTAAAAATTTAAAAAATAAGCTTTGTACTAGTGACATGAAAATGCCTACAGGATTCTTCAGAAACTGTTTTTCCCTTTGGAATGGGAGAAAAGCAGTCTGAATGTTTCACAGGACAGTGAGTCTTTGACATTGTTATGGACAAGTTATAAACCAGTCATGCACATTGAGTAGCCCTGTTACAGCAAATACAGAACCCTGCTACAGTGTCATTATTCAAGATACAGCTGTTACATCCCCCAAACCCTTTACTTACGTAAACAGTTTATTCCATTTTTCCCCTCCTTTAGTCTCAAGAAAGACTTAATTTTCCCTGACAAAAAGAGTCAATTACATCAAGTGAAAGAGGATTATCTTAGGTCTTAAAGTCTGTCTTAAAAAGAAGTCTTAAGATGTTTAGGTGGAGGGTTGGTTTTGTCACCTTCTTTAGGGGTTTTTTTTGTGTAATAGAGGCTGCCAGCATGCCTCAACCTTTTTTTTCTGCATAGCTCTGTCTCTATATTACGTAATTAAACCTAATGCAAGGTATGCTTCTACTGTATACATTCCTCATGTGCCGGGCATATATCTCTGTTCTTTAATATATTGCAAATGGCACTACAGTTTCATTCTGTTTTACAGAGAAAATAGACAGACCTCATTGATATCAATTTAATAGAAATAATCATAAAATAAAATTCTAGCCTACCTTATTAACTTAGCTGAAATATTTTCTATCAATCATATGCTTGTAGCACCATAAGCATACTAATAAACCTCTGCAATTGCTACATAGGATTGTAGTAACCAAATCAGACGGAAGGAGAGAGAGAAAGAGAGAGTTAATGCTTCAGCACCCTACCCAGTGCATAAGTACATTGAACGTTCAGTAGCTGCAGAAGCAGGGCCTGGGAGAAGCAGGCAGCTAATCAGCTACTCTCCTACTGTCTGTAAGTCATTTTTTCCCCTCAGAACTCGTAGCAGATGCTGAAAAACAGGCTCACCATCAGTGCTATTTATGGCATTGTTTTTCTTTTCTATTTTCTTGCACACCTTGAACTTGTCTTTTATTCTTTAAAGTTTGGTATGTATGCCTTTTGGAACAAAACACACATCAACCTGCTCCATCAGGTTTCACCGTTGGAGACTCAGCACTAGAAACTCAGCAGGACATTCCCACTTCTCTCTGGGTGGGAATGTCCCATTCCTTTGCTTCTGTCGTGCCAATGCATCCTGTCCCCCAGACAGAATGACCGTGGGGCATAATCATCTATTCAGAAATATGTTCTACTTGAACACTTCAAATCCTATTATGTCAGAATTCACATGACTTATTTCTCACGCTTCATTACAGGCCAAGCTCCTTTATCCCACCTTGTAGTGCCCCTAGGTCACTGCAGCTTCATCTCAAAGCAAGTGGCGAGCCAGGGGCCTGCAGCACCGCTGGCAGAAGTATGTTTATTTTGAAATGACTTCAAATAAAGTTGCAGCTGAGTTCAGCAAACCAAATATTCTAATTTGGGAACATCAACACTATTCATTTCAGTAAAAAATGTTAAAACAAAATATGTCAACTTTCCAAAATATTATTTCCCAAAAAAACTGATAAAACATCAGCAGTTCCTCTGGAATGGAAATTGTGATTCACAGTCTAGTCTACCTATAGGCAAAGGGAATCAGTGTGTGCATGAGATAATAAAAGCAGGGGTGGTTTCTGCAAGAAGGCACTGGAAGCTTCCCCCATGTCTGATAGAGCCAATGCCAGCTGGCTCCAAGATCGACTTGCCACTGGCCAAGGCTGAGCCCATCAGCAGCAGTGGTAGCGCCTCTGTGACAACGTATATAAGAAAGCAAAAGACCCCTGCACAACAGCAACTGCAGCCGAGAGAGGAGTGAGAATATGTGAGAGCAACAGCTCTTCAGGCACCCAGGTCAGTGCAGAAGGAGGGAAGGAGGTGCTCCAGGCACCGGGGCAGAGATTCCCCTACAGCCCACAGTGAAGCCCATGGTGAGGCAGCCTGTGCCCCTGCAGCCCACAAAGATCCACGATAGGGCAGATGGATGTGCCCAAAGGAAGCTGTCACCCCATGGGGAGCCCAGGCTGGAGCAGGTTTGCTGGCAGGACCTGTGACCCCATGGGAGACCCATGCTGGAGCAGTCTGTGCCTGAAGGACTGCACCCTGTGGAAGGGACCCATGCTGGAGCAGTTTGTGAAGAACTGTGGCCCATGGGAAGGACTCACATTGGAGAAATTCATGAAGGACTGTCTCCCGTGGGAGGGAACCCAGGCTGGAGCAGGGGCAGAGTGTGAGCAGCCTTCCCGCTGAGGAGACAGGAGTGGCAGAGACACGCAGTGAACTGACGGCAACCCCTATTCCCCATCCCCCTGTGCTGCTGGCAGGGAGGAGGTAGAGAATTTGGGAGTAAAGTTGAGCCTGGGAAGAAGGGAGGGGTGGGGGCAGGGTGTTTTAAGATTTAGTTTTATTTCTTATTACCCTACTCTGATTTGATTGGTAATAAATTAAACTAATTTCTCCAAGTTGAGTCTGTTTTGCCCATGACAGTAACTGGTGACTGATCTCTCCCTGCCCCTGTCTCAACCCACGAGCCTTTTGTTGTACCTTCTCTCCCCCGTCCAGCTGAGGAGGGGAGCAACAGAGCAGCTTTGGTGGGCACTGGGTGTCCAGCCAGGGTCAACCCACCACAAGTGGAGGAGAACAGTGGCTGTGGAGAGGATGAGATGCCATTTTTAATTTTCCTTCAAAGTATCTGAATTTAAGAGAGGTGGTTGTAGGGTTTTTTTAAGTCACTTTAAACAGTCTTTTCTTCCTGCTCTTCTTCATTCTATTCACTTGGGATATAACTGTATTCAAGTCATGGAGAGATAAAAGAATGAATGTGATTGTAGTATCATGTCTCCTGTCTCTAAAGCACAAGAAGCAAGCTTCCTCCTGAGCAAAGTTATTATTTTCAAGGTGGGGAAAGATAGGGAGAGATTTAATTTTTTTGCAGGGGAGACCTGCCAGGCACGCTGAAAGCCCCTGTGTTCCTGTAACCCTGGACTCCAGCTCTACACACACCATTAGTCCTTCTCATTTGCCCATGCCGCTGCACTGCCACCTGCTTTCTGATTTCCTTCTGTACCTACCCAAGCCCAAGAAAAGGAAGACTGTGTAAGACACAGATGATACTGCAGGGAGGCTTGCAGCAAGACCGGCCTTTGCAGTAGGCAGCACTTGCAGCTGTGAAGATGCTTTGCCATAGCGCCTTTTCCCTGGTTATCAGCCTGCCTTTCCAGTGAATCCTTGGCCATGCAAGGTGACTATGAGAGGCAGCCTGTGAACTCCACCTGAGAGGCTGCATCAACTCGCTAGGCTGGTTCCCATCAGGGCCTGGGAAGCAGAGCTGAGCTAGGGGCTCTTGTGACAAATCACTGATGCCAGCTGGACTGGGAGGAGGAAGCAATGGGCTAAATGAGACGGTGAGTTCAAAAGGAGGTGTGGGGTTAAAGGAGCAACTGTTAACATCTGTCTTCAGGGATGCCAAACACAGAGTTGTAAGGTTTCATCCCACATGGTGGGTAGTAGGGGCTTCAGTTCTTGCAGCCATCAATTGTATCTATGCCGCTGAATCTGGTAATTTCCCTGCAGCTGGGGAAAGCCGACTCCAGACCACCTTGTTGATTTTAATAACGTAGTATAAGAAGGAAATATCTTTGTGATAGGATTATGGATACGAAATGCTTAAACACAAAGAGTGATCAGCTCCTTGACCTCAGGCCAGTTTGCAGGGTGAAGAGTTAGGTCCATGCTGAGATCTAATTTTCACCACTGAAAGGCACTTAATGAAGTAGACACTGCCAAGCTGAAGAAATAAGGAGCCTCAAGGCAGTCTTATGGAGCATGAATGGTGCATTGTCAACTTGGTAGCATCCCGAGTACTAAATTAAATATTAAATTTCAAGGCAGAAAGGACTATGAAACCTGATTTCAGAGAGTGCAAAACATAATCTAATGTGGTAGCTAAATTAATGACTACATTTTACAGCTGGGAAGACCTCACTGGATAACCTCACTTTATCTGAGTTTTCAAGTGCAGGCACCGTTCACTCAGACAAATTATTTGTAGGCCCATTTGTGCAATGCTGTAACAAAAGATGAATGGATGTAGTCGATGGTGACCACCCGGCAGCACAGGAACTCCTATTCCAAGGGAAGAACTGCAGAACCGCAGTAACATCAGCACCTCAGAGGCAAATCAGAAGTCATTGGAGCACTGAAATGTTGATCCACGTTTAGAGTACTATGTTACCTCACTGATGGTTGTTAAGTATTGCAAATGCTGTGTTTATCTGCAAGGAAGATGTGTTGATATGTACCTTCAAGAAATTTTTGCAAATGCTGGTTGTGCTGTGTTGAGTTGCACAAAGTTGATGTTGTATGAAGTTGATTATTTGTCATTTGGATACTTGGTGAAACAGACAACACCCAAGTGCCATCCTGATTTTTCCTGTGTGACTCCAACTTTGAGAGGAAGAAGACTAAAATTGTGTCAAATAATAACCGTGTCATGACTTTTTGACATTGTCGTGAACATGAATGGCTAAACAATTTTGTATTGGGCACATAAAACAGTGTTTTCAGACTTGCATAGAGAATAGATTATCTAAAAATGGTAATTTAGTAGGATAAATTTAGATCTCAACAAAAGGGTAGCGGAATAATGTAAATGCTAATACTTCTCTCTGTGGATTTTACCTTTAAAGTGTACACATTTCTGATTTCTCTTTCCCTCTATAGGCTGAGGAACATGCATTGCCATATAGCTTCTTATTGTTCCCATCTGATGCTTAGTCTGAAAGCTGCTCTAAACTAGGATTATAGTGAAGTTAAATTAAGTTTTACATTCAAGAATATGTTCCGTCTGTTTTGGTTTGGTTTTTTCAAGTGATCTTTCTAGAACCAAGTCAACCAAAGAGAAAGGAAACAAAAAACAAAAAAAAAGGTTTTGGTGTAGCAGCAAATCCTTTGCATTGTAACATCCCTAATGTAGTAATATAGACTGCAGCCCAAATCCTAATCCAGTCTTTTACTGTCCCAGTGGGGAAAATCTAGCAATATTACAGAAATCATGGTGAAAATCTTATGAAAGGGAGAATATCTCATGTGCTGGAGAAGATAAAGTTGCTCTGGGCTTTGAAATTGTTCCTCTTTAAGATTTTTTATATTAGAAATATCCAGGATGATGCAGCAATTTATCTCTCTCTGCTGCAGTAAAATGGGATATCAAAATATATCAATGTTCTGCCTGCAAACTTCTCATTCTTGAAACTCAGGTCGGTTCTGTGTCTGTCAGTGAACACCTTTACGTTTCATGACTAGCAATAGTAAAAAACTCCATATTTCTCTTCCATGGTCATTTTGAAATTCTGAGCACACAAAATTACATATCAAAATGAAATACACTGTGATTTTTCCTATGGAAAAAATATTTCCTTTAAATTCCAGAGAAATAATCCATTTTTATGTTTTGAAATGGAATTGACGTCAGGCTTTCTGCTCTCTTGTAGGGCACACACTAAAGCAAAGGGACTAGCTACTGCAGTTTGCCTTTGACATCCTTCTTGAAAAGTCGGGGGCTGACCTCCAGGGCTGTATTTATCCTATTCTGTTTCCTTGATGAGAGTTTTTACCACTTGCTTTCCTCTGTCAATATGGTCAAAAATTAATAATGGTGGTGTCAGCAAGAAATAACTAGCAGTGTTTTGGGTTTGGGTTTTTTTTGTTTGTCTTGGTGAGGGTTTTTGCTTCCAGTAATTGTTTTAAATTTGCTAATTGTGCATTTTCTCATTCACTTAAAAAAAATAAAAATAGCCTGAAGTGTTTTTCATTTTGCATGAATGTATAGCTCTAGACGCTGTCACTTAAAATCAGTATGCTGCAAGGAGAAGGTAGAACAGGAAATAATGAAATAATCCAGAAAGAGAGATGGATGGCAAGGCATAGTGAAGGCCTTACAATATAAAGTCACATTTATTTTGGGCAGTTATGACTAGCCCTTTGCTGAGTAATAGGATAGGAGGGAAAACAGGATTTCTCCTGGCTCCGTGGCGTTGACAGGCAGCAGTTACTCTTCTTGGAGATGTATAATCTGGAACTGAAAGCCAACATTTTCAAGGGTATACTTAAAACTGAGCAATTAGGCCCAAGGCAAATTTCTGACTCATCATTGCTTATTATATATTTGTTCAGCTCCTATCTTTCCCTGTGCAAAATCAGAGATTTGATTCTTTATTATAATTGCAATAAACCCTTGATTTAATCAGCAACCACATGGATTACACAAGGACAATGACAGTCTCGAAGATATTGAGTATTTTGGCCTCAATCTGACAAAATCATCAAGTGGAAACATTATTTCCAGCATGGACATGGTTTCCCTGAAATGCTTCTGCACATAAGACATTTGCTGTTTTGGAGTAGGCAGCCTTCAGGAAAGAGTGCCCGGCAAACAAACACAAGGGGAAGAGAATGGGAAGCAAGTAGTGACTGGGAGCGCTGCATGAACAGCAGTCACTGTGGTTTCAGGAATCAGACAGGCCATCTGCCACCAACCAATGACTTGGTCACTCTCTGGCATATACAACTTGCTGTATGATTTTGGAAAGCATGGTTTGTTTTGGCAGTTTCTGATCTGCTTCCCAGAAAGCTTATTGCAAATCTGGACACTGGGACTAGACATAGGCTCTTGATGCTCTAGGGTACCAGAGACATCCTCCAAAAGGTGGCAGATATGGCATGGGAGCACAAACCTGTGCCCTTATGGAGAGGTCACTGGAGGCCAGGTGAAGCTTCCTATGGAACCTTAAATGGCAATGGACACATGCAGGCAACTGAATTATACCCCTTATTGTCACAGCAGATGACGAAAGTGCACCACATCCTGCTAGGTGCTCCTGGATGCTCAATCAGTATACATATTTTCTCATTAGTGTTATTTTAGGTCACAAAACCTGCATTTGAAGAATTTGACATTCACCATCTTCAGAGTGTGTAGGCTAACAGGACATTTTGCTGAATGCCAGCAGATTACACTAAGATCTCTTTAAAGGAGGAGCTGCCTGCTGTGGTATGTTTTAAGTGAATCTGGTGGATACTCCAGAAGAAATCAAGAAGAATAATCTCTAATTTTGCTGTTGACCTTCTGCATGGCCTCAGACAACTCCAGAAGGGGAATATAACATCTTCTTTCCAGGAGGAAAGAGAAGAAAATGAAACCCAAAGAACCTTCTTATCTGGACTGTGGGAAGTAACATGAGATAAAAGTTGAGGTGAAGACAAGTCAGTTTAGAAGTACTGTAGAAATTCATAGGCAGGTTTAAACTATGTCTTCCCCTACCAAGTATCAAAATTTGTCTTCTAACTCAAATGGCACCCGCAGACAGAATTGACTTTGCAAAGATTTTTTTTTACATCAGTTATCACGTTAAGTATCTCATAGGAAAAATCTATCTTTTTGTCCCTGCTGAAAATTAAGTAAACATGCATAAAATGCATGGAGACTAGAAATATTCCTACAGGAAAATTTGCTACATAGACTACCTGCAGAAAGCAAACACTAAAAAAGTCTGACATAAGTTGAAATTATTTTTCATCATTTGATATGATTTGAAATTACTTAAGAGTGCTCTGAAATGGTTACTCAAAGCTCTTCAGCCTGGTCTGACTGTAAAACACAGTTCTGTACTGCTGCAGACAGACTAGTGAACTGCCAACGAAGTACAAGCACAGGCAGAAGTCAGGCTGAGGACCTGCAGCAAACTAACAGTGGGACAATCAAATGTGAGTTATCTGAGGTGTTGCTATTCACAAAGATAAGGGCTTCTGACTCTCTGAGGGCAACATCTCCCCACAAAGCCACAAATGAGAATGAATAGCATCAGCTCAGCTGGTGTAGCAGAACAAGTTCCTATGACACAGAGCTGAGAATTTGTGGGTATTTAGTTAGGTTATGAGTCTGCTGGAAAGAGAGAAGAAATCACACAGCTGGGGCTACAAAGGCAAAGAAAGACTTTTTTCTGTCTGTTTCTAGAGTGTTTCACTATATAACCTTTACGCTTCCACTTTCGAAAGGAGATAGGATCCAACCTGGCTCTGTCAGTGAGCGTTAAAAATAATTTGATTCTAACCTCTGCTACTGGTCTGCCTAAAAAATGAGTGACAGATTGACTGACAGAAAAGAAAAAGTACGTAGGACTTTGAACTGCAGCAATCATTACTGCACCGATATTAACTAAAGATGAAGGTAGCGGCACTGAGAAACACAAAGAAAATTGTCAATAAGCTGATGTAAGTATGAATTGTGACGCAGATCTAGTGAGTCTGCTAATAAAGGTACACACAGCTGAGCCACAGACCAATGCACAGCTACTTAACATCAGCAGAATTGAAAACAATTATCAGACAGAGCCCAGCGTACCCAAGTCATTATGGTAATTTTAAAAAATGGGCTTAAATTGAAAGGGAAGGATACACAATCACAACTCTTTCTTTCTTTCTTACTTTTGGGAGGATGAAAGGGCCTTATTGCATTTTCCATTTCCAAGCCTGGTTAAGGAAACTCCTTCTTCTACAAAGGGTGAATACCTTGAGTGTATTTTCACACCGCAGTGATACCTTGCTGTTATGTACAGTGCCTGCTCGTTGCAGAAGAGTGGTCAGGGTATGCTACTAAGGTAATTCACACCTCAGTCACACATTTCAGTCCAGTCATCCTGCTCTGAGGCAGACAAAACCAGAGTCTGATAGAGCAAGCACCTGCAAAGAAATCCATAGACAGCTGTGTGTGTGCAGGAATACTCCCCTCTATAGCCTGTGCTGCACTGCTCTGGGTTGTTTTGCTGGGATGCAGCTTGAGTAGATTTCTGCAGAATTTATCTTGTGACATAGCTATGCAATGGGTGGCCGTTGCATGTCAAACTGTTTCAAGGAGGAGTTCAAAACTATTATTTTAATGCTTCTTTCATCATTTTTCCTTATCACCTCATGTTTGTAGCAAGGCCCAGTGTCCAACAAGATGCATGTCAGAGGAGTGGGACAGCAGAAAGGCAGGGAAAACCTATCTTACAGACACTGGTGGAGGGAAATCTGGAGGGAGACTCAGCCTCCTGGCAGAGTTTACCTTTAAAGAGATTGGAAGTGTTTGATTAGGGGACTGGATGACTAGATCAATATGGTAAAGTCAGCAAGTAAGCACATGAGATGTAAAGGAAGAGCAGCTCAAGATGCATCCTGGGCATTGGAGAGCAGGAAGGTGAGAAGCTCCAGGAGACTTCCAACTTGCCTTTACCTTTACTCACTCTTGTCTCCACCCTGAAAGTTCCCAACTTCCCAGAAACAAATTGCTTATGTGGGATCAATGGGAAGAGGAAACAAGTGGGGAAAGCCAGATTCAATGTTTCTGGATCTTCAGAGGGAGGAACCTGGGGACAGAAAGCAAGATGAGAGAGAACATTTGCACTCACAGAGATGCAGGTGGCTGGGGCTGGGGACATGGGGGTTTGGAGGAAGCTGCTGCGAAAGATGGGGTATGGTAGTCCAGAGTGTTACACAGAAGGCTGGAGAGAGATCGAGTGACTCTGAGAACCACAGCTATCTTCGTTAAGGCACAGTAGTTCCAGTCACTGTCCTGAACCAACTGCAAGCCTGTACCATGCAACCCAGGGCTGCTGGTCAGTCACCGATTGTCACAGCAGCAGCAGCTGACTTTAAAGCCGTGTATGGGTGCCAGAACTTATTTCTTAAGAAGACCTTGGGTATAGCTGTGATTTTTGTTTGTCTCACTCGCAGGAGGCTGCTTATACCTGTCCCTGTTTTTGTGGGGTTTTTAGTCCATTTAAGTGCCAGAGAGAGAAAGAAGGCACATTTCCCAACTATTTTCTTCTGCCATTAACTGGCTATACATAAGCTTTGCTTTGTAGCAGTGTTACATTAACACTTGAGGACGCTAAGTCTAACCAATCTGACCTTCTAAGGGAAGCAATATTTTTTATTGTGGTTGCTGGTGTCTCTGAGTCTTCATGGCAGAGCACAGCAGTAGTTTTAACTAAAGGTAAGTATTGCTCCTGGGGGCTGAGAACTGATTAGGTCTTGGGATAAGCTTAAAAGCTTTTGCTCAAAGTCCATAGAATTAAACAGAAAAATTTCCAGGTGATAGGCACCCACTCCAGGTGTTAGGCATGCTAATGACTTATCATCTTCAGATACTTCCTGCCCTGTCCTCAGCTCTTGCAAAGGCTGAAGGTAAAACTACAACAAAGTATTTAGTAGTGAATCAGTTGCTGATATGTTGATAAACTGAGATTTCTCCATAGCAAAAATTCATCTTACCTGTACAGGACATTACTCTGTTATGTGGGGATCCGTGAGACTATGTGAGTTCACTTTTAATCATGTCTCCCCTCGTCTTTTGGATGGAGCCAAACCAGCGAGGCGCTAAGAAAAAAGTGGGAGAGAAGCATTAACTTCTTTGATGCCTGTGTCTCCTAGGCCAGGACAGAGAAAGCTCATAAGCACCTTTAATTGCTCTAAGCTAGGCACAATGGAGCCTTTTTTTTCCAAAGCTGTCCATGCTGAGCTGTTCTTTTTTCCTTAATGGAAAGAAAGTGGTGTTCATTGTCAGTGTTGCTCATTGTTACTACTACAAAAGCTCATCTCAGAGCTCTCTCAGCTTTTGCAAGGTTACCACAATCTTTCATGTAACTGGTACTTGGTTGCTTAAGGTAGAACTGTCAGAGCTACGGTAGGAAGAGTGAAGTTTTTAAAGCACAGGGTTCTGTGGCATATGTGCTCTTTTGACCTCGTTTACACAGTGTAATCTCACCTAATGAAGTTTATGTGGGTCTAAACAGAATGGTCTAAGACATTATCAGGCTGGAGATTATGAGATGCTGTGAAGGATCACGCAAGGACTCCTGTTTCATTTCAGTGTAATAGCAGGTAGATTACTAGCAAGGGCAAGTCATAACCCAGGTGACTTTGCAGTGAATTGGATTAGAGACATTTGCAGACCTTATTTGTGACGGAGGAGGAAACTTCATGTTGAGAGGCTAAGGAGCACAGATGGGGTCACTTCTTACACCTCTGCAGCTACTCCTGAAATGACTGTGTTATCACACCCCACCACAAATGCTACTCAGACAATAAAGCAACTGCAAATCGCGCAGCACCTCCACCACTGGCTGCCTTGCACTCCTCACATGGTGGGACACTGCGGGGAACTCACTTTCACTGGCTGCCATGTACCATTGACTTTGCCCAACCCAGGGGCTTCTGCTCTCAGAAGGGAGTTTGAAAGAAGATATAGAAATTAATATAAGTATCGGCAAATCCTTAAAGTGCTGGCAGGTGTCTGTCATATTTAAGACGTAAAATGCATCCTGCCAGGCTTTTTGAAGTGCTCCAGTGTGAACATTTTATATTAAAACTAAAGGAAGAACATTTCATTTAGAACTGAATGTGTGGGCTGGCACCCAAAAGCTGAGAAATAAATCATTGTACTATTGTTGTAGTTCTCCTCAGACCCAGGAAATTCAGAGTGTAAGCTGTATTTAAAAGGTTAACAAATTTTTATAGAGAAATACAAGGTTAAGACATTTAAACAACTTTAACACAAACAACTGTATGGAAGTATTATTCAATATATTATTGAGGGGAAGTGTATCATTGCCACAGAAATAGCTTCTTGGAAAATATTTCTACCTCCTCTGGAAGCACAAATATTGAACCTCTTTTATCATAATCAGTGGTGTTTTATCACCACTTTGGTGATGAACAATCACCTTGAATTCTGAATGATCCGGGTTTTGTGTCTGTTTCTTACACCAGTCGTGACAAAATTACATGTGCAGAGTGACGGAAACATGGCTTTGTACAGTTGTTGTCTCTAAATTAATCCCTTTATACCCTGGGATATAAAATTTAAATCACATCCTTTCTGACGGACAGCCATAATAATAAGAGACTCTGCAATCACAGGAGAGTAAAACAAATCTGGCCATGATGGTTAAGCAGAGAAACCAAGCTTCCAACTTCAGCTTTGTGCTCATCTTCATTTCCCAAACCCATTCTAAATATAGAAAAAAACGTGTCAAGTTATCAACATGCTGAAGAAAGAAGCCATCAAATCTCCAAGTCGACCTAGCCTAGCCTAGCCTAACACATTAATAGCTGGGTTTCCTAATGCTGCAGGTTTTGTGACTACACTGGGACAAGAGTATAAGACAGACACAAGTTGTGAACACAAAGTGGTGTGCAGTAATGGGAGACAACATATTTTTTTTAATAATGTACTTGATAGGGCCAGTTGAGTGATGGAATTATAGTGGGCACAAAGAGTTTCTTGCAAGTATTTACTTTTGACAAGTCAAGTGTTCTCATGAAGAGAAATTGTGTCAAGCAGCCTGTTCAGCCCACATACTTGTCTGTTGCCTGCGGATATGAAGGCTGGCCTTGATATCCGAATGAGGTCAGGGGAAATTTTCCAACTCATTGCACTATCTTGCTGCTTTAAAAAAAAAAAAAAAAAAGAAGAAGAAGAAGAAGAAGAAGAGAAAAAGAGGCAGACAGAATGTGAGACACAGCAGAGAGTTCCCAACAACTGGGGCCTGTGTGGCTTTGACTTGTGCCAGCAAAGCTCAGATGTGCAGGCCTGAAGAGCCCTTCGTGTGCAGCCTGGGTGTTCTGGTTAGTGCTGCTGGAGCTACTTTGCCAGCTAGCCAGCAACCTCCCTGCAAGCTAGGGACTCGCAGAGCAAAATCAAAGACTGCCAGAAGAGACGCAGAGCTTTCAGCAGTAACGTAAGTTTGCCAAGGACATAGTTCTGGATGACGTAGGGTTATTTTAGCAAATGAGGGTCTATAATGTGATGTAGGTGTACACACAAAGACAGCACAGCCTCAAGAAAAACAGCGCGCCTCATGTATAGTGTTATGCATAAGAAAGGAACTATTGCATCTGGTCTGTGTATAGCTGCATAAGGCACAATGCAAACTATCATATATGGCTTATAAACTAGCTTAAACCTCATAATCAATGAGAAACACTTTTCCTATTCTTATTCTAACACAATTTGCATTATAATCGAGCAGTGAGGCCTCAATCAGGAAAGTGACCCTGCTGTACCAAGCACCGAACAATCTAGGGGTAATAGCTCTTCCTTGAGTCCAATTTTATGTGCAGTGAAATGTTATAATTAGGACATAGAACCTACAAAATAAACCTATGTTTAGAGAAAACAATCTAAATGTATTTTCATCAAATGTAGAGGAAGCAATAGACTGGGCTTAAAGCTTGCCTCACAAAAGGTAGGCACCAGCTATATGAATCTATTGTCTGTGCAATGAAGCTGTCCAACACGTTCTTTGGGATAATAAACTGACACTCCCCACCGCAAATCATAACACATTCTCATGGGCAATAACATAGGGACAGCTGAACTGAAAAATGACTCAGGCAGTGAAGTATTGGCCCTTCCCAGCCTCTTCCCTTGTTTTGGAAATCAGATTAGAAACTGCTTGATTTTCCTGGGCTTCAGGCAGGTTGCAGGCAGAGAGCTTTCCACTGCTGTTTGTTTGTTTCTTTTTTAATTACTTTTTTTTCCCTTTCTTTCCTCTTTCTTCACACCTCCAGGACTGCTTGTGCAGAGGGAGGGAAGCAGCATCCTGAGACATTTCTTAGCAAGGAAGGGCTGTGTACTGGAATTTGGGTTGCATGGGTGCATGCAGAAGTTGCTACTCTGTGTGGGGGTTGGTTTTTTTCTTTCTTTCTGATAGCCAGACCATTTTAATCTTTTCCATGGTAATGATGTGTGCAAGGAATGATTTTGTTGTTTATTGAAGCAGTTAAACCATAATTGCAAGGAGAGGGTAAAGGAAATAGCTTTTTCATATACTTCTTGATATCATTTCTATGCTAATAACACTCAGATTGCTGTGTTTGAGAAAGGACAGATAGATATACACACACAGAGACACACACACACACACACATATCTATACTCTAATATGGGGAAAAAACCACACTAGCAGGGCAGGAAAGGTGGCTAAGGAGAGTGACAAAAGAAAAATGCCTGTCTTAGTCTGAGGGTGGGAATAGGTAAAACAAAACAAATTGCAGGTCTGACTGATTTCTTCCCTGGATACCTGACATGAGAAGAAGACTTGGCTATAGCCCAGTTTATAGGACCGTTTCATAGTTTGACCACAAGCCAAAAAAGCCTGTTGGGTTTCTGTGCTCCATTTGGTTAGCTGCCACAAAGAAAGAACACAGCAGCCAACAAATGTCCAGCAACTGTTCACTTCCTCCTCTGCAGCAGCAAGCAAGATGTTTCATGGCTGCATCAGCAGATGGGGACTTTTTTGGCACAAGCATGGAGAGATACTGGAACTATGGAATAATATTTTCACTGTTTTGCCACACAAGCATATTTGGAGGCATATGGGCGACATGATCTGCTTATTCCTGTGTCTGTGATCTATTAAATTATGCAACACCTGCTAAAGTGAAGGGTGGGATTAATTTTGCTTAGATCTAGGTGCCTGACAGGTAGTCACCCTAGACTTTTTTTATACTTGCTGGTCAGAAACTGCCAGTTTTAGTGGGCAGATAGTCTTGATCTGCTTAAATGTCCCCTTGAGTTTGAGTGAATTAGTGTCTTTTTCTCTCTTGACCTCACAGGGAGGTTAGATAGAGAGCCCAGACATCAGCGTCTATGCTGTAAACAACATAAATGAAATCCCACAAAAGATGTCTGGACCTGATAGAAACATGATGTGTCAGTAAGGATTACTCCTGAGCCATTGGTAGCCTTGTTTCTGTTGCTCCTAGGTGGAAGAGTTCCAAGCAGTATTTCTCAGGAAGACTTTTCCTGGATCCTGGCAACAACAGCTACCAAAACAAGTTGGAGTTTAATGAACAATGCTCTCTAATTGCTGGAATAAAAAAAAAATGTCTTGGCTTGCTAAGCTTCTCAAAAAATTTTTTTTTCCCCTGCAACAAGTCTTTATTTAGATTTGCTGTCACTATGAAGTCGGACTCTCAATGTTCTTATTTACAAAGCTGAAGTCACATCTAAAGGAGAAAAACAAACCCGTTAATGCTCATACTCAGAATATAGCTCAATCTCCCAACTTAGCTTGCTTTTATGTCTTTTGGGGAGGGGGAGCAAGGGGAGAGCAGCTATGCTAGACTCACATAGAACTCCCATGCAGAAATACTATTTCTCCAGGTTACCACCTTAAAGAGTGAGAACTTATCCCAGTGTCTTCATTTCCATCTTTCAGGGGCATTTTACTTCCTCTTGAATGCAAATTTATTTCAAAGCCTGTTTCAGCCCTCTCTCCCATCTTGTTCGTTCCCTAATTGTGAGGTCTTGTGGTCTTTTAGGTAGCTGCCAGACATCCCAGAGAAGGGAACAAGATATCTTTATTTGAGAGCGAGTCTGTTATGAATAAAGGAGGACCTCAGAATACCAGGTTTTATATGCTGTTATAATTAAGTTTTTCACAGTCAGACTAATTCCAGTTATAAACTTACATTATAATGTTTTGCAAGACACGTCACAAGAGTTTTCTTCCATCACCAGCAGTTCGTGGTTACAGATCAGCAGGGGGTTTATATTGCTAACATATGACATGTTAGTGTACACTGCTTTTCTTGAATCACCACATCACACACGACTGGGCCAAATTCTGTTTTAGTTTACATGTAAAAATGCACATATTCCATATAGGCTTGAAAAAATACCTAAGAAAATAAAGTCCCAGAATGTTCAGAATATAATTTCATTCTGTATTAATGTTTAAAGGTTTTTATTTTCCTTTCCCTGAGGTGCAGGGAAAGATCTGCACAAGTGCAATGATCACTTTGTTTCTACTTCAACATTTCGATGGCTGGTTTTTGTCCACCTCACAAATGGCATCAATGGGGTCACCTGTATTTGATCACTGGAGGGAATGCATGCCCTTATCTGCATCCTACACTTTACTGAAAGCGTAGGCCTCCTCATCAGGCTGGATTCAGTAAGACCGTCCTTTTCCTGATGTCAAGGAAAGAAAGGTCAGTGTCAGCAATTGCTGATTAAGTTTAAAATGTGAGGAAAGGAGATTAGCAAGATTGAGCTTTGTCACCTCTTGCTTTTTGGTTCAAGTCTTCAGTGAATGAAAAATCATCTGTGCCTGATTAGAATTCATGACTGTCAGAAGGTATTTCAAAGAGACGGTAACCTCTGCCTGGCTCAGGCTGAGGTAAGTGTTGAAAATCCACCTCTTCTTACAGCCAGTTCAGCAAAGACAAATGAACGTTGATGAGATTGGAAGCTTATTTGTCCAGAGAAGGTAAAGGAGAAACTTTCCCCTGGAATTTAAAAACAGTCAAGGATTCTAAAGGATGATGTGGTTTTGACTACCACTTCTCTACTACCTTCCATGAATAGCACATGGAAATAGTATAAAGCTTTCACTGAGGACGGCTAGAAGTCCAGGTCTTGTTTTATTTAATTTTATTTTGCCATTACCAGGGACAGAAGCCCTGGTTATTTCATTCAGGAAGGTGCCACACATTTTTTGAGGAGTGTGAAAAGTCAGATAAATCTTTTAAAGAAATAAGGTTTATAAAAAGAAGGAAAAAAATATCAGCAATATTAAGTCTGTAAAAGTCAAGCTCATTTCTCATCATCAGTGGTATAATAGTAATATAAAGTAAATCTCAGAACAACATTTCTAGGGCAAATGTGATATACAGGAAAAGTGGGAATGAAAGCCAGCCTATCTGAAATATTCTGCATAGTACTCAAGGGATTACACAGTAAATTGCACAGCACAAGAGACTGTTTCTGTTATGTTACTGCACTTTACGTTTGTTAGGCATTGAGTGGTTGCACAGTCAGTTCATTGCCCCAGAAGAACAGAGGAATTGAAAGAAAGAGGCAGGATTTTCCTTTTCTTGAAAGAGAACTCATTTTCTGTCTGTAGCTTCTAGAAATGCAAACAATCAAGGAAAAAGAGAAACTTGAAAAGAGCAAGACAACATCTAGTTCAAGCTACTGTTGTAACCTGTTAGTTATTTGTACATTTTTACTTACAGCAAGCCACACCAAACCTCAGAGAATAAACTCTAAAGTATTTCTTATGGACCTCTTCCTTCTCTCTGCCCTCCACTCTAAGTCAGAAAGATTTCCTTTCAGAGAACAAGAGAAGGAGAGCAAGCAATTTTTCTCCTGAATGGCTCTCTACGTTCAGCTGTCTGAAAGGATGTGCAACCCTTCACTTGGTTGCTATCACCTTACCTTAGTATTTCTACTTTGAATTAGACATAGCATTACATCTAAACCCAAACCTTTGAATGGTATCTTTGAAAGTAATGAGAAAAATTAGTAGTGTGACAGTGCATGGCCTTTACTGCCGTTTTGCAATTCTTTGGAGTCCATTGTTCCCAAATGACCTATTTATCTTCTTTGAACTAAGAATGTGTACAAGATGTGGCAGGGTGGCGGCCTGATGGAAATGCTGATCTCTGAGAACAGAACTTTATTCCTCTGAGCTAACAAGAGTATTTGCAGCTGCCTGTCTCCATGACTCATGCAGTGACAGTAAGTTATTCCCCTCTGGGAGCCAGAAGCTACCAGCTCATCTGTTTTACTGCATGCAGTAACTCACTTGCACTCTGGAAAGCTTTCTTACATAAATAGCTATGTTGACAAAGGTCCCATTTCAGGATTCTACCCTGTTTTCAATGAGATATTTCGTATTTAAAGTTCAGTATTTGCTAAAGCTCCTAGTAAAATAAGATTTAAAGAGAAAGCCTGCCCTCTCCATCACCAATTTGTTGTTGACTCCACTCCTCCACTGGTCCTTATACCCCTAGAGATGCTATCTCAGCAATGCTATCGATATACTTTCCTGCTTTCTTTTGTGGGTGGTATGGACTCTCCCACACAGAGCTCTGTGTGCAGTTAGTAGAATGGCAAAGCAAGAGGAAAGCAGAGCAGGTAAAGACTTCAAAGCTCAATCATTTCCTCATTTTTCTGTTCTAGCAAATGACTGGTTTCAGTGACTTGTCTCTGTAAGGCAGAAAAGGAGCCAGCATAGAAGGCTGTGGTTGTTGCATGGTTCACTTACATCAGCAGGAAATACAAGCACATCAGGCAATGTACCTCACTATCCTTTTTCTGACACTGGTAGCAGACATTTAGAGTTAACCCAAGACAAATACAAAGGAAAGCTTTGTCTCTGAAGTCTTCCTGTTCTTGCCACTACAACCAGCAAGGCAAAACCAGTATTCACCTCCCCACTGCTCCATTTATTATGCAGGGACATAACAAGGCTTCAGACATACAGAACAGCACCAAGTACCTTGACTGTTCATAGTGTGGGTGACAAGCACAGCAGCCTTCTTCCCTGGGATGGTGTGCCATCATAGAAAATTAGGGCTGTAAGGGACCTCAGTCTAAGTAACTAGTTTATTCACCTGCCTCAAGGCAGGATCTACTGTACTACTGCAACATTGACAGATGTTTATCTAACTAACGTATTATTAAAAACTATAGGTAATAGGCATGTCACAACAATCAGACAAATTATTCTTATTTTTTACTATACCTTTAGCAACATTTTTAGCAATAGATTTTGCCAGAAGCTTTATTACCATCTTTCACTCTGAACAGTCTTGTTAAGATATCCTACTCATTCTCAGGAAACATAATTTCATTTCCCTTTTATCACTTCTGGAAAATTTTAACTTTATTTCAGCCAGGCATGGAGATAGGAGGAGGCTCTGCTGGGTTTCTCAAAGGTCCTTTTTTCTTGTTTGGGAAGGAATTTGCCTTAAAAAGTACCAAAGAGGGTGGCTGCCACTCTGACTTATTAGTTTCAGTTATTTACTGATAAATGTAGAGAGTTTTTTTTTATTTTAAAGGTTTTCTTTGCAAAATATCTCAATATTCTTTAAATGAAAAAATTGTTATATGCTTCTAGAGAACAGAAGCTTTAGAAAGGGGCTTGTATCTCCAGCAGAAATCTACAATCAGTGTTAACACAGATACACAGCACCCTCAGTAGCAGAATACAGGCAAGAAACATACTCTGCTAAACCGTACTTGAGTAGTTAGCCTTTGTATTTCTGAAAGCAGCTGCTGCAGCCCCAGACACAGATACAGTGCTTATTAATTGGGTGAAAAGCTCGCTGTCTTTCTGGGGGACTTATAGGAAGGTCATTGGAGAATTAGGTCCTTGTTGCTTCCTAACCGGTTTCTAGATAGCTTCCACCTGGAGCCCAGAAAGTAGCAACCCACTGCCTTCCTGGGGAGGGTGTATTGGCTCACTGGTACAAGATTTTTCTACATAGACAGTAGAAATAGGGAGAAAATTAATGTGGTTAACCACACAGTGATGGCATGCTCAGTGTGAGCTCTGACAATACTGTACTTCATCAGATCCATTCAAATGAATGAATGCTTTGAAGTTATAATCTCACTTTATATCTGCTTTTATACTGTACACCGTCTATAATTAATGAACTTGTCCCTATAACAAGCTTGTAATACTTGACTTTATAACTGTGTAACCCTATAAAATTTGACTTTCTAGGAGATGTAAGACAGTAATCAATATAAAACACAATTTCAGGGGACACCATAATCCCACCCTCTGACTATGACGTTTTGTAGAGGCAATAGGTGAAGAAATGCTTTCCTTTAGGTTCTAATTCAAAAAGTACCAAAGCATGTCTGAGAGCACTGGACTGTTTTTTTCCCCTCAAACCTCCCTTTGCAATTAAACACATTTTTATTTTAAGCTTTTACCTCTTGTATTGGGAACGTTGTTGATTCTCACTGCAGAGAGGAGAAACATAAATAAGACATGGGAAATCAAACAAAAGTGTTATCTGTGAGGATCTGTGACGGCCAATAAAGTAATTAACAGCACAGTTGTTGGCAATCAGTCAGAACTAGTTTGCAATGACCCCTGCAAGCAGAAGCATAGACAAGGAAAGCAGGAAAGGGACAGAAAGTAGAGGTTTTCAGATGTCAGTGGAAAATACATTGGTTGGTTCTACCCCTTTATACTAAGTTGTTGAGTAGGCATATCTTCTCCTCCCCAGCCAGCCATGCAGGCTGCAGGAAAACAATGATTTAGGGACTTCCCATTTTCCCTCATCAAAATTCTAATCTTCAGAACAACAATTTTGCTGCAAAAGCCACTAGAATGGAACAGAGAAAACAGCTGGTTAGAGATCCAGGCTGTTGAAAGCCACCTGCGTGAAAATGTGCACATAAGTGCACTTTCTCATTTTTTATTCAGTATGCGAAAAAACATTCATCGTTCATTGCCACTGGAAGTATAGTGTGACACATCTTTTGATTAGTCTCCTGGGCCAAAAGGGTAAGGGAGGCAGCACGTTTGTTAACACTGCACCTATTGATTAAATCTTGCATTCTGACCGGGAAAAAATGGTTGAAACAATAACGTCTTAGGGACGTAACCTTAATTAGTAACTCAAATGACACTGATCAGTGAAAACCACAGTTCTTTCGAGAATCCTGGTAGGAGCTTGGCTTGAGCTAGGATCAGGCTAACATATCAAGGCAGCATTTGCCATGCTGTGTGCTGCCTTCCAGGAGCTGTCTTACCCCTGGAAGGCAAAGAGCTCATCACTGTAAACATAAAACTAGTGGAAAAGGAAACAGCTACTGGTATCAAAAGCACTCACAGAATAAGTACAGAAGCAGTATCCTGTTCATTTAAGTAAACCCTTATAAAGACCACTTCTCAGCATGAAAGTAAAGCTTTCCATGGAACAGCAAGAGTTGAGTGGGTTTGGAGACACCAAAGGTAAGGGTGCTAACTAGTTGTGATAGCTGGCAGTGTGAGGGGGGTATGTGCTTTTTACTAGGAATGAACTGAAACGAGCATTTCCTTTGGTGAATCACTGAACTAGACATAGGTTCAAAGTAATGACACAGAAGTAAAATTGTCTGAGCATATTAAAAGTCCTAGAGCTGTTACTTGGACTTCAGCTTCCCTGCCCACCACTGAAAGAGACTTGAAGAAAACTCTTATAGCAAAGATGTTTGGTCTGCTATATGAAGTTATTTCCATCTTAATGTTCATACTAATATTGTTTGCTTTGCTACCCTTTGTACCAATCCTGCTGGACATAAAAAATATCCAATACAATAAAAATCCAGCCTTTTCACCATGCACTTAGGCATACAACAGTCATCTTCAGAGATAGCTATGAGACATGCAATATCTGAGCTCAGCACATGCTTGGGAAGAGGGAATGCATGTGTCCTCATCAGTGACTAAAAGGAGGTGAAAGAAGAGGAGAGGCTGACTGTGACTTTAAAGGTGTGGATTTTTTCTGCCCTCCAGAAATAGAAGCCTGAAACTTTTGTTTACTCATTCTTCTACTATGTTAATGAAGATGTGAAGAAAGATGATAAAAATGTAAACTGGTAAATAATTCAGAAGGAAAACATTTCCAGTCCAAGAAATAAAATTCATAGAGTTTTAAGACCAAAAAAGAAATCTTGGTAATATAATCTGATCTTTACCATCACTCTCCTCTGTAACGGTTTTTGTTGAGGCTGAAGCAAGTACATCCTTCCAAAAATCTATGCAAACTTGATTTGAATATTTCTAGTTTACAGGGTACCCACTCCAATCAACAGATAACTTATTTCAATGATCAATCATTCCCAGCGTTAAAATCAGTATGCAATCACTGTCCTGTACTTGCCTAAATTTATTTCCCAGATACTGTTACAGTGATGTTGGCTGCTATGCATTATGTTCCTGACTGGAAGAAAACTGAGAGATAAATGAGTGAGTAAGCAGTTTCTGTAAGTCAGTATGAACCAAACCCAAAAAATGTTCCAAGGAAAAAAAAAGCAAAATGCTGGTAATTAACTAACAAATCAAAGTGACATTCCAGTTTAGCTCTATCAGGACAAAATAGCTGATGCTCTGAGGCTGTCTGTGACTCTGGGTACCCACCATTAATCTTGGAAGACAGGTGCCTATCAGCCTCAGGAACAGGAGCTCAAAGTGAAAGCTTCTGGGGTACAAGCTGGCTGTCTAGGGAACACGTCCTACCTTCCTTGGCATGTTGGATAGCTGACCACTGATAGCACCTGACTGAGGTTAGAGGTAGTAATGAAAGAGTTCCTGTCCTGCTGTCAAGACTGGGTAAAACAAGAGACTACCCGTCTGTTTAAAGTGCAAGAAAAGGGCTCTGAGTTACAGAAAAAAGGCTGAAAGGCAACAGAAGCTGGTAAACATTCATCATTTTTCTATGTCATGTAGCATTGTGTTTCTAAATCAACATTTAGCGTCCAAATTTCAGAGGCACTTTAAAAAAAAATTATTAAGTGGGTAATCTAACGGTCAGCACAAAAAAGATCATGAACTATCTCTTATAACAATTCCAATAAGTGAAATCTTAATAAAAACACAGGTCACTATATTAAACTTCTATCTATATTGTGTTACATATTTCAGGTCAGGAAAAAGCAGTACTGTTTTTCTAAAGATTAGTTTTGAAATAGAATAAGCATAAGTTTGGCTCACAAGCTGAGAATTAACTGCACAGAACAAAACATAATGAATTTAAAATTAAAATAAAGTAAATGTACTCAGCCCAGGAAATCACTTTCAGCTTAAATAATAATAGCGACAGATCCGATTGCATTTATAGCTGTATTCTTTGTCCAGTGTTGGCAGCTCTTCAACTTTTACGGCAAGATGAGTAACAATGAAGCTTTTCATTTATTCTCCAGTTGTGGGAAGGGAGTAAATAGAGTAACATACAACCTTTCCGCAAATTCATAGCAGATTTCTTATAATATTAATTGAGAAGCAACAGTTGAAAACATGATCGAAGTGCAGTTCAAGACTCAGAACATGAAGGACAAAAAGAAGCTTCAACTTATTGTTATAGAATAAATGAAAAGGTAAGGAAAGATACAGTGGGCCTGACTCACGCCTGTCATGGGTGAGACAGAGCAAACAACAACCCATAGTAGATCAGGATATTGGCTTCTATTTAAGAACAAACTAATTATTTCCCACACTTGCAGTCTCCGACCAGCCCTATCTATCTTCCCTAGGTCTTGACTTCTCTCCCCAAACAGGAAATCCCTCCTGGCTTGGGAAGGTCAGGCTGCAGGTCAGGCTGGTTCCTGCTGTGCAGCTGCTTGCAGTTGTCAGTCTGCAGCCTTATGTTGGTTCCTGAGCATCCCCTAACATTTGCCTCTATATCTCCCCCATTTCCAAGATCTTCCTTCAGCTGGGGTGTTTGGACATTCACACACACACACACACAATTATCTGCTGCCTTTAAAATCCCTGTCCTGCATTCAATAGGGTTTTTTGCCTACCACAATGACTATTTATTTAATGGTTGTGATTGAACATATAGCTAAGCTACAAAAGAACCTTGGAGATTTTCAGGAGCATCTAATGGCCCTAAAAACGTCCATGAATTTCCTACAGCAGAGATATTCTTCACCAGAAAAAAACTGCCTCAACTTAATGATCAATACTGGATGACTTGGAACAAATTGAGAAACGAAAGAGTGAAAAACTACACAGATCAAAGGATATTTATTCAAGAGTTTAAAGCACTTCAGCTGTGGAACTGCCATGACATGTGATCTATAGCTTAGCACCAATGAAGTGCTAGAGGAATGGAAGGTGGCAGTATGGCACCGATTTTTAACAAGGGCTCCCTGTCTCTGGTGAAAATCACAGAAAAAAATCCCAATCAAAGAAAGGAATGAGTAGTAAATATGATATATGTATCAACATGACTTTTGTTCAGGGAAGTCATGAATCATATGGACAGAATCAATGCTCAAGTGGTCAGTCTGTCACCTTCAAAAAAGGTGGCAACGGTGATTATTGGTTTGGAAGGAAAGATTCCCTCAAGGACTGGTAACTGCTCAAAAAGTAGGAAAGGGAGCACTGAACTATATATGGTTTTCACAGTGGAAAGGCAGTTGTCATGATCCTCCGAGGTTCAAGTGCTGGGATCTGTGTTCTTCAACGTATAAAAAAAGAACATGAAAAGGCTAAAAAGTGACATGGCAAAGTTTTCAGATGATACAGCAGTTTCTGGATACCGAGATCTAGTGCGACTTACGGCTCTGGCCACCACAGAGCCAGTGAACTGCCGCGGAAGGATGCATGATGTTGGATGACTGAGCCATAAAATGGCCAATGACACTCAACAACAATGAGTGCAAAGCAATGTACATGTGGGAAAAAAATTCCCAAACCCCACAACCCTGTACAGACTTTTTAACAAACTGTAAATTAATTATTTCCATTCAGGAAAGAGCTCTTCCACCCACTGTAAATGCTTCTCTGGGAATACCAGCTGGATTTTCCCGTAGGTGTCAAACAGGCAAAGATAGATGGTTTAGCCAAATAAATGTCTCAGTGTTGACACAACCAGGAGGCCTCACTCCCCACTACCTCCCCTTCTTAGTTCTTTCCTTAATTCCTCCTCCTATCCAGCCTTCTCTGCTCTTTCCTCCCACATCCACTAATCCCAAGTGCACGACCCCTCTGTCTGGCTCTGTGACCTGACTGAGCTTAAGGCAAACTAGCTCAACTCACCAAAGACAAAAGCACTTCTTCTTATTAAGTGACTTTTCTGCCATTTCAGAGTATTGGCTTATTGTGTGTCTGGACGAGCACCAGAAATGTGCAGGCAAGCTGTGGTTTGTGAATCCAGGACCTGGGAGCACAGAAGCTGAAAGAAAGAGCAGGACCTTTCCCTCTTGGCAGTAGTGAGCTGTTACCTTGGCTTCAGTTGTATTATAAAACCATAAACCGGGGCTCATTTCTAAGCATCTGCTACTGGTCCTGGACAGCAAATTACCTAAATTAATCTTTATTCTGATGCTGCCCTGACATTCTTACATTCAATGAATCAGACTTCGAGAGCAATATGGATAGTTACCTTCAAACAGTGTAGATAATTCTGTGCACACTGTGCCAGCACTTCACTAGTCTTCTCCCATTAAATAATCACTATGTTAGTAGATCTTCCAGCTCTTCTCCCTGGAAATCATGAGGAAATTTAACTACAGAAGTCTAAAATAAACTTTTTATATATACACAGAGATATCTTTGGATCTCACAGTTCTTTGCTTGCTTTAAAGTGGAATTCATCCATCTTTATTGGTGGTGTGTTGTGTGGGTTTTTTTTCCTAAGCACAGAAATAAACATGTTGCTATAGCCCCAGCAGAAAAGTTACAGCTGAACTGATTCTGCCATTTTTGGAAATAGGATTATTTCACCATTTTTGTGAAGTCCTATTTGTTGCAAAACTCTGAAATGCTTTACAGATTAATTACATGCTCTGAGTCATCCTTTTATAAAGCTACCACAAAATGGCATCCAAGCAGTACTCAGAGATTAATCCATTTTAACTTTCGAAATCTTACAGCCTGAAAACCGATGACTCTGCCTGGAGACAGTCTTGATCTGAGCTATGTCTCTGCCTTAACTTGATGTGAAATCTAAACATGGAAGTATGGTGGCCAATCAGTCAAAAAACTCAACTTGGGATGAAGAAAAGGTCAGCAAAAGAATGCCTTGTTCACAGATGTTACATTCTTTTTTTTTTTTTTTTCAGGACATACAAATGCGGCAAAAAAACTGTCCAAACTTCAATGTTTAAACTTTAGAAAGCCCAAGAAGTAGTCTCTGCTCATGCAAACTCATGTTTTTAATAAGCCATCCTGCATTACTGTTACTGTGATAGACAGTAAAACTCAGAAGGTCCGTGCACAGGGCAGCTAACGAAGCACAAGAAACGTGAACACATCCAACACTGAGATTTTTGATTGCTTACTCTCTAAAGAAAAACAAAACATTTAGCAGATCTGCTAGCTCGTCTGTTGTTAATGAACATATTTTAAAGTAAATAAAATTTGTCCCACATTGCAAACATTGGTTTTGGTAACTTTGTGCTTGTGTGCAATTTTTGTACCATTTCTTTGCTCTGGCAGAGCTATAGCCATACTGATCAAAATATTAAGAAACTATATGTATGTGCTTGCTGATATAGCTTGGCATAGCACCGGCCAAAAACATTCTGTGTCACACTTCTCTTCCAGCAGCATAGCTGCATCTAGGTTAAGTGCAAATTTAGCAAGGCCTATATGCAGTGATTGATTTTGGTGTGAACAGGAGGTCAGTGAAGTCAGGATGCCAGCCTGTCTTAGACGGGAAGCTGCTGGTATTTAAATTAACATTACAGTTCACTGTGGTAAACCTTAGAGAAAAACAACAGCCATAGCCAGCTAACAGATTTGTCAAACATTCTTCATCTTCCTGGTCTAAGTGGAAATATGGAAGTGTATTATTATAAACATTTGCATTTAATATATTACATCATTGTGGAAAATTTGTTATGAATAAACACAAATCCAGGCACAAACTCTATTCTTCTAGTTTATAGTGAGAAAATCTCACAATCCTGTGTTTACTTTTTCAAATACCCTCACCCTGCTGAAGCACAGGCAGCCAGCTTGGGAAGCCACGGTAATTTGCTGTTAAAAAATATGAGGGAGGGAGGCAGCTCAAAACCAGCCCCTGGTGTACGTGGCTGGAGCTGAGACGGTGCAGCTCTGCCCTAGCTCCCACCTTCTGAATGGCTGAACATGAGCCAGCAGCCCAGGTGGCCAAGAAGGCCAACAGCATCTTGGCTTGTATCAGAACTAGCATGGCCAGCAGGACAGGGAAGGGATCGTCCCCCTATACTGGGCACTGGTGAGGCTGCGCCTCGAATGCTGAGTTCAGTGTTGGGCCCCTCACTACAAGACAGACATTGAGGAGCTGGAGCGTGTCCAGAGAAGGGCAGCAAAGCTGGTGAGAAGGGTCTGGAGCACAAGGCTTATGAGAAGTGGCTGAGGGAACTGGGGTTATTTATCCTGGAGAAAAGTAGGCTGAGGGGGGACCTTATTGCTCCCTACAGCTACCTGAAAGGAGGTTGTAGGCAGGTAGGGGGTAGGTCACTTCTTCCAAGTAGTAAGTGATAAGATGAGAGAAAATGGCCTCAAGTTGTGCCAGGGGAGGTTTACATTGAATATTAGGAAAAATTTCTTCACTGAAAGGGTGTTGAAGGATTGGAACAGGCTGCCCAGGGAGGTGGTGGAATCACTATCCCTGCAAGTGTTTAAAAAATGTGTAGATGTGGTGCTTAGGGACATGGTTTAGTGGTTGACTTGGAATTCCTGGGGTAATGGTTGGACTTGATGATCTCAAGGTCTTTTCCAACCTAAATGATTCTATGATTCCATGATTGTGTTTGATCCTGGCCAGACTGCTGCCTTTCTCTGGCCTCTGTTTTCTCTCACGTCTTCTGTTTCCCTTCAGTATGCAAGGTATACAACCACAGCTGAAGAAGTTAAGCACAAAGATTCCTCTGAAAGTCCATTTGGGCATTTAGTTCCATGTAACTGCAAAGTAAATTTTAGGTCGAGGATTCACAGATTCACAACCAGGGACTACCTAGGGTAAACCAGCCTTAAAATGACTTGTCCAAGTCATAGAAAAGAGTTTGCATAATAACATAGCATTGCTTAAGAGAGATAAGCTATTTAATTGTTGGATAAGTGATTCAATTCTCATTTACAGTTCATTCTCAATTTAATGAAACTTCACAAATTAGAACTTTAAAAAAGGGCATCTGTGTAATCTGTCAGTTCAGCACATGGATGCTGGGGGAAGGAAAGCTATTTTGTATGTCTATAAAGTTGACAGTTATGAAAGGTGTGTATGAATTGTTGGTCTAAACAGAGCAGAAGCTGTTGGTCTGATGGTGGGTTGCATGGGGGCCATATCCAGAAGTGAGTGGGAGGATTCAGTACCCAGCTTCAGCGCTGAGATATCACAACTGATGTAAAGCTGGAGTGATCAAAGGACAATGGTAGGCAACAGCTGAAGAGAAAATGTTGCCCACTGATACAGAAAACATTGCTTCTTCCTTCCCACCAGCTTAAGGGACACAAAATAATAATTTTTCTGGCCTATGGAAGCCTGGAAGGAAAGAATGACCTTCTGTGTGCTTTTTAATAGCTTTGATGGCCAGAGAAAGTGAGGTTTGGAGCAGACCTAACATCACTCATCAGAGCAGATGATACAAAACATTTTCAAGCACGGAGTCACCTGCAGAGTCTCAGAACCTGACAGCACACCTGATTTTTCTGAATATATCAGCAAGGCTAGTAAAAGATGCTGCCTCTCCCTACCAATCTTGTTTTCCTGGAAATATTGTTCTACAGTTATCAGCATAAGGAGTTACAACACAATCAAATTATCGAAAGAGTGAGGCCTGGAGAAGTTCCTTTACCACTAGTGAATAGCACAAGAGAAAGAACATTAATGGCTGATGGGCACATTAACTTTTCCCTTCTTAGCAGTGTTTAAGGAACACATCTTTTATAGTTTCACTCCCTCATTTACCACTGGATGCAGTGGATGTGACCCAAGCTTGACAGAAAGCATAATTTTACTTAGTATAAAGCAGATGTGAATGTCAGAAGGAAGAGAAATGGATTCTTAAATGAAATAAGAGACCCCAGTCAGCACTAAGCCCCTCTCTCTAGGTGTCACTAGAGCTATGGCAGTTTGTCATGTCACTATGATTCTTCTCCTTTCTGCAGACATTGCTTTACAAAACTAATTCAAAAATATAGTGATTAATACTAATAGCAGTCATTATAATTCTTCTGTGAAAGCAGCCACACAACATTTACCACATTGGCTGAATGAAGTGACTTCCCACTGGGACAGGGAGACTAATGGCTGAGATCAGAAGGTAAACCTAGGATACTAGCAAGCCAACAAGGGGAACACAAAATCAGAAGAAAACAAAAGTTAAAAAGGGAATAATTAGTATAAGCACAAAGACAATTTGCCTGTTTTATTGCCTGCTGATCCCATTTCTTTCTAACAAATGCACAAGGCCACATGCTACATCAATGCAGATGTATCGCACTCAGGAATATGTTTATTCCCTTGATCACAGCCCTTTCTCATTGTTGAAATTCATGCTATGAAGGTGGCTCTGAGAAACCTCTGAAAAAGCCCTCCCTACACAAACACAGTGCAATAAGAAACCAAATTCAGGTTTTTATGACTGATTTTCCTTCAGCCTCTATCATCTTTGAAGGAGATATCAGAGTAGCTAAAGTTAATTGCCAATCTTAAGAACCTTCTGAAAGTAGACTCTAAAACTTGTCTTTCCAAATCAGTCCTAATCTCTGAAAATTGCTATCAAAATCTGCAGTGAAACAGCCATCCATCCATTCTCAGCTCTTGTCACAGTAACTCAGAAAGATACATAGCCACGCTGACATGTGGTGAAAATAAGCCAGATTTCAAAGGCAGCCATCTGCATGCAAAACTTGCTCTGTTCTCATTGTCTGAAATAATGCCTGCTTCAGTTTTCTTGGGGTTTTTTTGTGTGCGCCTATGTGTGGCTTGTAATAGCACTTGTTTGAAATGGGCATAGAAGAAAGGATATCTCAAGCATAAGGCTGGAATAATGCCACTGAGCATGTCCACCCCTTTTGCCCCAAAAGGGAAACTTCTTAACAATGTGGTCATTGCCAGGAAGGTGTATTTTAGGACTTGGTATTTTCTATACATTAAAATAAGCTTTTATATGCTGATTTCATCCAGCTTCTGTTCCCTCCCTCCTGCTTCTATCTTGTCTGCTATTCTTATGCCTCCACCTCCTCCTCTTTTTTGTTCCATACAAGACTAGTTTTTCCTGACTATTTTTTCTGGATCTCTTGGGCTGAATCTGCTTCTAAAATTTTCTGAAAATAATTTATCAAAAATTTTTAATTCTACCTTTATATCTAGTTCTTGATGCTGGCACAGAAGGTCTCCAAATCCCTGTTTTAAAGAACAGGCATAAGTGGAAGAGTTATTAAAAATAATGGCAAAACAATGCCAGTGTTCTCTGTCAGGAAGAGGGCTGCTGCAGAGAAGCAGGAATTGCCGTTTTAAGGAAGAAGTTGCATTGCATTTTTGGTAAGAAAAGGAACCACATCTGTCATAGCATGACTGCACGAACTTCAAAGCAAGCCAAAAGCTGAATTATTATAATTTAGTCCCATGAAAAATTCATTTGAGAATCACCCTCACTGTGCACAACCCAGATGTCCTATGTTTCTTCCACAAAAAAATATAAGTGCTCTATTATTAGTAAACTGCAGTAGCAGCCTCTAACAGAGCCGGGAGAGGAGTGTTGGCAGGGTTAGAGAGGTCTGTAGCTGAACACATTTGCTAGCTCATCAACAAGCCTGGCCAGGACTTGCCCAGCTTTGGGGACTAGCAGCCTGAAGGGACAAGCTCCATAAAGTTGCAACAACAAAGCTGTTCTGTGCTTATTTAAGCAAAAGTCTTCCTCTGAGGCAGAGTCTGAGAGCTCCCCACAGAAAACTTATTTACATATTTGAGTGATACATCACTCGGTTATGTGCACATCTCCCAGGACTGTAAATCTGGTAGCTAGACTAAATCTGTGATCCCGCTGTGGCCTTTTAGCTTCTTCCCTGTTACAGGCAGAGAAAAATTTGAATAGATAAACCCTATTAAAAGTGACTATTTTTCTTACTGCTGAAGAAGAAACAGTAGCAAGATGAGCTGTAATTTTTCATCCAGATGGTGGAGAAGTGTGTGACTGTTTCTAGCTTTTGGACCACAGACCACAGGCTTTGAAGACTTGCAGTCCCACACACCTCTCTCTCTTAAAAACAACGAAAAAAATTTGTGTTCTGTCTTCTAGTCAACGAGGCTGGTTTTGGTCATTGAAGCAGCACAAGTTCAGTCAATTAGAGATCTGGGGAATCAATGGAAAGACTTTTACTGTCAAGTGGTATGAAATGGAAAGCGAATGTATCCATGAAAGCATAGGACTCAGATCTTATAGAAAAGGTGTCTGGACATCTGCATTATACAGGCCTCATGCTGCATTGGAATGCGGGACTCTGACACATCTGTATGGGATTTATGGGAGAGGAATTGCATGAGGTAAAAGAATAGTCGTGGCAGTTTATCAGCAGCAGTATTCTGCAGAAGTGCTCTTCTAGCAAAAGAATAGGAGCAGGCTCTTACCCCCACACCATCTGCAGGAACAAAGTTTTAACAAAATACTCTTTTTCTCATGTGACTAAAATGGAAACCTGGACAGCTCTGATTCAAATGCAGGCTCAGAGATGCGGTTGACAAACATGAGTGCTGTGGTCCTCAATGCTGCAACAGCAAAGAGTCTGGCCACAGCAAGAGCAAGTGCTAACACTTGCACAACACAACAAGACTGCACCAGCTGCCTCCTTGTGCACAGAGATGTTTTTAGGCTGAAATCCTTTTGGTGGAAACCCTCAATAGCTCCAAAATGCTGAAGGAGTTACATAGACCCTTTGTGGGACTGTAAAAACACCTCTGCAGACCTTGCTGAGAATGCTGCCCTGTGGAAGCAGATTTCTTCTTGTACTTCAGAACAAAAGAGGAGGACAACGAGTCCTGCACAAAGCCATTAGCATTCAGTGCGGGGCCCCGCTGCTGCTCTGGAGTTCAGAGGGGAAGATCGTGCACCTTCCTTATTGCTGATGACTTGTTTCCAGCAGGGATAGTGCTGTTGATAAATTACTCAATACCATTGTCCAACCCCCCACGCTGTATCTCCCTGCTCAGGGCTCCTTCTCTCCACGTAGATGTGCAGCTGCTGGGACACGGGGCGGGAGAGCTGATAAAACGACCAGATATCCGCAAGGTGGGGGAGAGCAGGTGGAATTGTAAACAGCAGCAGACACAGAGAGGACACATAAAGATGTAAACAAGTAGTTTTTGTTTCCAGCTACTAGTGATGTCAAGTTATTCAGGCAAGACCAAAACTGCAGCTAGGGCAGGCTGTACCACAGGGATCCGTTATTGCTGGAGAAAAGGGGAATTGGCACCAGCAGTGTGCGCACTTCTGTGAGGTAACCGAGGGTCGGCTGGTGACGGATTTCACCTGGTGACTTGACTGGAGAGAGGGACAGAGAATGCCAAATGCAGCATGAAAGCAGCAGAGCAAAGCCAGGAGGCTGCAAGACGAGTGCCCACCCAAGTCCCCTCGGGCGCCGGGCTGTAGCTCTCAGGTGCCTGGCTTCCCTCCCTGTCTGCTTTCCTGCCTCTCTGTCCTCCGCTTACTCACAACAAAGCACCAGGTGTTCAGCGAGGAAGAAGGAGTTACCCTGGGGAACACAATCAAATATAGAGCTATGAAGAGCAGGCCTGGAAAAAAAAATAAAAAGACTGAAGGAGGTAAAGAGACCTAAAGGGAGGGATGGGGGGAGGAATAAAAGTACTTCAAAATCCAAAGTATCTGTTCATCCAGAAAGAGTGTACATCATCTTCTGTCTGTAGTACCCAGCTCTCCCCTGGGAGGTACAACGATGTAACTCCCAGCTCAGTCCCTGGCAAATCACTGTATTTTGCGGTGTCTCCATTTGCTAACTGGAGATGGCCGCTGGCATACTCCTTTCATCATGTGATTTGATTTACCTGGTCAGGCTGTAAACTTTTAGGCACAGGGACACCCGTGCTCTGGTTCTGCTCATGAACCACGTCTACAACAGCTGGGCGCCTCTGTCTCCGCGAGAGCCCCTGGGAGCTGCTGTAACTAAGTCAGTGCATGCGTTGGTTTCAATGCCCTGGTTCCCTGCAGCAGCAGCAGCAGCAGCAGCAGCAGCAGCAGGTCCAGCAGCTGCAGCAGTGGGATGTTGCTGAGGCTGAGCATCCTCTGAAGCTGTAAATACCGAAGCGGAGGAGAAAACGTGTTTAGGGATAAATGAACTTTCATCCTCACAAGTTCTTAGCAGAGAAGGAAGGAAGGAAGAACGAACAAGCAGATCAACAGCAACTGAAGTGGATGAGGTACTAAGAATCTTCCAAGGACATGCAGACCTAGACCCAGAAAAATGTTTGGGGTACCAAAAAGTAACTTTGTGATGCTACCAGAGCAGACCTCTGAACTAGGTGCCCAGACTTCTTGTACAGGCCCTGCTGAGCTCAGTAGTTCTCTGTAGTTCTTCTCTTTAAGGCACTGTAAAGAGGCGGTTAGTATCATTATTCCCAGTTTACAGATGAGGAGACTGAGGCACAAGGAGAAGAGATGATCAGGCCAAATATACAGACTGATCCAGCTACAGGCTTGCTCAAGCTGCTTCTATTCTCTCATGCAAACAAAGGAGAGAACCACGCTGTTAAGGGTTGGGCACGCAGAACCCAAACTCCCTTTAGTTGGTTCATCTGCAACAGAAACCGCAATGTCATCAGTACCGTTAATGTTTTCTGCAAGGTATGGTTTGAAGGGGTGGGTAAAACAATTTCTATAATCAATTGAGAGCATTAAGAAAGGAAAAAAGAGTAAGATCCGGGACATACAAATTTCCAGCCAGGTCAGAAACAAACAGAGCTAATGCTTCTACATAAGCTGAGAAGGGGCGGAGTAAAATCCTGCTAAGAGATAGTCTTGTTATGGTATTTAATTTAACAATTTCAAAGAGAACTGGAAGGTAAGGTTTTTTTCATTTAGTCCGTGGTTTTATTTTGCAGCAATGCTGTGAATGTAGGAATTCCCAAGCTTGTCCTGATCTCCCTGCAGAGCTGTGGCTTAGAGGTTAGAGATGGAGAGCTTAGAGATGGAGGGCTGCTTGGTGCAAACTGTTCTTTCACCACATTCTGGGTGTTGCTGGTCTCTATTGTAGTGGTTGTTTGGTTTCACCTACCTCTTATCAGAAGAGCATTATCTGCTCTGGAAGTACATGTAGATGTATAAATAGGATCAGAGTTTTCAAAAACAGTGTTAATTTTTTTCCCCCAGTATGCAAGCTGAAGAAATACAGACACATTTCTGACTTCTAGTTAGCTGATTCAGAACGGGAGACAGGCTTTAATTAGAACATTTAACCTTCAAAACCACCATAACATTAATGTCATATAATTGCCTAGGATATTTTCCAGAATGACATGTGGTTTTGAAGTTAGGTGTATTTATATATACACTTTTTTTCTTAGGTGTTCACTATCTACACACTGTATATATGCCAGAAAAAGCATTAATTAGCGAAGATGCAAATGCTGAAAAACGAGTGGAAAATGAGGATGTCATTGCTAGGGCTCCAGCGCTGAAAGCAAAGCTGGAAGAGAGATATCAGTTTCCACATAATTTCCAGGTAATGTTAAGGGTGCAGGAGAGGGTATCTTACGTGAAAGGACTCAGGAGCAGCAGCCGTGGGTAGGATGTTGGAGAAACAATGAGGTTGCCTCTTCTAAAACCTCTCGACCTAAATCACAATTGTTTTAATGCCTGTAACTGATTCTGCAGTTGGGACAGGAATGAACAGCCTACTCAGTGTTTACATCCCCTGAAGGAACTGGTGCAAACAACTCATTTTAATGTGGTTTTACCTATAAATGTATAACCTTGGACCAGGATGTTACACACACATCATCACTCCCACAGAAAGATGTTGTGATATTGACATGCTAATTCTGGTGTCCTGCCAGCGAGGTGCTGAACCCATTTTTTAGGAAAACAAAGGGAGAGGTAATTTCACAATATGCAAAGTCTTTTGTAATTTTCTTTAAAGGCTGAAGAATCCCCAGGGTTTTATTTGAGCAGGGAGACAATGGGCAAAGCCATTTGAAATGCACAGAAGTATCAGTGCAGAATGGGAAATGAACTAACAGTAGCTATAGGTCAGTGAAGGTTGCAACAGAAAAAAAAAGGAAAACCCAGATAATTATCTTTTCTTTCCTAATTAACCCTTGCTTTCAGTTTCTGCCCAGCTTCCCAGCCCTGAGGGAGAATGTGTTTGCAAGACAGATGCCAGGTGATCCAGTTCAAGGTGTCCCATCACTTCTAAAGCATAAGCAAACTGCCTGAACTTGAGAATAAGTTGGCAACTACCACAAAATCTGCTGTCACTTGTTATTTTTACATTTAAGGAACGAGATATGTGACCACAAAGGAAACCCCACCTGCATGCTTCACTTCTAAGGCTGAGGACACTTTTTTTCTCTTAAAAGGTGCCACTCCCCTATGTAAGATAATTTTAACAGGCTTTTGGAAAGTCAAGCTGCCCTCTGCAAGCCTGTGCAAACTCTCTACTGAGTAATACTGAAACTTAAGTTTAGAAGCTAGGTCTCGCTGATCTTCATAAAAGACCACCTACAGAATTGTGCTTTTCTATGCTTTTTAACCGACTTCTATTTTTCTCTGCCCTTTAAATGGTCCTAACCGCATCACTGAGTTTTTTACTTACATGGAAGAGAAATTCTTGTCTGGCATTCTCTAAAAAACATCAAAGCTTTCTCCAGAAAAAGTAACAGGCATACGTGACTCATAATTTACCAAATCTATGTTAGGGAGGAACCAGCTATCCTGCAGGGAAAGGAGCAGTTATAGGTTGATACAATCCCCACTCATTCCAGTCAGCGCATAAAAACTTCCAGCACCACCAGGGGTAGATCCTGAACGAGGAGAAAAAGGAGTTTTTGTGTTGCAGCCAGCCCGTGACTTCATAACATGGAAATAATTCTTACACGTCACAGAACATCAGAAGAATAGCTTGAACAGGACATGAAGCAATTAATGCTACAAGCTCTTTACAGCTGTCTACTTCTCAACCATTCTTCCCAGCCAAAGCCTCCCAGAAAAATTTAAAATTCTTTGCCATAGCTTAGACAGTATTCTACAGAGCATAAAGAATGATGGGAAAATTAAATCCACACATTAGAATAAAGTGTTTCCTTACTCAAGGAAGATGTGTTACATCCACAGCTGAAGAACAAGCAATTGATCATTGTGCGTCACAGGACAGGATGGAGCTGCTAAATTAGTATTGAGCTGGAGTGTTCCTTCTCCTGCTAGGAAGCAAAGCTGCATTTCACAGATGTCGTTTGTAATGAGAGACAAGATTTGTATTCATCTGCAGGTTAGGTCTTTAATGAGATTCACTTTTCCTGGTCTATAAGTCACAATGAAATGACTAGAGCTCTCCAGCAGCCAGTATATCAGCTCCCCAGCCACAGACCTTCAGAACGCCAAATGCGAAGCGCGCAGAAAAGCACCCACTTGCTTTCCCTCATCATCACTGAGTCACTTGGGATACGGCACATATTGTCACCCACAGAACCATGGCGGTGTGGAACTGGTGTGTGACCAAAAAGAGCTGCTGCAGAGCAGGGATTCTGCCAGAAGGTCTGTGCCTTTGAAGAGGGCAGTGTTCCACTTGCCTGAAATCTTCACGAGAGAAATAAATGGTGTTATTCAAAATGCTGTCCAAGGGAGGGCCTTGCCTGAACCTAAGGTGCTCTTTGCAAATAAATGTTTGTTGCAAAATAAAATGAGATTAAAAAAACATAAAATGGGAAAAAAACCCAGCCCTGATCTAGACCATGTGGCTGTGGTTGTATGACCTAGTACAGGACTTTGTGTGAGAGAACTGTTAGTTCTCCCACTGCTTCAGACTGATTATTTTAGGCAAACCTACAAAATAATGCAATATGAAGCTCAATTCAAGTTGCACCTTAATCCTTATCTTTTCTAACTTTTGAGTTATTTAACAGTGTTCTTCAGTGCTGTGTTTAGGGGCTCTGGTTGAGTACCTAAATGTCATGCCTCTTTGCTGAATTGAAGTATGGTCTCTAATCCATAGTTACCCTGCAACCACTTGAATAATAGCACTTAAATAATTCATTGTGCACCTGCACAAAGGCCTCACATGATCCAGTTTTGAGCTGTCACCCAGAGTCACACGGTCCAACCCACTCCTTTGCAACAGCCCTGGTGTCTGGGCCATCCGCAGCCAACAGCGTTGCCTGGTGTCCTCAAAAAGTCAAGAGTTTTCACAGGCTCAGCTGCTCAGCAGCTTTATAGTCTTTTCAATCTGTCACACAAGCATCAATACCTGACCAGAGAAGGGAGCAGGACTAGACAACTTGGGGCAGGGAAAGGAGCAAACTTATTGGAGCCCTAAACAAGACTATTTTAAGGTTTTACCTCAGAAAGTTCTGCCTCTTTCCATTTCGGTCTTTTGTGCTGTATTCTGAAGTTCCTGGCTGTGACTGATTCATGAAAGGGGCAGCCAGGTTACTTAGAATGTTTTGAAATTGGCTTTTAAGTCATTCACAAACATTTAATATTGTAACTGATGACAATGGCCGCTCTTAAAAGGAGCTTTATCCACTATTCCAAAAAGCAAAGGAGACAGCAAAATGAAGCTGGTTAATTTTTAAAATAACTTTTTTTGCCATAGCTGTTTGCTGCTTATTTCTAGCGTTGGCTGAAATAAGTGCTGAAATACATACAAAATAAGCTACACTATTTCTAGCCAAGCCAAAAATACCTGGAAACCAAAGCTTACCAAGCAACACTGTTCTCAGTATATTCAGATGAAGATTAAAATCAGATTCAGCTTTGGGAACCTTACTCAAATGAAATCTCCAAACCTAACAAAGTTCACTCGTTGTCAGATATTCTATTCAAAACAATGGCAGTGGTGAAACTTCATGAAAGGACAACCCAAGAGCCACCTTGCATAGAAAAATACCTGGCACTGCAAATATAGAGACTCCTCTCTAGATCAAATATGACTTGCTTTAAATGTAACTTATTAATAGAGGCCACGTGGTTTTTTACACAGCTAACAGAGTTATAGAAATAAAGTAAAATATTAAAGTCAGTTTTTGTTTTCCTTATTTTGGTAATCATGGGTATGAGATCTCTTAGACACTTTGGGAAGTAATCCCATCTTCTTTCACCTACAGGAATAAAAATAATTAAAGGAACATCCAGGGAAATAATAATTATAACACCACCAACAACAATAATACATTTTCAACATTGCATCTTTTTAAAAACAAGAAATCCTAGAGCTTTGAGGTATTTTAAGGTTTCCTCTTGCCTCCTCCCCCTCCACACTTGTTTCTTTTAATCTTAACTATATCAAAAATGTCTGTTTCAGCAGGCAGGACAGTTTACTGTCCCCTAAAGCCCATTAACCAAGTGAATTTTTTGCCCTTGAGGTACAGGAGGTCCCTTCTTAAGTTTCAGTCTTATTTGATGTCTTTTAGTGCCCCTACAGAGGCCTTCTGCAAAAGCAAACTAAATGTGTCCAAGCTAATGGGAAGTAAAAAAACTTGGGATAAACAAGGTACCTATGGTACCTTTGAGATATTCTCTGTGTGTTTGTAAGAGGGCTCTCTAAAAATGAAAGGGCATATTTCACAGCTGAAACAGAACCGCCACTTCAGAGCCATTAGACATTTAATATCACAGCATTAACTCTTCATTATGGAACAGTCCAATAAAACACAAAACCAAGAATACTGGAAGAAACATTCTCTTACACAGATCAACCACTGACTGACAGTTCTGCTGTCAAAGCCCAAAATGCTCTCAGTTCACTGAAGACTGTATGTGTAATCTAGGGCCTCATAACCATTTTCCCCGTGTTATGGGAAATGGGTTTCCTATTTCTCTCTTTGCCTCTCTTTTTCCCCCCCTGTCTCTCCATTGATCCTCATCACTCCTGTCAGCCTCAAAATGAAGAAATCTGTTAATTGAGAGCTAGGTGATTCAGATCATTCACTGACGATTCAGATCATGTCACGTGTGGCATAGAACATGTACGCTAAAAAGCTGCATTTTATCACATCAAGAGATTTCAGTTGTCACAGGCAAGTACAGCACAGAAGATCATCATTCTAGGAAGGAATATGTTATAGCAATGATGCTGTTATGTGTTGAAACGAGTGTTTTACACGTTATCAGTTGACAAGCAAGGTGAGAAGATGCTTAAAATTAAGTACAGTTAAAAACCTTGCAGACTCCAAGCTTTACCATGTTTCCAGGCATTCTTAGAGATGTAATTATTTGTATTTCTCTTTTGTAACTTCATAAAACCCTAGTAAATATAAAAGAAAAGGTGTGGATTTGCTTGTGACACAATAAAGTTAAGAATTAACTGATATTTTCTTGCAAGTACAGGAGAAATGAGCTTTCTGATTATTCACAGCTCATCTTTTTCTCCCTAATAATGTAGGAATAGGTCAAGGAAGCCACTTTTACGTGAAGATATGATATTTATTTGTAACCAGTTGCTCTTCAGGTTTTTGTTTTGTCTTATTATTTAAGAAACAAAATATCTAGAAACCTCCTGGACTGCTTGTACCCCACTGTCTTGCCTCTCCAGCAGACATTGGGGTGGTTGAAGTCTCCCATGAGGGCCAGAGTTTCAATCATGAGGCTTCTTCCAGTTACCTGAAGGTCTCACCTAATTCTTCCTGATCGGATGGGCTGCCACAGACACCCACCACAACATTGCCCATGTTGATCTTTAATCCTGACACATAAGCTCTTGACTGGCTTATCACCCATCCTATGGCAGACCTGCATGCATTCCTATGCCCTCTCACATAAGAGGCAACTCCTCGCCTCACCGTGCTGGTCTGTGCTTCCTAAAAAACTGGTATCCATCCATTGCAGCACATCCCTGTGATCCCAGTGAGATCATAGCTCTGCAACTACTCACAGACATCTAGTTCCTCTTGTTTGCTCCCCACGCTGTCTGGAGTTCCTGGGTTTAATTCCCAGCACTAATACCTCTGCAAATAATTTGCATCCCCAGTCTCTGAAATGTGTGCATTGTATGTTTATTATTCTCCTGGGAGTACCTGGATAACTAACACTGAAATAGAGTGGCCACATGCACCTTCCCATGGACCAGTGCAATGGTCTTGCAGTTACAGAAACGTATCTGCTGCACATTATTGCATGCCTGTTCCAGCTGAGATGTGTTTTCCCAAAGAGCTTTAAATAGATGTTTTTGCAAGACTCTTCTGCATCTTCCTTTTCACTTCCTTTTGCATTTTTACATGGGTCTTGGAACATAATCTTTGAAAAGACATTGTATAACCCCTTAAACAAATCTCTGGTGGCTTTACAGAATGCAGATGACTGCAGCCAGTCAAGCCACTGTGATTTGCCAAAGCCCTGTTGCATGGCTGAGCTATAAAAACAGACTGCAGGTGGGGTCCTGGTCCCTTGCAGTTGCGAAGTGCTGTTTAATGTCATTGCTGTGATTGTTTCACCTGTAAAATGGACAACCTAGACTGGAATTGGTTGTACGTTTCACTGATTCATTAAGCACAATTGCACCACTGCAGCCCATTTACAAAGGACTGCTTTCTCAGCTGCAACAGCAGGATAGTTCTCTAATCACCTTATTATTGCCTGCGTTTGACTTGAAGGCCTGAAAGGAAATATACCATCCTACAACACGTGAAGGAAAATTAGGATAATCAGGAAGAATCCTACAAATTCTTTCTTTTCTGCATGTATGAATTCAAACTATAAATGGATGAAATGTTAGCACTCCCTCAAAATGCAACATATATTCTGAATTATCCTATGGGTGTGAGGGACCCCAGGAGATCTAGTCCAACCTCCATAAGAAATTCCAAACTGCAAGCTGATGCAGATGCAGCTCTGCAATCAAGAGGGATGTGATCTCTAATGGACATATTTGGCCATTGAAGCTGATGAAGTAAATCTTGCCACCTTTTGCTGGTTTTTTTTTGGGGGGGGGTTGTTTGTTTTTTGTTTAGGGGGGTGTGAGTGTGTTTGTGTGTTTGCTCAGGGTGATGGCTGGACTGGTACAAAGGATAGATTTCCTATTGCAGCTGTATTCACTCTTGCAGCATTTTTCTAGTAGTCCCGGTAATGCAGACATGTCCTGCAGTCAAAATTATCATCTGGTTTCACATTTGAAAAATTTAAAGTTTACATGCAGACCATGTTTTTATTTTATTTGCTCATCATGTGTCACAAATAAAAAGACAATAATATTATTAGATTTGTACCTTAAGCACAAACAAATAATAGAAGATAAATTATCCTGAAATAATAGTTTTTGGAAGTCATGGAACAATAGCCTCATAGTAAAGAGGAAAAAGTCTATTACTTACAATGTGAATGTGTTTATCAAGGGATACTACAATACCCCAGGCTGTGTAATTTCAAATTAATGGTGCCTGTAAACACAATTTTCTTGATATATCTTTTTTTTTTTATCTGCTGAAGTCATATACAGCTGTGAAGCATCACCAGAAGTGGTACTCTGCAGAGAAATATCTGATTAAGAAGCTGCAGAATTTTTGTAATTTCAATTAACTAAAATGAATGGGGGAAATCTGTAAAGCCAGTTGCAAGTGGTTTGTTTTGTATAAATCCCATTTTCCTTGGAGTAAAGATCCATTAATCAGCAATGCTACATCATGAAGGAAACTAAAATCTATTTTAAAGGGGGGTGGGGTGGGGTGGAGAGAGTAGCCCCACATAGACCTGTGTAATTACAGAAGCACAACCTTAGTACTGTGGATGCAGTCAAACCTGAAACCAGTGAAAAGAGACATCATTTTTAAGTGGGAAAGGAAATAAACTGTACTGGTATAAGTTATTTTCACACTGGAGTACTAATATAGCTAGTGTGAACACAAAAAGAAAAAAATACACTTTTATCAAAATTAATTACACCAGCATGTAGCCTGTGCCTACATAAGGCATCAGAACTGAACTTTGATAGATTGAACAGCTTTGTGATTTTGACACTGTTCGACATCCAACATGGCTCTCAGAGTAATTTTTTTTTATTATTATTTTTTCAGATTGCTTGCAATCTCTTTCTCATAGACTGAGCTGTCAGTGACTCAGTAGGATTCTACAGTGGTCAGCCTGAGGAACAATACAAAGAGTTGCAGGTGATGCATTCTTAGAAGAAAGAAACAAAAACACAAACCCCAAGATGTTTTTATAATTCACTTTTTAGAATTTCAAGCCTTTGTGATTTTTCTTTCCAAAGTCCATTACTTCTTTCCAATAAGCTGCACAGAGAGGTTGCCATCAATGAGCCAAATATCTGATAAAAACACCTATGAAGTACACTGAATGACAGTTTCAGAGGATGCCAAATCCAAATTCATCCTTTGATTTCCCAGAAAGACAATCTAACTAATCATTCTCAATACGAGTTAAAACGTTTAAATCCATATAAATTGCATAAATGTATTCCTTTTATGCATGTTTGTGTTAGATGTGCATTTAAATGCTTTTTAGATATACTTACCTTTATTAAATATATACACCTCAGGTAGATAAAACCACAAAATTGCAGGGCTAGAAGGGGTTTGGAAAAAGTGATCTAGACCTCACCTTGTCCCAGAGGTTTACATGAAAAATTTCTGATGAAAAAAAAATATTAAAAAATCCCCCATATCTGTGAGGGTGGCAGAACACGGGAACAGGTTGCTCAGAGAAGTTGTACATGCCCCATCCCTGGATGTGTTTGAGGCCAGGCTGGATGGGGTTTTGAACAACCTGGTCTAGTGGAAGCTGTCTCTGCCCATGGCAGGAGGAGTGGAATTAGATGATCTTTAAGGTCCCTTCCAACCCAACCCATTCTATCATTCTGTGATCTCTTTTTATGAGCATTTAGTGATAGAGACTCCATAGACTTTCTTAGAAATCAGTTTCAGAACTTCACTATTTCTTGATGTCAGACTCCTCACTGTAGTTTATACCCATTTTACCTTGCCTACCACAGTCACGGAGAAAGACATCTTCCCTCCCTCTTTGCAAGAGTGTTACACATAACAGAACATCTGTTACTGCGTCTGTTTTCTGGACCTTTGATCACTCTTGCTGCTCTATGTTTGTGTGAAGAATGTTCAGAGTTTATCCTACTGAAATTCAGGACTTTTGATCTCTCAGAGCGATTTGAAGTAGCAGTAGAGGTAAAACATTAGCTTGCTATAGCCTTTTCCACCTGTTTGCTGCGTATCACAGAACAACAGAGATGTCAGTTGTTGGCTGGGGCTTCTGGACTCCACTGTAAGGCATTAAATAGGTTTGGTAGCAGTAAGCTCTGCTGGAGCTTCAGACTGAGAACTTGGAGATGTGAATTTTTCTTCTGCTTCTGTCCTTTATCATGATGCTTTTATCTCAACATGTCTGCTTCCTCTGTAAAACCTCCCACGTGCAAAATGATGTGTAAGAACCAGACATTACTAATTATATTTTTCAGCTGTTTGCCCATGCTGTCATCGTAGTGTTGAACTCCAGCAAAAATTACACATCATTCAAAGTGTTTGTTCAAATTCTAAAGGACCCTCTGGTACACTCACAGAATGGTGATAAATAATTGAAATACAAGACACTCTGATGGCTTGTCATAGGCTGTTTGAACTGTCAGGCTTCTGGCAAACCTTGGATTTTCAGTTGAAGTTCACCCAGTTCCTGGGCCTGCATTATTAACTATCCATCCAAACTTAGTTTAGACGGAGATGAAGCTGTGTATTGAAGTTGCCGTAACAGTAGCTGGTAATTTGTTGTTTGTTACAAGAGGCAGGGCAGAAAATCGATTAATTCATTCAGAAAAGGAATCAATTTCTCCCCTAAGCATATGTTTACCCTTGTAAAGAGCAGTTTATAGAGTAGGATGCCTTACAAGGACTTTGGGGAAAAATAGAACTTCTGGCTAGACTTTAATTGCCTTTCTATTTACATGTTTGGGATACTTGCATCCTCTGTTTCCTTTAAAGTTAGAGTCCAGAGCTCTGAAGGACTGTACAGTTACAAGATAATTACTGACTGTTAAGGGAATATGCTTTCTAAAAAAAAATGCCCACATTTTTTTTTTTGCTATTGCCCCCCTGTCCCCAATATCCAGATGATTTTAAATAGAGAAACTTGTAGATAGTAAACGTTTAAACTTTCCAAAGACTTTTTACAAGCTCTTTCACAAAAAGCTATTGAAGAAACCTGGCAACCAGCATAGGGAAAAGTCATGGCACAGTTTTAAAACCCGACCGAGAGAGAATTAGACATAAGTAGCTATTTCTCACTGTTGACAGAGGTTAATACTAGAGTGACCTAGGGACAAGCCTTAGGACTGGACCAAGGACATTCAGCCCACGTATTGATAAACTGAAAGTGAAGTCGAACAAGGTGACTGTATCCCCTTGATTATTCTAGATTCTTGTGGCCAGTGAGGATTACAAGAAACTTTGGAAAGACTTAGCAAGACTAGGGAATGTGCCAGATGTAATGGATTCACAGATAGCTATGTACAGTTTTTGTCACTGCTGTAAATTAAGAAAGAAAAATTTGCTTCTTCTCCCTAAGAACAGCTCAAATATTGCCTCAGGCTTATCATATTTTTGTTATTGCTGTTAGGCTATGTTTTCTGCTGTTTCAGCTCTCTTCAGAACCAGGTGAGCATTAGTGCTAATGCAGAAAAAGAGACTGGGGCTCAGCCCAGGGGGCAAACATCTGCCCTTCCAGCGTTTGCTATTTCAACCGTTCCATCAAACTGCAGCATAAATGATTTGTCCAAAGATAAAAAAAAATATCTGTCACATCAGGAAATCTGTTCTCCTGAATCTGGAGACCACTTAATTATTTGGAGCAGCCGCCTTCTCAGCAGGGGAAAACAATGAACAGCAATAATCTACTGGCTGTCCACTGTGTCCTTCTGTACTGTTGGATATCTGCAGTTCTCCTGCTACTGCTACAATGACAGCAACACACTTGTAAAAGCCCTGACAGCTTACACCACTGTATCTCATACCAGTTGTGTAAGGATCCTTTACTCCAGACCTAATACATTAGCCTTTGAATAGACATTTTCTTCTTCCTCTGTTGTAGTTCACAGAAGCTCAGCAACCAAGGCCTGCAAGATTATAGACTAAAAAGGTGTTTAACAGTGCTGAAAGCAAACCTAGAGGTGACAGCTGTGAAAAATTAAGTCATTTGCAGCCAACCTGCACAGGCACTTCTGCCACTGCTAGCTAGAAGACTGGAAGCTGCCTCAAGGACAGGATCCTAGCAGGAGACCCCAAAGCTTTGTCACACCAGATTAACTAACCTTCAGCCAAATAGATTTGTACTTCCCAGCCTCTATTGTGATTGCTTATTACAAAATGGAAATAGTTTAGTGCTTGTTTATTTTATTGAAATATACATTTATCTTTGTTATTTCTGTATAAAAGATCACTGGATTGGTTGACTGGTTCTGAAACTTTTCTCTATAAGGAATCTACATCAAAACAGAAGAAAGTTTCACAACTTCTAACCAGCTATAAACAAATAAATGGAACTTGTTCATTCCCAATGAGAAGAGAAATATAGCCTGAAAATGCAGAAAGCCTGTGGAAGGTAGTGCTTGGTAACTGTTGTTCATTTACATACTGCCAATTTTAAACACACTTTTGCATTTACAAAGGGCTGCTGTGTTTGTCTGTTTCAGGAATAAATATTACAACTGCTTTCCTGTGCTTTTTGCAACACCGTATTTCACAATGCTATTTCAACCCTGCATAATATAGTGGTTTTACAGTTCAAGATTAAATAATAGCACCATTTAGAAAGCAAATATAGAGCCAAAGAACTTCAAAGCTGCAACATTCACTTGTTCAGCTTTCATGTATTTAGAATTGCAACTAAAATAAAACAAAATTAAATGAAAAAGCATAATTAATTCATTTGGAAATAGGTTCTAATTAATATCCTGAAGTTTAGACTTCTTTTGCTTTCTCCCAAATTACAGCATAAAAAACCCCCAAACCTTTTCAGCTCTCATCTTACTATACTGAGCTAATGCCTTCTGGTGCAGAAACTACTGGACCATGTCAACCTGAAGTTTATTAGCGAATGCATTGCAACAGACACTCATTGCTTTCCTTTCCTATACAGTAAAAACTCTTTCTGCTGCCCTGGTCATAAAGATAGATTTGCTGTAAGAATTGTGGATATGAATGCTGACCCTATTTTGCCATTCTGTATTTCCCCCCCACCAAGTGTTGTTGCAATGCATACTTCGCATTATTTTTGCTCTTTATGTTGCCTGGTATATTTCCTGCTTTGCCCCTCTTATTACATTTAGACATCCTCACTGCAGCTGTCACTTCCCAATGTAATTTCCTCCAAATTCATCAGTTCATAATCAAAGAGAAAGAAATTATTTGGACCCTTTCCTCAAGATGACCATGTTTAGTTCTGTGCTGCAGCCCTCACTGAGTCTGAGTGAGACTTAGTTTCATTCAAACCTATATTTTTTTTCCTTGATTAGCAGGTACAATGAATACTGCTGAACAACTGCAGTCTCAGTACAATCCTTAGTTCTGGAAGGACATTTACTCTCAGTGACAAGAGTCACAAGTCATGAAAAAGTGATATTCAGTCTAACCACCACCTACAAAATGCACCTACTTTGACAGTATAGCCACATGCATTGCATGTGATCCTGCACTCTTCTTCAGCTTCTTGTGTTGTTTGAAAACCCCTCCCTGCTGCTGGCTCTGCTGTTTCACCACATTTTACTTTCCAGACAAATACCATTTCTCAGCATGCAAGCAGGACAAATTCAGAATACATCAACTTGGTAGCAATATCCTATGCAGCTGTACTACACAGGTTAACAGTTAACAGTACACAAGTTAACTCATGAGTACTTCCTACTTTCAATATCTCTGTCCAGAGGGAAATTATAATTGCCAAGCTCAAATCCAATGTTTTCAAGGAGCGACTTGCTAAATAACCATGAGACTGAAGGATGCACAGATTTTCTGGCGATTTAGTTTATTTATATGTTGGAGAATCAAAAATCAACAAAATTCCTCCTCCCTGCACCCATACACTTTTAAACTATGTTGTATTTGCCCGAGTTCCTTAATTGCAAGAATAACTTGTTACAGGAACAACTCTCAAAGCTCAACTTTAGCTAAACAAAGCTTACAAAAGCTAAACACTGCGGATGAAAACAGTGAAACTATTTAACTAACATTCTCCCTAAGATTTTCCCGCAATTTTTTCTGAAGAAAGGGAAGCACTATATCTCACAGAACAGAAAAGATCAAAGTTTTTGAGAAGACCTGGCTCCTGTAGACGCTTGGCCTGACTAACAATAGAAATGGTACTACATAGAAACATTTGCCTGAAGACACTGTGGAAAACAGAGAGCAGACAAACCTTTGAGGTCTAATCTCTCATGTTTCTCTGGTGTAGTCACATAACTTCAGGGAAACTGCTTTGAAAATGGTACTAGTACTGGCATAGATATGGAGACAACGAGACCCTCTATACGCTACTGTATCAAAACACAGATAAGAATTGAGCAAGTTGCAATTCTCAGCTTGGTGGACAAGACATTCATCTCCCAACTATCTCAGACAGGAACACAAAGCTCATTTTTGCTGTTGGTTTCGTTTGGTTGGTTTTTTGGTTTTTGGGGTGGGTTTTTTTGTACGTTTGTTTTGTTTGTGCGTTTTTTTCTTTTGCCTTTGCAAAGGAAGTGGAAGATTCCCATGGCTATTTCCATATCTGCTTATTACCTGCCACTCAAAGCCACCAAGTACATTCATTTAACTACTCATTACAAGGAAAGTGTTTGAATTAAATTGCTCCAAATTCTTCAATTCTCAAGAGGAAATTCTTACATTTGAGGTATCAGTTGTGATAAAGATGTCTGATGCGATCCATTTCTGTAGAATTCAACTGGCAGAAAAATTTCATCAGTTCTTGTTATACTAACCCTGCCAAAGATATACTGATACAGGTATCAATTTTTAATCACAAAATTTTACCAAAGTCCAGGGATTAGGGAAAGTCCTACCTCTCATTACCTGGTGATCAATGGTCCATGAGTAAGATAAATTACCCTCTTTCTTTCTCCCTCTCTCTAAAAAGAAAGCAAAGTAACACTAAAATTTTTTTTTTTTTTAATTGAGTTCTATGCTAGATTTTACTCTGCCTATGTACATATACAGAAGTTTCCCCCAGGCTATAAGGGATTATTCTATTTTAATCAAAAAGCATACGAAGCATACATCCCAGCTTTAAAACAGAGAACTGAGAGACAGGATATTAAATTCAACTACCATCATAAGTAGATAAATTTGTGAATACAAGGAAAAAGCTGACTGAATTTCTTAATATGACAAAAGAAAGCCTGAAAAAATCCCAACTGCCAATAACGTTAAAAAGTGAAAATGTTTCTTACTATTAACTTGTCAAGAAATAATTTTAGTGTAGTTTCAAAACCTCTGTAAGTCAAGCTTTATAGTTTCATTTAGTCAGATACCTTAATAGGTCGACTCCCTCTCTACCTATTAGCCTTTATCGCTGCTGCTCTTACACTGAATAAAAAATAAACTTGCTATCCTGTCAGTATGCATCCACAGCAAGTTATCATTGCTTTTCTTAATAGGACTGCTGTCAAGAATGATAAAGGCAACTTTAGACTGCTGGTTTCACCCATCAGCTTTTCTACAGTGGAACACAGAACATTTGAACAAATATTCTAACTCTTCAGGAAATGAATGAGACATGACTGATTGGTTAAGTGCATCTTAGCACAAATACCCACTTCCTTGCAATGGTTTTAGTTTCCTTGGGAGAAGATCCAGTAGAATATACTTTTTTCTGTATAAGGTTTACACTAGGCAGATCAAACTCATGTTACCTCTTTCAAAACATCATTTCCTTGCTCTGGTAAGTTGTCACTAGATGAAAAGTAAAACAATCTGGCTGAAACCTTTTTTAAAAGGTCACAGTTTTCTGTCTAAATAGCCACGAAATTATTGATGGGTTTTCACAGCCATCAGCAGGAAAAAAGCATTTGGAAGTCCACAACGTGTCGCAGCTGCTCTCTGCAGCGAAAATGCTTGTGCATGCAGCGGGCAACTCTGCATCGACATGGGCCTCTGCTTCATAGCAGAACTCCAGTTCAACAGAGCAGCATTTCTCAGTCCAAATGACACCTAAGCTTTTCTGAAATAAATTTAAAAGAATAAATTCATACAGCTTGCTGCATCTATAATTTCAGAGCAGGAAGGCAATAAACAGCTTCAGCATGAACACATAAAAGTATTACAGAACATTGTAAGTCAAACTATTAATGATAAGAGAAGCCAACAAGTTTTAGTCATTGGGATTATGGATTATCTCTCATAAACGCGCACACAAATCTTATTCGCTAAAATACCAAATGCTTGGGAAAACAGGCTGGTTTGTGGAACATAAAAATTGAATGTAATACCTTTCTTTGCCTTATCACCTCAACAACTATTGCATTCCACCCCCCACCCCCCAGTCTGAAGCTCAGGTGTTTATGAACTTGACTTATAACTGTTATTAAAGTGTTTTGTCTCCAATGGAAATTGTGAAGAAATGAGCTTGAAATAGAAGATGGTCTATGAAAAACTACTCAGTCACTATGGGATCTTATTTTTATATTCTTCACTTGCTTGCCTTGTTTGTTGGTGAAAAACTAAAATACTGCAAAACCTACCTCACCTCCTCCCTGGCTTCTAGGTCTATCTTTTTACCCTTCTGCATTACAGCGGGTCTTTTAAATCCTGATCTTCACTGTACCATTTTGTCTAGTTAATTCAAAATAAGGCATCTGTTGCTGAGTCACCCTACTATTAAAATGTTGACTCTTGGAGATGTGCATTTGCCCAGGAGTATTTTGAATTATGCTATATCACAAGAAAATTGGAGTCGCAAGGCCAACCACACTGTAAAAAGCAGTAGGACCACAACATACATCATGTCTTCTGTTTCTGCCAGCAGTATGATGTATTAACAATCAACAGTTCTGTATGTAAATTAAGTACCTTGCAGGTTTAAGAAAATTATCTTGCGCCCCAGGTTGAAACAAAATAGAGTCATTTACATTTTTCCTACCAACAGCATTATGACAGAAGCAGTCAAAAGGATGTCAAGAACCCAAACAACGTGCAGGTTAAAACACTTGTGTTACATCCACATTATTTCAGGTAGCACCAAAGATCTGTGGCACCACTGATACTACTGTATTTTGCAACCAATCTGTCTTCCAGTAGCTTTCAGGAAAAAATAGTGAGAAAGTAAATCATATTGTTTCAGTCCTACAATTACTCAGTGTACACAAGCAAGGAGATAAAGCATCCGATAAAAAAAAAAATGGGACATACTACTATAATATTTAAAGCAGAGAACAAGCCTGTAGCAGCAAGGATAAGATGGAAAAAGTCTTTCATATACTTGATTACTCCTCAGCCTTTCCTCCTGTGATTTTAATTCCTCCTTTCCTGTTGTAGATGACAGAGCCTCAGATGGAGTATTTTCTAGTAACATCTACAAACAAGTTCTCTGCTGACTTTCTTGCCACCTATTAAAAAGAGAAAGCAGAGATGGGGCTGAAGTAGAGCTTTTGAAAGCTGTGCATTCAGGAAGGGTAGATAAGGATGAGAGAACAGCAGCACCTGTCACAGGTCAGCCCTAGCAGGTGAAGAACAAATACAGTTGACAGAATATGATTGTTAGAAACCACTCAGGGAGATTTTGGCATTAATTTACAGTACATTTCACTCTGCACATCTCTGTAAATCTCACCTCTGACAGTAAAATCCCCAACCCCTCAATCCCAACCCCTGAGCTTTGCAAATTGGGAACAGGGGATTTATTTTTTCCCCAAAGCAACCATCGGCTAAGTGCCAATTTATTTTTTTTTTTTGAAACTGACAAAAGAGAATGGCCAATATATATTCAGTGATTTACAGTAAGAACACAGCCTTAGAAGTATATCAAGTATACAGGTTATGCAGCTTTATTACTGTAGGCTAGGTCTTTTTTCTTTCAAGCTGTTGTTTAATATGACTTTGTAAATATTTCAATTTATAGCTATCTTCAGAAATTCCATTAATTTATAAGCTTGGGTTTCGTTCTTACATTTTAAGCCTCTGACATTAGGAATTGGTGTGCTTCCCATCTGTTTAATCTCTCTTTAAGTAAGTTCTTCTGTGCTTTTGAGAATGTTACTGACACTGACTGCAAAACACACAAAACCCCCCACCTTTAAGGTGTGTCAGGTCCAAAGAGATAATCCTTCAATCAGCTTACAAGCTAAGTGTACAAAAAAAGGAAAGACATTAAGTTTTCCTATTGAGAAGTGAAATACAAAGAGGTCTGTGCACAGTCACAAAATGCATCTGTTGCTGTTGTAGTGATAGCAGTTCTAACCGCATCTCATCCAATGCCTCAAAACCTTAACTATTTCTTCCCATATTATATTTATGCCTACTGTTCAGGATTTGTCTACATGTAGATATTGGTAGCAGGTGTAGGACTAGATTTCCACAGCAATTTGTCAAAAGTATAGTTGAGAAGTATCTTTCAGCACAAGTCTTCTTATATAATACGTAAGAACACACAAACACAGACTATATTTTTTACTTCAAAATAACGTAAAAGATAAATTTCTGTTGTAAAAGGTAAAGTTACAGTTTTGCTTTATGCAAAGGAGCAATGAAAGAAAACTCAGAAGTATTCTTGGTTTAGGAGGCTTCCTAAAGCACATGCAAGACAAGTTAAAAAAACATATATACACACACAAGTGACAAGAATAAACTTTGGGAAAGACTTTTGGAACCTTAGAATTTTTTTGCTCTTTCTAGAAGGCTACCATGTTATGATGACTACAGCTCATCCAGTATAATGACAAATTACTGTTTAATAGTCTTTAATAATGGCCACTACCCTCGCTCTCTGCATGCTAAGAGATTGATATTGGGAAGTCTTCTACATTGCAGAAAATAAATTAGGTAGTAACAACCCCATTCAGGTATCTGTCTTTACCATAGCCCTAATTAAACTTCTATATCTGCCCAGTGCTACAGTGGACTGTAGCATGAAGCTCAATTAGGAGACACTGCAAAAGTCTAGGACATCATGCAGCTCTCCCACAGATATCACCACTCTAAACAGAAACCAAGTTGAACCATTACACAGGGACATGCAAATCCTGATCTGGTTTGGTGGCTGCACTGAGAAGTTGGGGGTGGGGTGGGGTGGGGGTGTGTGGGAAGACATTTTGTGTCAACCTGGAACGTATCTGTTGGTTTTCCAGTGAAAATAAATAAAGAAATGGGTGGTTGGATTTTTTTTGGTCACAATATCCTGCCACTCTTTAAATAAAAGGCTACATTTCTTAATTACAAGTGTATTACAAGAAGAAAGAGGAAGTATAACAATTTCCATGAAAAGCTACATACTTTTCAAGACATCCCATCTCCAAACTCCCAAAATAGTTTCTAGAAAATGGTTTCTTTTACTTTGAAACAAAAGCTTTGGTGAACAAACTGAGGCTTCTTTTGAATGCACTGAGGAATTACTTTCAGTTACAGGAAAATAAGAAACACATATGAAGGAATGTTTAAAAGGTAAATAACTTTATATATATAAACTTGAATATATTGTAGGTCATGACATTATTTTTGAGACTGAGTTTTGGATCCTTGAAATTTATGCTCAGTTTGAGACAACTGTAAGAAATTTTCCTTTAATGAATTGTTTGATAGATGAATTGAGACAGAGTCTGTTGTGGTTTTGGCACACTGTCCTGCCTCTCAACTTTAATGGCCACAAGATGAACCTCGGTGCATGAAAAAAAGCCTCTATTCTTAATTTTGAAATGTTGCAAAATGACATGGAAAATGAGAACTCACTGAAAAGTACAGATGAATCCTGTATTCTCTAGCAGCCTGCAGTATGCTGAAAACAGAAACAATTAGGACACAGGAGAACAGACATGTGCACACAGGTGCTTTCCAAATGCAATTTGAAGAGTTAAGAATAAAGAGATCCCAGGACTTCAATTTGAAGGAAGGCTCTCTGAATTAACATTAATCAGAATAGCAAGCAATGGTACCTAAATGCAATTTTTTATAGTTTAACATTATTAGAAACACTGTTTTTACTGCTAAGGCAGGGAGACAGCAGTGCTGCTCCTAGGAAAAAAAAAAGATCATTCACCTCCCAAGCAGACAAATGCTACATGCTTTTGAAGCCTTTTAAGATACTACAAGAAACAAAGTGCTTTCCAGATTAGTCATCTAGCAAGTCTGTGGCATAACTCAGTTGAAAGCTGTTTCAAGATGTCAGATTATGAGTAAACCAAAAATATTTTGAGGAGAGCTTTGGGAATGCAATTTTCTCAAAAGTGAGAGAAACAATCAAGTGATTCAATTGAAAAAATTGCTTTCTTGGGCCAACTTCCTTCTGGGAGCTGAGAATTCCATTCTTTCCAAAAGATAAGCCATAGAAAAATATCAGGAAGAGTCTTTACATGTATAGATGAGTTTGGCTAGCCAGTCACTGAGGAATGTGAGTGAAAGAAATCTGCATTCTGAATCTTAGCTAGTATTTTCTCTTATAGCAAAGCTAGCTGTCCATTAAAAAAAACACAACACAAAACAAACCACAAAAAAACCCACCCAGTAAGATGAGCACAGACAAGAACTGAAGCACACACATGAGTTGCCACTGGTGATCACACTATTTGAACTGCTTTGGTATGAACATGTCCTTTTCTCCAATAATTGACTAAAAGGTTGTGTGTACAGCATTCAAAGTCCGTATTTTCAAAGTTTAGCACAGAAGAGCAAATCAAGTTTCTTTTGAAATTTTCCCCCCATATTTATAGTTTTCCCACTTCGATACAACACTTTCCTGTACTTTTCTTTAAAAGTGTATATTTTAAAATAAATCATATCAAACAATTCAAGCAACTGGATCTAAATTTCTATGGACAAGCAAAGTTATAAGAGGAAGTCCTGATGAAGTCATTCTAAAGATGCAACAGGAATAATGAATACAGTTTTCTATACAATTTTATTTATATTTCAGCTGTGCTTTCTGTAAAGAACTGTTTCAATTTCTTTGATTAAGTAAAGGAGAAAATAAATTCCTTTAGTTTTCACAGGTAACGGGAGGATGATTCCTCTCTCTACAGACTGTCTTGGAATTTAACATAAGAGATCTTCAACATTATGCATTACCATTTCAGCAGGAAATGCAAACTACAAGACCACAGAATTAATCAAAACCTCTTTTAAATGGATTAATTAAAAAACCCAAACCAACAACTTTATATATTTAGTTCTCAAAGCAGCTTCCATTCCACATTTAAGACTTATAAGTATCTGATCATTTTAATCACTGTACATATGAGCTGGAGCTTAGATGCCTTCCAGACAAACAAAGTTGCAGCCAGAGATTAAAAAAAAAAACAACAAACAAAACAGGAGCAGAGGGAAATAAAACTCTACATTCTCGTATCGCACAATTCAAGTTTATTCCATTCATTCTTGCAACACAAACTTAAAAATACAGTATCATTTAGCATTCTGATGTCTATGAACCATGATAATGATGAACCCAACTGTGTCAAAACAGTTAACAATGGTGAAAAGAGGAAGTCAAATATCAAAATGCACAGAGCACTAATTTTCTTCCATCACTGCGTAGAAAGATGATTGTTTATTCATTTACAAAATATAATTAAGACAAGTTGATTTTGAAATTTTGCATGCAACACTGCAATTGCTTGACCTAGGACACTCCATTCTTACCAGCCTCTTCTACAAATAATTCAATGTTATGTTCAAGGATAGAGTTCCATTTAACTATCATACTTCTTTTCCCATTTGCTCCCCTTAAGAAAAAGGAGCAGAGGGTACTAAATTCAAAATATACTTCAGGTTATAACTTTTTCAGCACAAATTTCAAAGGAGAAGGTTTAAGAACAGTGTAGATTTCCAAGTATACGTGATTCCAGTCTGAGAAAGTATTTAAGTTCTGTTTATAGAATATAAAATGATTTATGGTTTGGTATTTTAATCTAGTTAGGACCTACTCAAAGACAGAGGCAGCCACCCATTAATTTTTCCATAATATAACTAACAAGAAGGGAACAAATGAACAAGCCCAGTTTCTAGACAATTACAAAAGCATAAGCTTTTATTATTACTTTTTTTAAAATCCTGGGCAAAATGATCAATCACCTCTTAAGTAGTGCAAAAAGCAAAAAAGTATTTCTTCTTTATGAGCCAAACATTAAATGCCATCTTTTAACTATCTCAAAAGGCAGCTTGGGTATATATTACAGCCAAATTAACACTTGTCTCACTGAAGTCTGCATTATTTTTTTTTTTTCAAGTGAAGTAAGAAAAAATCAGGTGTCTACATAATTGTAGAAAAAGGGAGGCAAAATTGCCTCAATGAATTACCAGAAGAGTTAGTACAAAGACGATGTTCATTTACTATAATGCTCAGTTGATCGAGAGTCAATGAGAGTTGAAGGGAAGGGCAGGAAAGAATACAGTGGAAAAAACCCAAAAAACCCAAAAACACTATGGCCAGACAACTCGACACTAATTAACACAAAAAAACTTGAATAATCAAGTTTTCCACATAAGAACAGATTGCCGTTTTCTAGACTAGTATTTTAATAGCTAAGTATTTAGTAGCATAATATGGAGGAAATTTTATGCCAAAGATGGTTACTTTCATAGCTGAATAAAGAGTTAAACCTATAGTCTGTGTTCACACTGTTACAACGACATGACAATCCAGCACTGATCAGAGATAAGATTAAACAGTTCTCTTTAAATAGCCATTAAAAGCACTGTTCACCAAACATGCTTGTTCTTTTATCAGCAGCTCACCAATTGATTTATAACTGATTTCCAACCCTTCTGCTCTTCCTTGCCACCCATCTCCAAGAAGCAAAGAGTAATTGCACTGTACAGTTCATGGCCAGAGTTGATTGTTTTCTCCATTGCTTTTCTTATGGGATGTGTACATGTAAATCAGTTTCTGCTCTCATTTTACAGTTTAAATACAAGGCTTTTTATAGCTGAGACATTCAATCATAATATGCAACATGATTCAAGTAAAACTAAGTCTCCATTAAATATGAGTGGTAGTCACTAGCCTACTTCCACATAACTTCTCAATTTCAACAGTGATATCAAAATAACATCGGCTACTTTTGTTTAAGAATTCAGCATGAGACATTATATACACTTGTTTTCTGTATTCTGTATGTTATCAGAAAGTTTGAAATCTGTATTCAAAAAAGAGGAAGATGTACAGTTTGTGGTATACACTTTTCTTTTATAAAATCTGTTATTCAATTTTAGGTGAATCAGCAGTCTAATGAAAATTTTCAAGATGAAACCCAGAAGTTCAGACATTCCTGAGGACTGTAAGATGTGACAGAATCCCTACAACATCATTTAATACCTTCCCATGAATTATCAAGTGTCATAGTACTGTCATACTTACTGGTATAGCAAATCTTACCTAAAAGTCGATGGATAATGTGGTATGGTTGCACTGAGAACCTTCACAACAAGCTCCATGCCTTAATGAACTTTTAGAGGTTCATTCAGCCAACAATAAAACACCAATTCAAACATATGCAGAATTAAAAGTTTGGGTTCTTTCCTTCAGTAGTTAGAGCAAGTTAAGACTTCTACTTGTACGTCTTCCTGTTCCTACCACCTGAACTTAGAAAGCTTACATGTATTTTAAAAGTTTAGCAGAAAAGTTCAGCAACAATATTCACCTGACATGAATGTCTAAATAAGTTTTCTACATTTGACTTGATTATCCTTGTGTACCAGCCTGTAGCTTTTGCACGTGTCCAAATTTTATGACACGGTAAGTAAAGAAATTCCATCTTACAATCCTTTTGGAAATAACTCCAGTGACACTTTGAACTCTCTCAAGAACAGTTGCTTAAAACGTCTGCCCTGGACTAGAACAAATATGGGAAAAAATCCAAAAGTACCTTGGCAGATATTCTGGAGTGTAACACCACAATGCCTCAACTGATCTTTCCTGGTTTACTCGAGTCAGAAAAACATTAGTGTGACATCCAATTAGTCAATATAAAGAACAGCTCCAATAACTAGTATCAAAAGTCCTCAAAACTGCAACATAAGCTTTAGGCAGAATAAGAATAAAGCTATCCACTGAGAGAGAAGAGAGAAAAGCAACCCAGCCACCTACATTACTACACTTCAGATTATGGCAGACGCTAATAGCATGGGACTATTGTCTCCTTCACAATTAGTTTCAGGTACGTAGCACAGTACTTCCATCTAAAGGAATCTTTCAACAAAAATCTTAGTACTAACCTAGGAGGTTTACAAGCCAAAAATTCAAGATCATGGTCTGTCTTCCTTCTTCCATTTTCACGAGAAATGGGAAGAGATTGTGCACTGACAAGAAGTGCTAGAGGAACACTGTTCCTAATAGTTTTCAACCCTCTCCAAACAGATTATTTTTGATACAAGCCCCTAACTAGTCTGATTCATAAAGAATTTCCCTCCCCCCCAAAGTATTTAGCTGAAGAAGCTGGAAGATGCAAAGAGTGACAGACAGGCAGCAGTGTGAGGCCACAGGAGAGGCATTTAAGATATCAGTCCATCCGTCACTGAAGAAGAGTTTTGATTGCCTGGTTGTCAGTGGCTTCAAAGGCAGTTAGTCCATCTGGGCCTTTCACAGTCTTATCAGCACCCTGTAAAGACATTGAGAAGGACTGTCAATTCACAAGGCCAGGCTGTACTAGTATTAAGTGTATCACAACAGTTATTTACCTTGGATAATTACATTGATTACATACAGCTTTTTAGTGCAGTGCATTGTTTTCATTTAGAAACCAAACAGGCAAGATTCATATACAAAACTACTCCGCATGCAGCTAATCTAAGTTTTGAACATTATACTTTACAATTAGAAATAAAAGTCACATAACTTTCATCACATAGCAAGTTGCAATATCAACAAATTATCAATTAATCTTGGATAGAAACAGAAGGATTTTTATTTGTTTTTGTTTCTAGCAACTACTCTTATGAATGCAAGAATTCAGTGTTACGCACTTTATGAAATCTATGTTGCAACAAGCTTTTTCACATGCTAAATGAGACAGATAATATCTGGAAGAGCTTACTAACAAATCATACTATTTTATTTCTATATCACAAAAGACTACATCCATCTAGGATTGTGATTCTCTCCCATTCTGAAAAAATCCCTATTGCTACATAAAAAAATAACGACCACCAAACCATGAAATCATTCTGAGTCCAAAACTGAAGTTTGTTTTGAATGAACTATGCATACAACTAAAAGGCAACAAAACAGAATAGGGAGACAACAGGAGCATAGAGGATAACAGAAATGCACCAACTAGACAAACCGTAGAACAGCAAGCACAAACACAGCCTCAGTGCTAGGATTATGGAAGGACAGCAGAAGAAGAGAAGCAAAGAGTGATTAGCTACTCATGTTTGAGCACTGTGCAGTCATATACCTAAAAAGGAAAACCCAGATTAGATTGTAAATAGGGTAGTTAAAGGGATAAAAATTATTAGAGAACACAGGACTGACTACAGAAATAGAGAGATGTTTCCTGAAAATAAAGTTAGATTCCAGAACAACAAGCGTGAGACTTTAAAATACGTACATTTGCTCAATCAGAATGACAGGATAAACACTGTGGGTACCAGACATACTTTTTCAAGAGCATGTACTGCAGAGATTTGTCTTTAAGTTTATGTATAAACCCTCTGTTGAAGAAGTGCAAATCTCTTCTCACACTACACAAAGTGTACAGATTAACAGTTACTATTAAGGACATCCAATCGCTTTTTAAGAACATAATGGACCTAGAATTTCCAGAGCTTCTTTACTGATAAAATATTAAACACATAAAGCCCCACTAAACTTCCACACATACTACCATGTCTGTTCCCAAGACAACTCTCAGCCTCATAAGCTTCCCATTGTCACTGTTTCTAACAATCTAATAAACTGGATCTGATATTAGAATGAATCATAGAATGGTTTGGGTTGGAAGGGACCTTAAAGATCATCTAGTTCCAACCCCCCTGCCATGGGCAGGGTCACCTTCCACTGGACCAGGTTGTTCAAAGCCCCATCCAACCTGGCCTTGAACACTTCCAGGGATGGGGCATCCACTTCTCTTGGAAACCTGTTCCACTGCCTCACCATCCTCACTGTAAAGAATTTCTTCCTTATATCTAATCTAAATCAACCCTCTTTCAGCTTAAAGCCATTACCTCTTGTCCTGTCACAACATGCCCTTGTACAAAGTCCCTCCCCAGCTTTCTTGTAGGACCCCTTTAGCTATAGGAAGGCTGCTATAAGGTCTCCCCAGAGCCTTCTCTTCTCCAGGCTGAACAACCCCAACCCTCTCAGCCTGTCTTCATAGGAGAGGTGCTCCAACCCTCTGATCATCTTCATGGCCCTCCTCTGGACTCGCTCCAACAGGTCCATGTCCTTACGCTGGGGGCCTCAGAGCTGAATGCAGTACTACAGGTGGGGTCTCGTGACAGTGGGTAGATGGGGAGAATCACCTCCCTTGACCTGCTGGCCATGCTTCTTTTGATGCAGCCCAGAATATGGTTGGCTTTCTGGGCTACAAGCTTACATTGCCAGGCCATGTTGAGCTTATCAACCAAGACCCCCAAGTCCGTCTCAGGGCTGCTCTCGATCCATTCTCTGCCCAACTTGTATTTGTGCTTGGGAGTGCCCCAACCCATGTGCTGAACCTTGCACTTGGCCTTGTTGAACTTCATGAGGTTCGCATGGGCCCACCTCTCAAGCCTATCAAGGTCCTGCTAGATGGCATCCCTTCCCTCCAGCGTGTCGACTACACCACACAGCTTGGTGTCATCACACTTGCTGAGGGTGCACTCAATCCCAAATTGCTATGATCTGCTGTCAATAGTACTTTTCACATCATAGAATATCTCCCTCAAACACCTGAATATTCACAAGTAAAGAGAGTAATCTGCTATTCTAAAAAGATGGGTTTACAGTGGTTTCTAAGGCTGTGTTTGGTGGCAGTCAGCTGTGGGGCAGAGAGACATGCTTCTGCTATCAGGGAGAGAGCCTGGGAAAATAAAATTGTATTGGAAACTCCAGTAAAGAATTCAGAGGGGGATACTTATAATTGCAGTAACTCCTTCCAAGCAGCTCATTTTCTCTAGTACCTTTCAGGTAGCAGAACACAGACAAAGCACTTTGTGCACATGCAACGAATTCACTCCAGGACAGGAGCAATCATAATGTTTACATCTCTCCTGTTACTATGTAACATCTTAGTTCCAAACAGTAGGCTCCACGCTGCAGTATCACTGTTCCACTCACTATGAACATGAGCTGAATCATTTTGTTCCCAAGAAGTGACATTGTAAACACACACTTAGGCTGAAACCACTGAAACCCATTACTTGTGAAACATTTATTTTTTCTCCTAAAAAAAACCCAAACAAATGAGAGATTTAACAGATATTTGACAGCTGCAATCTCAGCTGTCCTGGGAGAAGAAAGGCAACCATGAAAGAAGTAATGGCTTCTTTTGCAGGTGTTCGTTGTTTCTACTGCTTAGATAGTACTCTCGGATTAGAATCCATATGGAAATCAAAAGGGCTTCAAAGCTGTTCTTTGATGTTAAGCTCAGAAAACCTGAAGGAACTCAGACTTGAAGGAAAATGGAACTATACAGTAACTGACCCGCCAGTATTCATCGTGAATCAGAGTTCAAAGAACTTATAAAACTCTCCATCAATGTACCGGCATTTAGGGTATAAAAGATATGACTGTTAAAAGTTCTCTTTATACTTTAAAGTTACCGCAGCTAATTTAGACATAGGACTACTTTCCACCCTCATGCACATTTGTACTTCAGAAAAGTTACAGATATGCAAGTCCTGACTTTCTAAAACAGCTTTACTGAATGTAGGATAAAAAGGTCATGACTACCTAAGGAGGACACCGTTTAATAAACTCCGTGTTAATAAATTAGGAGAATGGCCCCTTAGCTAGGCTGAAAGATTTCTGCCTACATTTAATATAATGAGAAGGAAATAATAAAGTTCAGGTCAATAGGACTTTTAATTTTCAGAAGTACAACACCGCCTGGAAGCAAGTTTAATGAAAAGTTCATAAAAGTATGATGATTCTATGGTATTCTCTACTTCCCCAGAGTAAAAAGCTATTAACAGATTATGTTTGCATTTATGTTCTTATCTTAAAGTACACACAAAAATACATATAAATTCTCTTTCCTTGGCAGGGTGATAACAAACAAGAATGTCTGCCCTCTTAAGCCACTGAGCAAAGGACAAATGTTAAAACATGCTCTAAAGGCAGTAGAATAGCTACTAGGGTAACACTGCAGTTCAGGGGGAAAAAAACTACAAACAGCAACCCCAAAACATGAAGGCAGCAGATAAAGGCAATGCAGAGCTGTCACCAAACCCTGTGAAACTGGAACTGAGGGCACTTAATTAAGCTGGTAGAAGACGGGTACTCAGCAAGTAGCAAGCTTCCAGAACGAGTTGCCAGATGAAGCTATGGAGGCAGATGTCTGCTTGTTCAAAAAAGGATATGGATGAATTCATGCACAACAAATCTATAAACACTTCTTAAAGGGGATAGATGTGTGTACCTCTAAAGTCCCTAATAACTATGAACGAGGGGAATAGATGTGCAGAAGTGCTTATACTAACATTCCTTCCCAAATGGCATCCCTTCTGCCACTGTCAGAGGTGAAAAAAAAGGTGCTAAATTGCCTAACTCAATAGGATATTTCTTATAACACATTTTTAGTAGAAAGCAGAGATCAAATTGCATTAGATATTTAAATTTTTTAAAAAAGCAGAACTATTTTGAAAGCTGAACAAATGGGTGAGATTTGTCAAATCTTTTGCAACAAACCTTATCCTCCATTAGAAACATTCAAAACAGTTTGTCTATTGTAACATGGCAGTGGTTTCCCCTACACTAAAAAAATCTTTTTACATTACAATCTCAAAAATAAGATTCTTAAAGAAAAACATTGAACAACTCGAATTTTGTATATCTTCTTGCTTTTCAAATAGGCATCCCTTAAATCTGCTATCCCCGAAAAAACTAAAAGCAAACTGAAATACAGTGATGTTGCTTCAGTCCAGTTCTTAGTACTCATTACTTTATCTGTTATTTATTCTGTAGAAGGCTGGCACATAAGACGAGCAAAATAAAACCCTGGTGTTTTGGAAGACAATTTAGTTCAGACTTTGTCAAAAGCTACTAAAAATTAATTTCCTCCACAGTAGTAGAATATGGTCCAGTATTATGTTATTTAATATTATTAATAGTACTGAAAAGGCAGAAGTGAAAAATATGAACACAAGATATGACAATTCTGCTTCATTTTGAGGTAACAACACGCTGCAAACAACTTCACTGTTTAAAATTATAAAGACTATTTTAATATACCTCAAATTCCTAGAGAAATATTTTTAAGATTAATATAAAGGAATAACTACCGTTAATGTAGTAGTAGGACAAGCCCGACCTCTGAACTTTAAGCAGGAAATGCTCTTTAGACCAATGCTAGTTACTTTCATCTATTACAGTAAGTCAGAGCAAAACATTTTCAACTGAAACTCAGATGCTGATAGAGCAGTTTTAGGTATCACAACCTCCATAGGTCTGCTCTTTGGGATGTCTGTGGTATGATATTCCACACACTTTCATAAACTTGAAAAATATCCTACAAATTCCCAGAACTATTTCTAGGCTACACACTGTATTAGTAAGGCTTGATAGTTTCAAAAGGAAGAATTATTAAAAAGGGCAGTTCTCTAGGAATAGGCAAAATGAATTCTTCAAAAGATATGCTTTAAGGATACAGTATTTTGATTTCTAGCCTGACCAAAAAGAGTGTTTATTAGAAAAGCATGTCTCAACTCTGACTTAGAGCATTTACGCTACTTCTGGTAGCCATAACACCTTAAGATTTAACTCATTCTACTCTACTAAATTCACCTATCCCTTGCTGATGACAGTAAAAACCATCTTCACCCATTGTCTATTTCAGTACTTGGAGTCTTTCAATTTTTGAGAATTAATATACCGTATATTACCTACTGGTAACTGTAGGTTAATCAAGCTTTTTGGAGGCTGATCTAGCATACATGTAGCAGCTGTTTGTTAATCTAAACATTAAAATCTTGTGCCCAAATGGAAGGTAAAGTCTTCTCTAATGTACAGAAAAGTTTCAAGTGTAAAACCTCACATTTTAATTTTTTTTCCCCACTTAAATGTGTTTTACAGTTTTATAACAAATTTGTGATTTCAGACCAGCATTGGAGCTTTAACACCTACAGATCTGGAAGGAGTGACACTACTTGAACATTTTTAACATAACAAAAACTTTGGTTTTAATCTTTAAGTTTAAATTGCCACATTATCGATGTTTTGGTTTAGTTCATATTGGGCAGGCCTGAACCAGAGACGGCCACCACTGTGCTATGGTGAAAATGAATCCAATCTGTCAAAATCATGGCAGTAATTGATTATGGCTGATCAATGATTAGAACAACAGCAGTTCTTGAAGCCGCTCAATCACTTGTAATCTCAACTTTTGAAGTTTTTAAACTGCATTTAAGTTTCTTATAGTGTAATAAATCAAACTGAGCCTTACCGATTCTAAAATTAAAATATCTAAACAAGGCATCAGGAAGCCCTCACTGAAATGCTAACTTCAGAAGAAAGCCTGTAATAAAGGCCCTTTTGAGAAACTACCTTTGGAAGAAGTTGTTAGGTGTTTTTCAGTTATCCTATGCATGCACTGTAATTATGAGAGCAAAGTTGTATAACTATTTCGCTTTGTTTTGAACAATGCAAGTTGTTTTATTTATGCAACATAACTGTATGTTGATTATATCTGCTTTTTTCATACTGGAAAAAGTGTCTAAGCTTGAATACCAACACACATTATGGTAATATGTGAAGCTACAGTTCAAAGTACCTTAATCATAAAACTGTAATTCAACAAAATGCTTTTTACTATGCTTCATCAATAGAAAAAAAAACCAAAATATTGGGGATTAAATCCATCCAACCATCACAATAGGTGAAGACTCAGGGGAAAAAAACCCAAAACCTAAAACACTGTCAACAACTTCAATACTGGACAAAGGATTTACCAGAGTAAAAACAGCATTCTAGAGCTATTTGCTTTCTGAAGCTGCAAAATAACTGCTTAAACCTGCTGGAGTACTCATTTGCAACCACTAATTAATATTAAAATCACATTTCAAATACTTCCTATAAAATCCACCAGGAAATTCCATCAGATGATTCTTTTTTGCAGTACTTAGTTCACCATTTTTGATGAATGTACTTTCCAAGGTCAAACCAAATGTTATGGGATTACTTGCCTTTCACAGATGACACTTTAAATGCTTGCAGGATTCTAAGAAGAAACTTACTAGCTAAACCACTTGGTGTAGGGAGCTCTTAATACACCTCCAGAGACAGTGACTTGAAAAGCTAGAGTAAATGTTATAACACAGACAAGATTATGGAAGGAGTTCCGCAGTTTTCCTGTTGCTCCAGTTTTAATACGTAGCCAAATGCTACAGGATCACCAGCTGGTTTAGAAAATGTTAACTATGTCATTATTTGGAGCCACGGTTGACTCAAACCAGAATTTAATGCATTCTTAGGGGTGTAGTGGGAGGGAAGAGGCAGGGAATAAGATCTATTAAATCTAAACTTACCCAGAAGTAATCAGTTCCAGTTTCCTGAAACTGCACAAGGGAGGTATAGCAGCATGGTATACTCTGTTCTGGCAGGTATAATATTCTAGACTTTCTTACTTCTACCATTGAAACCCCTTCTCTGAGCATGGAGCTACAGCTTTTTTTTCAAGCATCTATTTCACTTCCCACCTCCTTGAAGTCTCATACCACCTACAGTTATAGCTGAATGTTACTTCCTATACAAAGGTTAAAACCACTGTTATTAACCTGAATTGGTATTCAGATTTTGCCCTGCCTATTTCTTCGTAAAGATTTTTAGTATTTTTATTTTCATTGCTAAAATGAAGCAATGATCAGCTTTCTTTTCTCAGAAAATGCATATATTTAATTACAGGTACATTTCCCAGACCATGAAACTGTGCATTCAGACAACATGATTCCCTGTGATCAGGTAGTTCCAAACAGACACCCTCCCAACATAAGCTTCTAGGCAAATTTAATTTTCCACAGACGTTATATTGCACAGCTAAGGGATACAGATTTGCATGGAAACAAAACAAACAAAAAAAGGAATATAGCTGTGACAAAAGTTATGCAAGGGCTAAATTACCTTTAGCTTGACTGTTTTTATTTTTTTTCCATAGAAAAGAAGTTGTAAGGTTGCATTAATCCCTCAGATACAACAACATCCCAGCTACCTCTGTCACATGAAAATAGCTAGTGTTTTCTTTAGCTTACCGAAACTAGTAAAAATCAAACCAGGCTTTCAAAATGATGATGACAAACAGGCTTGCAAAAATATTTTCCCCACAGTTCTTTCAGAATAAACATGAAGTATGATAACGGAGGGAAAGAGACCACTTCTGCAACTAATAGTGTAAAGCAAGTGTGGGTATAAGGGACACTACAGGGCTAGCTGAAGGGACTTCATCCTTCCCATCTGTTCCATGTCTCTTATTCTCAAATTTAATCTGAAATTCATCCATCTCCTACAAAAAACAGTGTCACAACAGTCAGCTGAGCAAGCATTTAGTACGCGACAACAAGCAAACCCCACCTGCCATTTACAAGGGAACAACATAGAGACCAGGTGAGCAGTAAAACAGAGAAACTGGGTTCTATCATACATCTGCAAAAACTGGAGACCACCCTCTAGAACAGGCAGGTCACATTGCAAAAGCACTGAAAAAAATTTCAGTTTCACTTCAGCTGCTGCCTTGGAAATACCTCCATTCTGTCTCTTGATTTGGCACCAGTGTTTCTCCAATTCCATAAACTAACACAAGGAACTAAATACACAACAGAACTTTAATTTGGACACCTCAATTGGCAGGAAATTAACTACCGAAATTAACTTGCAATAGGGACAAACAAACAGGGTAAGTGCCAGGCCTACTGCAAAGGAGAAGTAGGAATATGCAGGCAAGAGTACTAAAAGACAATAGAATCACCGGTTCTGCAAGCAACTAACTTTTGCATTGGCTTAGCTGTAACATGGGACTACAGCCTAATGTTGGCCGACAGCATGCTCATCTCACGTGCTGAAGGGACAGCATAGCAAGAAAGACTGAGTACAAGCACTCCTTCACCTATGTCATTAAAACCACTGCAGGACACCACAAATTAAACTTCTGAAGACAACTCAGGTATTTGGCTGAGCAGATTTAAATGTGACTGCACATTGGCTGTATGTTACAAAGCATCCAGTGGCAATGCCTGCTTAATTAGGTCACTCTCTTTCTCCACAGACCCTTATCAATCCTGACAAGGCTACTGAGGTTGTTTTTTTGTAAAGTCTTGCTAGATTCCTCACCCATTTCCAAATGTTGCTATACCAAATCCATTTTAGGGGACCGGTAATAGTGCAGAGACTCCTTATACCATTGAATGTTTTGTCTTGTCAAACTACAGCCTCAAAAGCTACTGTAACAGTAGAACATTTCAAATTGCCCAAGGAAAGGGCCATTTATAGATCACATACCACACCTTTCCACTTTGTTTCTTCAGACGGCTGCAAGTTAAATTATATTTCCCTACTACAGTGCCACGGTTTAACCCTGGCTGGTAACCAAGCACCACATAGCTACTTGCTCACTCCCCTCCCCTCCCCCCTCCATGGGATGGGGGAGAGGATTGGAAGAGTAAAAGTGAGAAAACTCATGGGTTGAGATAAAGACAGTTTAATAGGTAAAGCAAAAGCCACACACGCAAACAGAGCAAAACACAGAATTCATTCACTACTTCCAATCAGCAGGCAGGCGTTCAGCCATCCCCAGGAAAGCGGGGCTCCATCATGCGTAACGGTCACTCGGGAAGACAAACGCCATAATGCCAAATGTCACCCCCTTCCTTCTTCCCCCAGTATATATACTCAGCATGACATCATATGGTATGGATATCCCTTTGGCTAGTTTGGGTCAGCTGTCCTGGCTGTGTCCCCTCCAGCCCTCTCGCTGGCAAGGCCTGAGAAACTAAAAAGTCCTTGACATAGTATGAACATTACCCAGCAGCAACCAAAAACATCAGTGCCCAAAACACAGCACTGCACTAGCTACTAAGAAGAAAATTAACTCTGTCCCAGGATACGCAGTTATCAATGCCCAGAACAAAATTATTCAAGAATTAAGGTTGATAGTAAGATCTTTTCAATTTTCAGAAAGGAGCTTATTTATATAACTTAATAAACATTCAAGTCCTTGAAAGCCACAAGATTTAGACATAAGGCATGCAACACAACAACTCTCCCAGCAACACTAATTTTACCTAGCTGACCAAACCTAGCCACAGGTAATGTTTCCACAATGGTGGCGATATTGTGACCTGACAATGTACAGTTCTATTCCAGACTTGAACACCAGCATGATGGAAAGTCGAATACATCGAGGAATGGCAGACACTCAAGTTGGCCGATGGAAGGCCTTCAAGAACAAGTCAGATAGTCATCTACTCTACAACAGTGGCATTCTTAAAAATGACTTGAAGATAACCTCTTGGGATCCCTTCCAGGCTTTTTAAAAATTATTTAATCTGCATGTTAGATATGGTCCAACCTGATTTATTTACATTTTTCCTCAACATATTCCAACAAATACTGCAGAATAAAATAGAAAATTCTGCTTCTGAGACAGAGGGCTTATTCAAGGTATCACCCTGCTATGGTACTGTCAAACCAGATCAGTGCTTCAGGGAGCTCTTGAGAATTTGAAACATCTCTCCCTCTACTGCCTTCACATAAAACTTCACATGTGGTCAGTTCCCAGAGGAATCTTGCTTCCTCAGAAGCTGTGAAACCATTTGATTCTGATGCATTGCTAACCCCAGTGAACAAGAACAGGTTAGCTGGTTGTGACTATAGCAAAAATGTCTGGGAGCACTACTTGAAAGTTGGAATTGGCTTTCCACTGCTTCTCAGAAGACAATCGGACAAAAAGCTAGTAGTTTAGGAGTAAGAGCAATGTCTCTAGTCTTGCTCCTCCTGATGTCACTCCAAATGTAGTCTAACACTTAAGTTTTCCATATGAAAGGAAAACACAGTTAATATCACCTGTGTGTTCAATAAATGCATATAATTAGCATAACAATTCTTGCTTTATATAAGAAAAGTCCAAATGGGTCCACCAGCTTTATAATTAATAACTGAGCTTCTGAGCAGAAAAGGAGCATCTTCTCTCCAGACCAATGGAAGAACTGTTTTTTTACTTGACTTTACAGTGTTTACTCTGAACTCTTCTGTTGAAAAGGGTGATAGGGAACAGAATTAGAACTACTTCACGTAATTTCTCTCAACTTACCAGTAAAAGAGCAATGTATATAAAAAACAAAGTTTGACACATCACATCCAGTGGATCAGGCAGATTTCAATGGATTCTTAAAAGCTTTGTAGCTCAGATGTCATAACTACATGCCTAAAAAAATCCTAATCCTGAACTCTTGCAGGTGGGTGTTGGTCTCCTGAGTAACAAGTGACAGGACAAGAGGAAATGGCCTCAATGCCAGGGGAGGTTTAGATTAGATATTAAGAAAAATTTCTTCAATGAAAGAGTAGTCAAGCATTTGAACAGGCTGCCCAGGAAGTCGGTGGAATCACCATCCCTGGAGGTATTTAAAAAGATGTGTAGACACGGCATTTAGAAACATGGTTTAGTGGTAGACTTTGCCAGTTTACAGTTGTACTCTGTGATCTTAAGGGTCTTTTCCAAAGTAAATGATTCTATGATTCTATCAGTTCAGCTGTACATGGACGGCCAGTGATTCCCAGATAAACCACCAGCCTTCACTACTCCAAAAAGTCATTTGTATTTTAGACACAGTGTCATCACAGCATTCAAATTCCATGTGTGATAAGCATTAGCTAAGAACAATGAAACAGTCCTTTCTGAGGAATACCAAGAGCAAACTACTTTGTCATAGGAAAGCCTTGTTGAAAGTTAGTTGAAATTCCATAAAACAAATTGCTGCTTTAAGAGACAACAGTTGGTGTAATGTCTTCAACTATTAGTATAACCTACAGAAAATTCTAAGTCACGCGATGTACATTAAAACTTTTGTAGAGGCTGAACTGATAAGAGCCAGGATAGGTCCCCAATGTGTTTCAGGTTAAGCCCTTACGAGTGTAAAGTGTTTCTAATCTGAGCTTTGAAGAAGCTTGGCTGTGTTTTACTGTGCAACTGCATGATCACCAGTATCAACAATAGAAAGCACAGGTTTGCAGCAGCCCAGATTACTTCAACTTAAGATCAAGTGGCCATTCTAATAACTCTAGTCAGTTTAAGAGCTTAGAGTCTTGACTCAGTGTCTCTGTTTATATGTATTTATTATCCTCTGAAAGTGAATTATGCCCAATTATTTTTAATGCTTTTACTGCTTTCAGTGGAAGATTGCTTAAAAAACGCTTTGCAGTCACACTATGTGAAGGACTAAACAGCTTACGTCCATCATATGAATGAATCTTCTACAGCAACAGTTTACAAAAATCCTAGAGCGTCATCTTGACTAAGCTAACCTTTTTCATAATTGATACTTTTATTAAGGTACATTTTTTGCATTTGACATCCAATTAATGTCTGAAACATTTCTTGGAATGACCCTCCTCCTCTCCATAGTTCAAGAGTCTCACATGAAAATTTACAAACATTCCCACAACTCATAGTACTGTAGAAGGCAGTACAGAATGTTAACTTAAAACAATTCAATTCCCAAATCAACAACTGCATCCAACAGAATTATTTCTATTAAATCTAATCTTATCACGTCAAGAGGAACAATCTCTTCTTCCTTACAAAATTTTAACTTGATCAAACTGCTAGCTTTTTTATATTCATAGTATGCAAATACACTAAGGAGATACGCACCACTGTGTTAATCTGTTCTCAAAACTTGCGAAAGTACAAAATAATAGTCATTATTTTTGCTTTCCTGTTTAAAATATGTTAAGGAGGTTATTGACTTCTAGTCCAAAAGCTTAAGGGATATGCTATGACAGAGGCCATGTATGCAAGAGATCAACTAACAGGGTAAATGAAGGCAGCTGAAAGTAGGTACATGTAAAATAATGAAGCTTCTTAGCAGTAAGTAGAAGTGTAGTATTTCAAAAGCAACAAAAAAGAAAAATTCTAAATATATCGGTTGGTCCATCATTTATTTGCATTTGCAGTTTCATTATTTACATACAATAACATCAGCCATTCTTAATATTTGTCCTGTATTTGGAGTAGCAATAAAATATACACCATTCCAAAAGTAACTAGGAAGAACACTGAACAAAGTTAAACAGTAATTTTTAAAACTTTCAATAAAGGTTGAACTACCTCAACTCCAAGGTACCTGCTGTCAAAGAACATACAAAATCAAACTATGTTACAAACTGTGTGACAACAGATGTTCAAACAAGGGTTGTAAGATAACTGTATTAAGAGAAAGAACAACCTCTTAATATAAGATCTGCCTCAGAATGAGCTGATGAACAAAGTTCCAATTCGTAAATACTTCATCAGCTAGCCCATGTGAATGGGCAAGCAGATGTGGTACAACATTTAGCTCTGCATGAAGAAATCTGAAAGTAATATAGACTTGCCCAAACTAACCAGTTGCAGGAACATTTTTCTAACCTCATCTCCTAGTCCAAGTTCACTTTAACATTCTGCACATCTTTGTAATATTGCCTCATCTTTATGACTCTTGAACTTAACCAATGCCATTCAAATTGTAGCAAGTATAGAGATCAATACATTCTCACAAGCTGTGTGAAAAACAGCTGGTTCAGGAAGGACCTTAATCCTTAATGTCCTTGCTGACAGACTACAATGAATGCACAACCTTTACTAGTTGCCTGACAATTCATGTGTGAACTCAAGTTTTGAGGCATCTTATTTACTATTTGAGCAACTTAGAATGCAAAACACTTCAAAACAGAAATGGAAAGAAATACAACACGGCATAAAGGATAACTTTTTTTGTAATGTGTATATAACGATCCTAAATGAAGGATCAGTCCTCACAACAAGTTTAAGCAAGTTGCATGTACCATTTGAATCCTAAATTAACCGGCACAGGATTTCTTCACAGAAAGGCATAACTAACATTAGACAGGATCAGAGAAGTGAAGAAAAGTGCAATTCATGCAGCATTAAGGCAGTTAAGGGAAACTTTACCTTGGAAGGGGCATATGAAAACATTACACAGCATGAAATCCTTTGGTCAAATTATTTAAGTGGGTTCATATACTGAAAAGGCACTGTTAACCTCCTCTTTTCAAAGTAAGTGAGGTGTTAACAAGAAGGAGCACATATGAATGGAGACAAAACATTGCTTGAATTAACTACTGCTTTGTGAAATGGATCACCTTTGTAATATGAATCAAAGGGAGAACAGAAACAGATCAAGTTTATTCTCCCCAGGAGAAAATTTACAAACTATTAATAGAGAAACTTGTCTTCCTACTTTTACTTCCCCACACTCTGCCAACCCAGATGGGTTCTCAGTCATCTGGCAAAAGCAGAGGGAAACCACACCTCTGAGCAACTTCACAGTGGAGATTCCATCACATGAAGCACTTAGGCAGCTGCCAAAGCCAAATCCCACTCCTCCCTGTCTAATGAAGGAAAGCGGTTTTTTTTCTTGCCTGATTTGCTGTTAATTGCTCTCTAGCTGGAGCTCACAATACTCTTAGTGGTCACTACTACTTCTGCTACACTACAAAAGTCCTGGAATTTTCTCCTTCAACTATCTTCTCCATAATCAGTGTATCTTTTTGTAAGCAACCAAATGGAAAAAACAATCAATCTAACACCAAGGAAAGCCCAGAAAGGTGGGAACAGCAGCAGGAGATGAAATCCATTAAGGAATAGTGGGTGGAGATCCCCTGAGCCTGTCCAAGAAGGGTCTCAAACACTCCAGGAATGTCTCAAATACTTGCAAGACCAAACAAAAGTTTACTTTGTATGACCCTGAAGAGGAACTAAAGACTGATAAGAGAGAATAGCCTGCTGAAGGATGGGTAATGGGCCAAGAAGCAGCGGAGTCAGTAGTTTTCTGCAATAACTGGGGGAAGGTAAATGTGGCAAGGGAAAATCCTCGCAACCACAGGCTCAATTCAATGCCAAAAGGACTTGCCCCGCATGCCCCCCCCACCTCCCTCAGAAGCATGTGTGCTAATTTACATGGCAAGCAAAGCTGATTTAAGTAAGAGGTAGTCCACATTAAAGAATAAGAATAAAAAAGGAAGCCAAGTGCCATTTTGGGGGAGAATCAGAAAAAAGAAGGGACTTCTGGATGAGTGCTCCTACAAGAAACACCCCCTGTTGGCAGGCCTGATGCTGGACCCAGGACTGGTGATCCCTCCCCCGCTTCTCTTTTTCTGGTAAGTAACACAAGGCATAAAACTTTATACACATGGTGAATGATAAGCATTTCTGCTACCCAATTATTTACCAATGACCCTAACTATGGAATAGAAGTCTTTGTCTACCTACAGACCTCAGGTATTGTGTATACCCTATTCCAACCAACAGAGTCACAGAATCTGAGTCACTCCTCCCTCCTTGGCAGGACATGACACCTCTCCAGTTTAGCAACATAAGCAGCATTCATTTGATGTTCTAAACTTACCTCAAGCATTATAATCTTATTTTAAAAAAATAAGCATTGTAATATACTTTGCTAATGGATAACTTGTTCTGAACACTTGTATCTCACCTTTGACAGAAGCAATTTCACACAGGAAACATGGCCCTCATAGACTGCTGATAGGAGTGGTGTGATATTATGTTTGTCTGGAGCCTGTAAATTGAGACACAATTTCACACAGCATTAAAAGGTTTCACTTTTTAATCTTTTTTTTGTCAACAGAAGAATGAAAGTAAGGATTTAACAATATTATGCAGAAACGCATTCCCTCAAAATGCTCTACTCTTCTTTCTAAAAAGAAAGGTCATTGTTTAAAAAACAGGTAACAGTAAGATATTTCTTCCATAAGTCTTCTAAGTATCCCAAAGTTTGTATATATGTATCTTTTTTAGGCCAATGACAGAAATTACAGTGTTTCAACTGACAAATTTTGACCAATTTACAAACACTACTCCTAATTCTTCCATTTCCAAGCCAGCCTGACTTCAGAAGCCAGTTTTGGCTGAAACATTATTTGGGCTGTCTTCTCCTCTCTAAACTATAATCCTGGAAAGAACAAGAAATGGAGTAACTGCAATGTTCTTTTTTCCTGTGTTTTTTTCCTCCTCTCCAGTTAGGAGGACTTCTGAGGAAGAGAGAATCTTTTCAGACACCTAGGGAAAAATCCAAGCCATTTTTTAAGGACTAAAGCTGAGAGGTTTTACAAGTTAACTTTCAGACAAGCATTCTAAAGCATAGTTTTTGGGGTGTATGGTTAAAGTGTTTAGAAACTTCACTTCATGGAGAACTACGCTATTTTGAAGTGCCAATACAGCCCAGCCATGTCTTTTCACAAAACCACCCATGCATGTCAAGATACAACAACATGACTAAGTTTGTACAAGTAAGAATGTTTCAAAATAAAAAAAAAGCACATCAATTTAAACAGTTGATCCTGCTCTAGCCAAGGATGCATTGCTCTGTCTTCTGAAGTCTCTTCCAACAAATGTAGTATGTATTCCATGTAAATTTTACTTAGATGCGGTGACTCCATTTATTTTTCTAAACATGGTCAAATTAAAAATTAAGTTTAAACTTTTTATAGCTACAAACAACTTTTCCTAGTGTGTCCAAAAAAAACCACCAACATTTAATAAACATAATTTTAAGCTTCTAACCTCTAGGAGACCACCTCAAATTAAGTGCATCCAATTGTTTCACTTAATCTAAGTCCTTCAGTAACCATTTAGGCACTTACACCAATCCCTTGTATGTGTGGGCAGAAGACCCTAACATCTGTTTGCAAATTGAGGTACATACATTAATATCAGCTCCTTTCAATAGCAGAAATTCCAGAATCTCAAGCTGTCCACAGTCTGCTGCATAGTGAAGAGGCTTTCTTCCACCTTCAAGTGTCCGGTTGACATCTTCACCCTTCAATGTAAACATAATCTAATAAGCAAAACTTTAGAGCTAACACACCAACCAAGAAGAGCTTGGACAAAAAGTCCAACACCTTCAAATACGCTGAAGAATGTTCCATCCAAATATTTAAGTTATTGCCCAAGAAAACTAAAAACTAAGTTGCTCTATTTCCTTTCCCTCACCTATGCATTTAAAACTGTAAGACAACCTTGGTCCCTCCTTCCACACTGCATCAAGTGTATTGAGTACCCAAGTGCACTTGGTAACATGTATGATTAAAAAAAAATACCATTAGAGCTTGTAAAAAAATGCTCACATTTTGCTCATTTTGCTTCTCCTTCCCCTGAAATGAGATCCTAGTTATCTGGTCAAGTTACTTTACCTACTTCTACACATATTGAAGTTTTGCACACTGTGAAACCAGATGCATAGAAATAAGTCAGCATCGTTAACTATTAGCAAGCAAGCACAGATCATACATAATTAAAAACCCAAATATGAAACTGCCCATTCTGTTTTATAAATAGCACCTGTCAATTCTACACAACACATAAAAGTCTGAGAACAGTCAACCAAATCAGACACAGAAAGTTGTATTCTAATACCACTCGTACTACTGAATCAAGACCTTTCTCAAGGCGTAAACAAAATTTAATTCAGTGAGTGCCTAATCAGCTTTATTTCTTCACCTTGGGTTGTGCAACTAAGGATAAAGTGATTTGCTGCACTTCAGTAATGACAAGAAGGTACTGCAAACCGAATACTGACAAGCTATGTGGTAAGTGAGTTCCTTCTTGTTTGTATGTACAAGTAATGTTAGTATTTTAGGGAGTGGCTAAATTTAGCATCATATCTCCACAGAAAAACAATCAAAAGAATTACAACTGCAGCACCAATTCACACTTCTCTATAGAGCCCTTGCAGTTCCCTCACTCCTGCCCCAAATCTCTAGAAAGTCCGCAGAACAGAGGGCTTGACACATCTAGACATTACCTCCCTTCTAAGAATAGAAGGGAAGACTGTCAGAAGGAAATCTTATTCTGCATCTGATGTTCTGTATTATCAGTTTTATACTACTGGCCAAATAACAAGACGATCTCTGAATTCTCTCCTAGCAGCAGGATATTAAATTCTCGTAATACACTCTGCTGAAAGTCAAAGCAACACAACAGTGTTTAACTAAAACACTGTACATTCTGTGGTCTCAGTGGTCGGGACCCAGTTCTTACACTCGTGAAGGTTCTGGCTTCAAAGAAGAATGAAGTAGCTGTAAGTAGCACAATGAAAAAAACTCTGCAACTACTGTTACTGATCCCAAAATACGGCTATGGCTTCCAAAGTACATTGGATATCAGGAAAAAGACAGTTATATCTATGATTTTCAGAACAGCAAGAAATTGTACTTCTAAACAAAGTCCACCACCCTTTTAGCTATGGGGGCTACCAGCACTGTACAACAGTTTATAATGTAAAATTCCAATGTGACTAACCGAAGGTCTAACTTTGTTTACCAGTAAAATTGTTGCAGATAGTCTTGTGATGTAACTTCCCTTCCCTTTTGCTGAATTTCAGTACAAAACATTGGTGGGGATATGCTAACAACTGTGTTTCAATAAAAAAAAAAAAAATCATCCAGATCACAGTATGCTAGCAGCACACATAGCCACATTGGTCTGAAAAGCATATAAGGAAGCAGCATATACTTCTCTTACCTAGAAAGCTAAGCTCTACCCATATTCTTATTTGCACCTTGCCACTTCCCATCAATTTAAAAACAGCTGACATTTAAATAACACACAATGTTTGCAGATACATTAAGGACTGGGATGCATAACTTTAGCAAGCCAACCATGTAAAAGCCATGCAATCACTGCTCCAAAGAGGGCTTTAAAAACTAATGTCTTGACACATGCTGAGACATGGTAAGAGGGTAAGGGAAAAGGCCAAGCAAGTAATACCTGGGGCAGTGCACAGTAAAGCTAGAACATTCACATTCAAGAAGTTTAGAATAATCATGTCTTAAGATTAGGACAGCCTAGCAAAGCTCCCCCTTCCTTAAGGTCATAAATTTTTGCCCATTGGCTTACATCATTGGATTATTTCTTTCTTTTGTTTTAAAGAATATACCACAGACCTCCTCTGTTCTCTCCTAAGCTGGCTGTAGAATAAATTCCTGCTGGACAACAAACTTTTGGATGGAAAAAACATCACCTGAACACAGAATTTTCCAAGTTTCCCTTAAAGATAATGAAAGCTTGTTTACAGGGGAGTACCTAACAAAAAGTCTGCAAAGGTATCCCAAACACAGATTACACAGATTTGAATACTAGCACTGAGAAAACGTATCAGCACCAAAGTCAAACATCAGAGTGTTTCAGTCTGAATTAACAGTACCAAGATACCCTGTAAGTTACAAAAATAAAAAAAGCAACTGCTCCTAGATTCGGCAATAACCAGTCAAATATCCAGTTGTTCCACGGGTGTGAAAAGCCAAGGTAAAACAGACCACTGAATGTTATAAAACTTCATTTGGTCTTTTCTACTCCCAGTCCAAGACATATAGAAATAGGAAGGGAAGATAAATCAACTCATTTCATAACAAGGGATCAAACCCTGGCACAAGCACCTGCTTTAAACGCAGTCTCTAACACATGTATGTCAGAAAACTTGCAGGACTCTTCATAGGTAATTTTCCTCTGGCCTTTAGATCTCCTATTTATATTGTTTGGGGCATCTACCCATAGAAGAGCAGTGGTCTCAAAGTGGGGTGCAAAAACACAGACAGGTGTGCAAGACAATCCACTGGGGTGCAAGAAGAAAAGTTTTTTTGTGCTGTTAATAAAGTGTAAAAATAGTGTTTATTTCATCTTTAATTTCCATTTTTGGGCATGTTGTATAACATACATACTACATAGTACATGTACATAATTTATTTATAAATATACAGATATTGGTGGTACATGCTCAAAATTAATTTACTGATGGGGTGCATGATCAAAAAGTTTTGGAGACCACTGGTCTAGAGCTCTATCAGTATCCATGGGAACAACAAATTAATTCTTTTTCAGAGGGAGTTTCATGCTGTAAAACTAAATAGTTTCAGTAGAAGTTGTATACGTAAACTGAAAACCCCCTAAACTATACCCCTACACACAAGTTACTCAGATTAAAGACCAATTGTTATAAAACTCACAAGGACATCTTTACAGTTCTGCTTGTGCAAAGAGAAAGTGCCTTTAGACATGAAAATACTGATTTCATATCTTTAATTGAAATTCTATTAAAATTTTCTATCTTTATCTATACCAGCTGCCATTTATATGCTTAAATAAGTCTCTAAGATACAAGTTTCATATAAAATCACCTATAAAATGGGGAAGTCAGGAAACTGCTGGAACCCTCACGATCCAAATTAGTAGTACAAAGGTGACAAAGACAGTAGTTACCACAGTTACAACAATAAACCTTTTACTTGGCTAGACATTGATATGAAACATCTAACACCCTAGATAAGGTTGTCAAAGATTAACTAAACAAGCTGCTGTTCTCTTTTAAGCACTGGATGTACAATCCTGTGGATGTCGATTTTTGTCTTCACTGGATGAGCACTCCAAGTTGGATTCTCTTGCTCTTCGACTTGAAGTATTCTGTTTAGCTAAGCCAGGGAGAGATGATGACTTACATGGGCAGTTGGATTCTCAGTTCTGACAGACTGGCCAGCCACGACAGACCACATTTTGTATAGGAAAATCATCTTCTCTATATGGTGACATGTAAAAAGCGATTGACTACGCACTACAGAATTCAAGCATTCACGTTAGCAAAGAAATTATATATTGTAGCTATACCTACAATGCTGATTCATGTCTTCATATGATAAAAAAATATCTAAGCATAAGGTCAAGATTTGAGCTCCTCCTCATAAATAAGGCAGCTCTGATGAAGGTATGGCTAATTATGTCAATGGAACAAGACAAAGTGGTCTCTGAAGCCCTGTAACAGGCAGAGGCAGGAAACAGCGCAGGAAGTAAAGACTCAAAGAAGAGTTATCTCTATGTAAAATTTTGTGAAATTGCTGGGTTTTTTATAATATTGGCCAAAGACATCATACTGAATGTCATAAACTTGGGTATCAGCAATCTTTTCATGTGATGATTCTCAATACTGAACTTGGAGACAGCAAAGTAACCAATATTTTTGGTAGGATAAAACTAAGACTGTATTAAATAGCTGCTAAAGGTTTTCTTTTAAAAGACCATACCCTGCACAGGTCAAAACACACATGAACTGTCAAGGAAGAGCCTGATTTTTCCTTTACACCTGTAGGAACAAAATCTTACGTATATTAGACAAAAAGTGATAGAACAATTCTCCCAGGAATTTTTAAGGGGCTTTTGCCATCTTCTAGAATCTAACAGAGCAGCGAAGTAGTTAATTGTTATGAGGGTACTTTGAAGGAGAGGTAGTTAAGCCAGAATCAAAGAATCGTATTAACTTCAAAATAAAAATATACCTTCAAAGGCCACAACTGTCCTGAAAGATTACTTAGTTTCACTTTCTAGAGTGGACCTACAAATTCACTAACAATTGAGTAAACGTTTGTGCAAAGCCTCAGAAAAGAATTTGCCCTTGCAAAAGGAAAGACACGATCACCCTTTAATAACCTTCCAGAACACTCGGAGTTTACTTAGTCAGACATTTAAGGCTACATCTGGTATAAGCCACATCAGTAATGTTTTTCTTTGCAGATCAAAGACCTAGAGCACCAGCTATGCAGTAACATTAAAAACCAGTTCAACACATGAAACATCAGAACCAGCAGTTAGCAGGTATCTGCTTTAATCCCTTCTATTAAAATCTGATTACAGGTAAAGAAAAGCCTCTCTGAATCTCCAGTTACTAAACAAGACAGCACGAGAAGATTTTTACAACATGTTGATCTTATGTCCTACTTAGAAATATCACATACATGGATAACAGCAGAATATTCAATTAGAAAGGCTTTAAGTATCAGCTTCAGTTGAAAGCTGGCTATTAACTTTTCACTGAAGGACATGAAAATAAAATCTGGAAGCTCAGCTCTAAATACTTTCAGGAATTTTCTCTGCTTTTTAAATAACTAATAGTAGGGTTCATTATAGCATCCTCTGAATGCAACTATCACCCACTTTCTGTAATGGAGCAATTAAATCCAAAAGATTTGTTCTAACTAATTTCTTAAGTGAGTACTGTCAAAATTAGTTACTCTTGAACTTAATTCTTCAACTAACCTCTATCTCACACATTTTCCTTGCTTCACTTTTTCTTGCCAACATACCTACACAAGCCAGGCTGTATCTCATGTCCTTTTCCAGTTTAAAAAGCCAAAGCTTGACTGGAGTTCAGTTCAATCCCTGCGCACCCTGGGAAAGTGCCTACATTCTTCTTGGTTACCCACCCCCAGTTCCACTTTTCACGCTCTCCCTTTTCATATCTAAGCTCAGTGAGGAGTTCCCCGACAGCCAAACTGCCCTCCCGCTGGATGTCCCAAAGTAATCTGGAAGGATCTGCACCTTAACAGCTGCCTTGAATAAGTTCTGCCAAATTTAATTCCTTATTCTTTTGCAGCCCAGTTGAAAGAATGAATCAGATTTCATTGACTTTCGTCCCTAATGCACATTATGACACCAGTTCAGTGGAAACGTTGAATGAACAAGTTTAGTCATAAATTACAAGTTCTAAAGCTCTTTATTTGCCAGGCATATTATTTAGCCACACCAAACCGACACTGTCCTTGAACAGACCCCATCTTTTCTGTAGGCTTTTTTACACAGACTGTATTCCATGCATCCCTTGGCCTAGTTTACCTGCTAACCCCCTGCTTCCCAGTTCCTGTCAATTTCAAAGGCATCAACACTTAAAGCAAAATGTGCTGAACTAAACCTCATCTAGTGCCACTCTAGCATTCCTACAGGATATTCCATGTGCTTCAATCACAGGCTTACTTTGCAGTGGCACACCGACCAAAACCAAATCCAAGCACCTGGGCACTGTGGTTTGCCAGTAGTGTTGCTCTAGAACATTACTGCCATGCTATTAATGTCACAGCTCACCCATCAGTTTAGCACTGATTTTCTCCTGTGTAGCAGTTACAGTATCACTACTCTTAGCCACAGTTTGATCCTTCTTACCCCTGCATCAGAATTAGTGGCTGAACAATGAATCCAATGAAGGAACTAATCAGTATGAGAATTAACTTGCTAATTTTCTTCTTTCCAGCTAAATCCATTCCTTCATCTGACTCACCACTTGGCACCTGTACACACCAGAACTAAGCAGCTGGGATTTACACTGCAGTTCTACCACAGGAATAGAAACCGAAAATTGTGACCTCATTAAATCCTATTGCATAGGTTAACTGTATTAGTAGAGCAGTATCTGTAATACTGGTGGCATTAAAATGCTCTTTCAAATTTAGAAACAACTCCATATTCCCATCTGTACTTATCCTGCCACACAGAAATAACTTCATCTCCCCATTTCATGCACTCCTTTCATTCCAGTTTTAACGAAGGAAACCAGATTCTGTGCAGTCAGATGCCCTTGGAACGCAGGGAAGCATCCTACAGGAGCTGCACTACTGGGTAATTCCTGTCTCCATTATTCTGGAAAAAGATGAACTCGCTGTACAATCTGTTGCATTACTTACATCTCTTGGCATACAAAGGACGGCCATTGTTACAGAGTATTAGGTAACTGACATTTTAAATACAGAAATACCTTTATTATTGTTGTCTGAGTGGGAAAGAGGAACAGTGAAAAAAATCTCTTTCTATTAAGAAAAGTTTAAGTCCTATGGATGAGATATTCCAATTATCTTACTGCATACTGAGAATACTACCTCCAAACACTTCATATTTTACTACATTCCCCATAGGCCTTTGTTCACACTGGTTTTACTGTTTTTTTAAAAATTCAACAAAGAGATTAAGTGAGACAGGTCAGCAGAAGCATTTCCAACCAATCTCATTGTACACATCTATAGCAAAAGATGTTAAGAATTCAACTCGTGGAAAGCTGGAGCATCTCAGGTTTTGAGCATTTATATTCCTCAGGTGTAGAAACAATAGGCAAATGTGTGGATGAAAGAGAAAAGAAAAATTTAGGTATTGCACCTTTTTGTTTCTTTGTCACATCTCAGTGCATGGTCTTTATATCAGAAGGATCACATGTAATATTTCTTTATGCACTGTTAGCAACATTCCTCACTTTAAAGCGCATGGTGTAACAACAACATCATCCTCCTGGGATTTTATGCCAGAAGAAACATTAGGAAACAAGTGAAATTCAGTGTAGCATCTGGTTTCTATATTCATCTTCATAAGATGTCTTTAAAAAACAAATTCTTAGTAGATGGGTGTATCAAAGCTTACCTACCTAATAGCAATGATCAGAGGCATAACTGAAATGTAAAAATCTTTCTTACATTGTGATATTCTGAATCCAGAGATCCCACTCTGATTGAAAATACCATGGTGAGGTGTCCCAATTTAATTTTAATTTTGTAAAATGAAACTGGGAAAGTAAACTATAATTTATATGTATATGTTAATGTTGGATACAATCTGAAGACGTTTTGCCATAATTGAAACTATATTGGTAGCCACTGAATGAAATCTTTCCTTTCAACTTAACTAATTTTTAGTTTTTATACATAATTACCTGAAATACTAGATTTTATGGTTTTAAGTGGAACATAGATAACCTGAGTTCTAAATCACTTCAGAGCAGCACATTCCTTAGTCTTCTGAAGGGAGAGGAAGTTTGGACAAACCACACCTTGTAAAAAATTATTAGCCATATACTCTGCCACGTTAAATGATGACATACACAAACAGGGTGTAGCAGACAATCTTGCACTTCCACAATGGGAATGCAGGGGATGTGGAGGAACTAATATATATTAATCTTCCCCTAACACTCTCCTTCATTTTCTCAAACTTTGAATCAGCTCACACCCCTTCAATCGCTCTCCAGTATAACTTTTTCGAGATTTATCCATCTCTGGAAAGACTTTTTAACAAACAAAAACACCGCCTACAACATAAGTACTCTGAAGATAAAAATACATTCAGCTATCTTTGTCATCCTACTTGTATTCTCAAAATGGCTGTATTTTAAGTATTTAAGCCAAAGTTCACGGCATAAACCGTGTTCCAGTTGTATGGTCACCGACTTTTCAACTGTTTATTGCTGTCACATGTCAGCTCTGGGGCTCATCTAATCCAACAGCACTCTCTAGCACTGCAGATCTGAATACCTTGATTAGGAATCCTTAAAAACAACACAACAGAAACAAATGAAGAAACCCCTATTTTCTACATACTTCTATTCCTCAAGGTCAATCATTCTACACTTCCGAAAATAAAATATTCTTAAGCTCACAATTCAGTCAAACAAAAACTTCTGCCTTTATTCTATTTGCTGTAACAGTAAAAACATAAGATGATATTTTTACATAACTAATCCATGGGTCATAAACACTAGTGGTAATGAAGGAAAACTCAAATACCACACTTCCTGAGACCTGACTAATAATCTAAAAATATAAGGACAGTTTAATTCTACAAGCTTGTAAGTCTAATGACTCATGGAATCACAGACTATTCAAGGCTGAAAGGGAACTCTGGAGGTTTTCTAGTCCTAACATCTGCTGAAAGTAGGTCCAATCAGATCAGTCTGCTCACGACACTGCCCAGCTGAATTCCACACACCTCCAAGGACAGAGGATTACACAAGCTCTGTAGGCACAAGCCCTTCCCAGGGCTTGATCATCCTCACAGTGAAGTGTTTCTCACATTCAGACTGGAACGGTTGCCTCTTAACACTTTCACTATGCACCTCTAAGCAAACTTCTCTATATCCTGCCCTTGGTAGAGAAAGACAATAAAATGTTCCCTTTATCTTCTCTTCTTCAGGTAAAAAACCCCAAACAAACAAAACAAAAACCAACAAAAAAACCCCAAAACCCAAATCACCACAACTCTAAACAGCATATCTTTGTATGTCCTCAGCAATCCTGATGGTCCCCAAGCTCTTGACTCTGAATATGTTCCAGTATGTCAATGTCATTCTTGTACTAGGAAGCCCAGAACTGGACATAGCGCTCAAATGCAGCCTCAGAAGTGGTAAGAAGGGAAACATTTCTTTCAACCTGCTGGCTGTTTTCTTGCTAACACAGCCCTGTATGCTGCTGGCCTTCAATAACACAAGAGCATGCTGCAGACTTATCTGCAGCTTGATGTCTACCAGGATCTTGAACTACTTTTTCTAAAGAGCTCCTGCTTAGCCAATTAGTCCCCAGCTTGTACAGGTGCATGGGTTTACTTCTTTTTATCCTATTGTCCTGAACAATAAAGACATCCCATTGTCTAGGTCACCAATAAAAACGTTAAGCAATACTACTAATACCAACCCCTGATAGACACCACTGGTAACCAGGCACCACTTAGAAGTGACACTGCCGATCACAGCCCTTTGAGTCCAAGAGCCCAGCCAGTTTTCCACCAACCTTACAGTCTACATACAGCAAACTTTGACTTGATCTCTCACTATATCCTTACAGCAAAAGTCCTGTCAAACAGGTTTGAGGGAGAAGAGGATTTGCTGCTTAGCTTTCCCAGAGACTGAGGCTGAGCTGACCTACCTACAGCTCCCCAGATGTTCCTTCTCACCATTATTGAATACGTGTGACATTTGCTTTCTCAGATTCATCAGGAACATTCCCCCAGTCACTACAGCCTTTCAAAGATGACAGAACAGCCACACAAAGACATATAGATCTGTCAGCACCCTCAGATGCATCCCACCTGATCACATGGACTGGCATATGTCCAGGCTACTTAAGGAATTCCCTAATTCCATTTTCCTTTACCATGGACAGTGCTTCATTACCAAAGACTCTCTTAATAGGTGGAGGGACCTGGAAGGCCTTACCAATAAGAAGAGGGGCAAAAAAGCTTTTTATGTATTTTATCACTCGGTCCTCTGCTCAACAAAGCAGTAGGTCCAGATCTTCCTTTGCCTTCTTTTCATTGTCAGTCACTAGCCCCTTCTACTGCTAGTACAGATTCCTTGCTAGTTTCAACTTTAACTGAAGTTCAGCTGTCATACCTCCATCCCTGCGTATTTGTGCAGTGTTTCTACATTCCTTCCAGTGGATCATTTTGCTTTCACCTTCTGTGTATCGGTTACAAATTTCTCAAAATAATAATAAGTTGTCTGTCCAAGTAACAGCCTTGAAAAGCACTCTCTCAATTCAACATTTCTCATGCTGTCATGAGTGAGTCCCTGAATGTATAGCAAGGCCCCTGAAGCATCTTCACCTTCTTTAGCCAGGCTGCAGTATCATCTCATCTATATTCAAATAACACCAAAAAAAGGCAATTTGACCTTCCATCATAGAAACAGAATTTTATAGCTTGCCTCCCCAATCAGTTGCTTAAGAACAGAACTAGAGCCTCAAATACCCCAGTTTTCAATTAACCTTCTCTAGACTTCAGAACTAAAATTGAATGCTACAAGTTCAAACACAAAACACTCATTTTTTTACTTTTGCCAGCACAAAAAGCTGAGGTTTACCACTGAAAATTCAAGTGCTCCTACTTCAGTTTCCTTACTATTGACATTTTCTCACTATTGAAACATTCTTTGAACTTAGGTACGCAGAGCCCAGATTCCTCATATGACCTGATGGAGAGTGCTCTCATACTCCTCAGTCTGCCTTTGGAGTGGTTCCATATGTATTCCATTCTGTAACCCTAGTTCTCACCTTAGGACTGCAAAAGAGCTGATTCACGCACTGCTAAGCTTAAGTCAAAGTTGGATTTGTAGGTGTCTTTTGTTCCAATATATGTATTTCTATAAAACATGTTGAAGAAATCTGATAGTATTATAGAACATCAGTTCCTAACAACAGAGCTCACTGTAAAAGTATTCACCAGGTCTGCACTTTAGGCCTTCAGTTCAACAACCCCACAAGACTCCAGTCTTTTGAAGTGGTGTTGTAGTTCAACCGAGTTTTTCCCTCCCTACAGAATAGCCTTAGGGTCTAAAAAGCAACATTGACTTTGAAGTAGTTTTCATTCCTGCCAAAATATAAACTGATCTAGCTAACCAAAGTCCACACTAGCACTTTCACTGGTCCTTGGAGGTTACTGATAGAAACACTCTTAAACGAATTCAGTAATTCAGGCCTAATGGCTTTTCCTGAGAAACTTATTTCTAGTTTTCAAGTGTTAAAATTTATACTACTGAAAACACCTTTGAGTAGTGGGGACAATAAAACAATTTCTTCTTCTAAGCTGGCTATACAATTTTCTCTAGAAATTTTGTCAGGTTAACTGACATGGAGCACTAGCTTGAAGCAGTTTCTGCTGGGTAGAGCAGAGAGGTTAAATACCTGCATCCATTACTGAAACTGACTGACTTAAATTGCTACAGTAGACATACCCTCACATCAGCTATCTTAACATAAACCTGACGATAACTGAATCACTTGTCTAGTACTTTAGACAAGGAAACCATTTTTATAAGCTTCTGGGTATTTCATCATAACCCTAGACTAACATGCCATTTTCAATTCCTGCCCACTTTTATTGATTAGAAACAAGAAAAATTCAAGTGATCAGCTCATAACACAAGTCAGTGCAGCATATTATTTAAACTTTTTTGCACATTTTTTTGTGTAAGAGGAAGCAGCTCTGATACATGATGCTTTACGGATTGCCGAACCAAGAATTGGGCAGAGCAGGTCAAAAAGATACACACATTTGCACTAACTTGATGCATTGAAAAAACTGCTCAAACAATGCAGGAGGCCTAAGGAGAAGCAACAGTTTTCTATATATTCTGCTCAGCAAGATTACTGAGTCTCAAGTTTTCTTGTCTCTATCTTCTGATTCACACGGAAAATGACCTTGTTGCCCCCTAGTCAATATTCAACCTAAGAGCAACAGTGGAACATGGTGAAGTAACTAATAAAGGTTGGGTTAGGTCCAAAGAGCAGAAAGGGAAGGAAAAACATTGTGTTGTAACTTGTGGATAAGTTATGATTTTGAAGCAGATTTCTTCAGTTAAAAACCAGCAGTAAGTTCCTGCCAAAGCTGAGAAATCAACCCATTGTAACTGCAAGTAGGCAGTTTCCCATGGCAACTGCAAAAATTTTGTGCAGGATCCAAGTTTTCATTTGAATCCTCTATATTTTCAAAAATTACTTACTTTCAGTCCACTAAGTAAATTAAAATAATCCAGTCTCATCCAGCCTGCCACAGAGACTACTGCTGCTACTGCTCAGTGGTTCAGCAAATTCTGACCATTCCAGTAGTTTTCCAACTGCAGCCAGCATGGACTACAGTTGTCTGTGGACAACTGAACAGAAGCAAGTGACCTAGATATATTGTATGGGATAACTACTTTCCACTTCAAGTATTTCAGAAGATCTAGAAGTTCTTTGGTTTTTGTTTAATGGCTGAGAGCAACTCCATTAGCTAAGCCTTTCTACTGATGATCTTTGTGTTCATGGCAAGAGATATTTAATAATGCCTTTTTGACACTGACAGGTATTTTTATTCCCTGTCCTCTACATTTCATAGCCTGGAGCAACAAGGTATTTTCTCCCAACTGTCTTCTTTCTGCTGTGTATGCTTTGGAGAATATTTGGGACAAGCTGTCTTTACACCTTCCTCTTATCGCGTCTTACTGAAACAGACAGAAATAGCAAAAACATCCACAAGAAACCGTGTAGATGATGATCAAAAGGCAAAATCAAGTTAACAGATGTTGAGATGGAAACTTCTTGAATACAGAAAGTTAAAGCACTGTGGAAGAGGCTGCAGACATCAGGAGCAACTTTTCATTGTTGTTCTGGATCCACATCTAGTCTTTGCTATTAGTTTTGTATGACACATCCATCTGACCTTCATTTTTTTTAAAGCTGAAAAAAGGCTGCTCAAAGAATTACAGCATAACATTCCTGCTAAAAGACCCTCACCCATTTACCAAAAAGAGGTATCTGTTCTGATGATAGTATGGGTCTCTCCAGTCAGCATTTTGCAGCAAGTTCTACAGCCAGAGCAGACAGATGTAGATGGCCATGTATGTTTAAAATTAGTATCTACCTTGCAGTTCTCTACTTTGATAGAAGCCTCAACTGCTAATGATAACACCAATACTTGATCTACACAAGAAAATTAATTATGAACCTTATGCTGAATTTTGCCTGTCTTGATATGGTGTTTAAAGTATTCTGAAAAGGTTTTATAAGCACCACTACACTTATTTTGGCTTAAGCCAATAAAAAGGTACTTAGCAAGCGTACTTTTCAGGTTTTATTTGTTAGTGGTAAAAAAGTACCTAGCTTATCCACGATAATCAAATGCAATGTGAAGTCCTTTGTCTCAGTCAAAAGAATACAAATCCAGAAACAACTGCTAAATAAACTGAACTACTGAGCCATCTGTGCTTCAGTTGTTGTATCAGCATTTTTAAAGACAAACAAACCTGATACACAAGTTGTTCTGTAGAACAGTAACGAACCTACTGTTTCCTAGCTACAGCTTCTAGAAACTCATGCTACAATCCCAGCTTCAGAGTTGTGTCAGTATGTGCATTATTGAAAACAGTTGTTCCACCTCCCCCACTCCCACCTCAAAATCCTTAATCTAAGACTTGAGCAAGAAACAGTGGAAACCACTCACTACTTGCATTAGCAAGTGATGAAACAGGAATTAAGGGACCAGTTTTGCAGCTTCTCTTAGCTCTTACAAATTCCTATTTAAAAGTTGTCCAAAAGCACTTGTCTCTTAGTTAAGCAACAGCAGCAACTAGTTCTGACAGAACAAACTGTTGCTTTTTTGCATATTATTACTTCTAACAAGAGACTCTCTGTTCAGAGTACTACTTCTAATTAATAAATGTTAGTGCGCTAAATATTCTAGATGATGAACTGAAACAGTCAATGATCAGACACACTGAGCTATCTCTGCTTAGAAGAACTGTTAGAATTTGGAATTAAAGTTCAAATGCTTTAGTTGTGGCACGAAGGCTTGTCTATCAGACATGGTACAGTTGGCACAACCAAAAATAAAACCATCTAACTACTAATTCTTAAGGAATCATAGACAAATCTAATGACTTTATACCCTAACTTGACATAAAACTAATGTTCAGTCTAGAGAGATATGCTAAGTACTGTATCCATTGAACACAGCACAGTGTCCATTTTCACAGGCAACACTGAGCTGACCTAAAATTGTTTTTCCTGCAGAAATGAGTTGCCAGACTCCACATTTTAGCACTGCTGCATTTTGATCCAATTTGGATGATACCCACTCTAAGAGTGTACTAAGCAGAACATATTCCAGCCCACGTGGGTGCCAGATGATTGCTAAATAGCAGACATCAACCATACTTAAACCAGAAATCAGATAAGGCTCAGTAATTCAGTACTATACCATCAGCAGATTGATAACAGATGACACTATCAAACCAGAAAAATATACAAAACACCTGTTCGTGTAGTTTCACACGAACTCAAGCTTAACATGTCAGATCATCTAGTCATGGAATTATGAAAGCAAGTTTGGACAGATAAAAAAACACTGTGCCATGCTTTTCTTCCTTGGTGTCACTAAGTTTGTATTAGAATAAGATATTAAGTTCAAGGATAAAGCAATCCAAAGGTTTAGTAATAGGATTCAGGCTATTTCCATCATCAGATCACTGCTCCAAAAGTTAACCAGCTGAGCAAAGAATAAAAGCTATTACCATCCAACCTGCACTTAGTTGCTAGCTCTGAATTAAAGACTTTTCAGTCACTGTAAAAGCCCCAGCATCAACATCTGTATTAAAATCCTCAGTACACATTGTCCAAAGAATGCACAGGAAGTGACTTTTCCTTCTAGGAGAACAGTAGGCACCAGCTATTGGGTTTCTGTTTTAGTAGATGCCACCTTAATATTTCGACTTCTATGCATGATCTAAAAAACTAAGAACACCCACCCTTCCTGCCTGCCCCCCCCCCCCCATAAATATGAGTTCTCAAATTTAAGGTCATACTCCATCACAAAGATAGGAGAGGATAAACAGGAAGATGAATTTATCTTCCAAAACCTGCTGGTATAATTTCAAAAAACTACTGAATTTCAATGTTATAATTGGGGCTTAATATCATAAGCATTACTTACATCTCTAGAATATGAACAAAGGATATGTCCAAGGCAAGATCAAGTGTTCTGTTAAACCCAAAGCAATGAAGCTTAGCTTCTAAATAAGTTTTCCTATGAGATTAACAGGCATCATTTTACTGTGCAAACTGAGTTTACATTTTATTCACACAGAAATGCATACAAAGATATGAAATATCAAAAGCAGTATTAATGAGTTCTAGAAGATTTGTGCCTTAACACGATTTTTGTTGACTTGCTGAAGCAGTTTATGATTGGAATCACACAAAAACAAAACACGGAAGTTAAAACCTTGATCAGAAAAGCTGGTTTTAAATCCTCAAAATCAATGCTGCTTTCTAAGCAGTATATACTCCAAAAAATATGCATTAACATCCACAGAATGACTCTGTAAACCAGTTACATACACTTGGAGTATTCAGCTCCACTGTAATACTTTCATTAAAAGTTACCAATACTGATATTGCATTTTTATAATCCATCTACAAAAGTTAAGCTATTTTCTCCAGATTTCAATAAGAATTATTGTTGAAAATACTTCACTAAATACAGTCTACTAACTTGTCACAAGAACAGAACTAAAGACTGTATTTCACATTATATTCTAATTGAAGGAATATATTTTGAAATCAAGTGTATTTACTGTTACTACCTCCAAGATAAATTTAAGTAGCAGATAATTAATGCTTTATTACAGAGCAAATTCAAGTTTTTTAAACGATGCTAAAAACCCTTTAGCCGAGGAAGAGTTAATAGTATTATTGAAGTTATTGAGAAGTCAGCAACCCAAGAAATAAAGGTTCTCCCAAACGCCTCACTAGAATACAAAGGATCCTGCAATTTTTTTTATATACAGGGCATAGAGAGAAATGCAGACCTCACCTCACAGGGACTCTCCTGACCAGTCTTTTTTATATAAAGATTGGAAACCTCCTCCTTTCAATTGCACACCTGAATCAAGTACTTGAAGTGTTTTAGAACAAACATAAAAATAGTTTTAAAGCATGTATTGCTTATGGTGTCTGTATTCCTAGCATCATTAACAAATCAGTTTAGAAGACAGATGCTGATGGTAACTGTTCTATGGACAGCGATCTACCTCTTGTCTCAAATGGCTTTCCAGCTCATCTTTCCTCCTTGAAGCTAATCACTAATTTATAGGCCACAAGTGTGTTAAAAAGCAAGTTCACAAATTACTGGAGTTCGGGGAAAGAAAGTATCAGTCATTCAACAGTAATTATCAAGACTTGATCTTAGCTCATAAGAAACTTTGAGCACACAATTCTGTTTTATAAACGATTCCATAATTAGATACACTTTAGAATATTCTTTGAACTTTGGCTGAAAGCATGACAGGCAAATGTCCAGAACACGTTTCTAGTGATATTTTGGTCTGTTCAGCTTATTAGCCACTGCATGCAATTACTCTATTTTATTTTCAAAGTGTAGCTGAAGGCTAAGTGAAATGATTTTACCATTTCCCTTCCTCATTGCCTGTAACCAATGAGGAAGGCAGCAATATACATAAGACAAAAATCTAGACCACACTAATTCTTGTTGCAGCAAGAAAGTTACAAAAATTCTTTCATTGGAGAAATGCAATAATGCTTGGTATATTATGCATCTGTACTGAGCTATAGAATCATACCACAGACAAAAGACTAAAGACCATAAAAACGGGCAAAGTGCTAAAAAAACCGAAAACCCCCGAACTACTTCAAAGCCATATTTATGTGCAGATGCATTATGAATTTACAAGACCATATTTCTCTGTCCTTTCCTACTTTCTCTCACCAGGATTTCAGTTCCTTTCAGGATAACATGAAGTTATTTTCTGTCCTTTTCTTGGTGTTTTTTTTTGTTTGTTTGTTTTGCTTTTTAAAACACCACCAAAAAACCAAAACACACACAAGTACATTTCAGTCAAACTAAGAATTAAGAACTGTAGCTTGTTCAATATGACTTACTAATACTAATTGTTTCTCAAGTCAGAGAGCAACACAGATACTAGTCCCTTAAACATTTAAAGGAAGCTATTATTTCCCTCCCCATCTCTGGCATGCGATTGCAGAATTTGCCATTGGTGGTCGCAATCAACATAGGCTTTAGCATCAATTTGCAATAAAAACAGCCAATAGCATATCCAGCACCCAATAAAGATTTCACACTCTTTACTATGAGCTGTGCTAATTTGTTCCTAACCCTTCTGATAACGAGCTAAAGCAGAAAAATATCTAATTGCTTGAAACTGCTGAAACTGCAACTTGTAAGAAAAACAATTGTTGTATAACGAACTGGTCAGTTATTGGCACTTATGAATTCCAGTTAATGCTTTTGTTCTAGCAACAGAAGATCTGTCTATACAAATGACAACTGCCTCTTTCCACAGAACTGTATTGGCTGGTAAATACAACATTCAATGTGGAGCTTTTGCTAGGGGAGAAGAAAAATTAATAACAACTTAATACAAACCTTCCGTTTCTCAAATGTGCAAATTAGTTACAAAGAAGTGACTTTTGTCTGGACACATATTCAAGTTCAAATAAGCATAAACATAAAGCCATAAAAAAAAACAGCTAGGAATACTTGGCTGGGGATCCATATAAAAAAATGAGTACGTGACTGAAGCAATACAATTTTATACATCCCCTGGCTTTCTGTATCTTTCCTAAATTTTCTTCTTCCAGCCTTTCATCTACATGTTTTAAGTGCCTTTCAGTCTCAAAAATTCTTGGACTTGAGAACCATGCATTTCTGAGTCCACTATGTTCTGCTTAAATTTGGGTAGGATATTTGACCTTCAGGTCCTGATATCTTAACAGCTAAGCATACACTCCTTCAGAACAAGCATAAAGAAGTTGTTTGGTCTATTGTGACCTGTCTAGGGGATTCCTTATTTATGTATTTTGACACTGCTACAAGATCTATTCATTATTTTTACTCATGTGGCCTGCATGACTCACCAATTCCATGGTACCCAAGTCAACGTTCATTGCACAGCCTTCACAACTAGCACGACTTTCCACGTATTATTCCAAATGGAGACAGAATACACACCACTGAAGAACTGTTCTCTTGGAATTTTAGAAAGCTTAGCTCATCTTCCATATGCCTTCCTGTGGAAATCAAAATTACCTAACTGAATTGGAAGCCAAGAGCTAGGCTTGAAGAACAAGGATTTAGTAAAGATAAAACTGATAAAAGAGGAAAAACTGAGGTTAGAATAAGGGAGGTTGGGAAGAAAAGGAACAGTACTAGATGCATTTTCCTCATACCACTGGATTCTCTGCCCGTTATTCATAACCTATTCCTAACTTTGTACTGTCATACTTAGTAATGCATATGCTAAAGACCAGAAACTCAGACAAAACAGGATATATTTGCAGCAGAGATAAAATTTGCTTTCGATTTAAGAAATGGTGTAATTAGTAAATCATTCAGCAACAAAATTTTAAACTTAATGTTTTATTAAAATCTGATTTTGATCACACACTCTTTACTTTTTGCAGCAAACACCATTTAGACACAGGACAAATCAGCATAATAAGAACAGCCCAAACATAAATAAGTACTTAATTTTTTATTTAAGCATAAAAAAGTCAAACGTGAATCACAGACTTGAGCAATCTCTTAAAGCCACCAAGAGTTTCAGAGCACAGAAGCCAAGTGAATCAACAAAATGATCATAGGTCTGACATCAACATTTCAGAAAGATACTACTACATTTAGTTCCAGATTTGTGATCAGTCTTGTCTTGACCTTCATTTACAATTCAGACAAAAATGGCTTCAAAATTAGTTATATCTGTACCGTCGCCAAAAGGACAGATTTGAGGATTTGTTCATTCAGTCAGCAAGTCATACATTCCACCATAATGCCAGGTTTACAGGCAAGCTTGTTACTCCATGCTGCTCCTATAAACTACTTAAAGAACTGGTGCACAAACTGTTAATATCTGTGAGGAATTCTCTACCACATGTACTCAGACTCTTTCGGATCAGACTGGGGAAATTAATTAGCCATCCCAAAAAGGTGTTTTTCATCATCCTCATACACCTTATTGTACCCACTACTAGACACTAGCTGCCACACTGTGTTCTTCTGAAAGTTCTTCTAGTATGTTCACAGCATTATAGTTAAGAGTAATTCTACCATGAATATGGAACATGCTAGCAGCAGGTTCCAGCAGCGAGCAACTGTCTCCTTTCATAAAATAAAGGTTTAGGTCATCATGTTCAAATTTACAAAATGTAAATTGAACACCAAGTTTAAGTAGAACTAAGCAGTAAACCAAAACTATATCTTTAGCAATCACATTCCAACACACTGAACAGTAATCAAGAGAAAAATAACAGGTCTAGAATCTCCAGATAAAGAAAAACCCACACAGTACAAGTATTGGCATAACACCAAGGAGTTACAATACAGAGATATCCAAGAGGCTCCCATGGGGATAAAACTCAGTCCGGTAGCTCCCAGGTCAGTGTCAGACTTGATATGCCTCTGGACAAACTACTGAGGTATACTTACACTGCACTGTAATCCAGCTAGGCTGTCAGGCTCCCTGTCACTTAAAAGCAAGAAAACCTTTTCCAACTAAGAAGCAATCCAGGTATCAACATAGCCATAATACTGAAGTACATGTCAGCATTCAACTGAGTGAGACAAGGTAAATTTCAATGTATCCATGGTATGGTTAATCTGTAACTCAAGTAACCCACCCATATATAATGGTCACTTAATTGTTTGGTTTCATTTAGTTTGTTCCTGAAGGAGTAAGTCATTTCAATGGACACGCAAAAGAATAGAGGTTATCCCTCAAATGTTAAAATCTATTATTTCTACATTCTAATCAATCTTCTCACAGACATATTTGTTTTCTCTTTTTCACAACACTTAAACCTTAACTATACCCCTAACTGCTACCTCTGTTTCAAAAAGGTATTTCTAAACAATGTTTCTGTTTTAGTCTCTCCAGATGGTTTTGCAGTAGTCACATTTTCTGCATTTCTCAAGACATGTATTCAAATGTCATTATATCCCAAAGAACTGCAAGACCGTCGTATCACAATTCTGTGAAGGATGCATAGGTAGTTGCTGTCTTCTAGCAGACTTATTGAAGGTCCTCTAGGAATTTGGTTTTGTTTTGTTATTTCAAAAATATTTTAAAAATCCACACCAGAAACGCCTACTAGGCAAGCATAGCATATACATACTTTCTGAAAACATTAGTTTCACAGCCTACCATTGCTTCAACCTCCCAGTCTTCTCAGCAGTAAAAATCTGGTGCTTCCAGTATGTTAGTTGATTTATTGAACATAACTAAGCAGTGGTATGTTTAGGAAGCAATGATGTAAGGGACTACAGCAGCTCCTGAAGTGAGGAATTCCCAGTTAAGCTATGCGAGATGAAATTACATTAGAACAAAGATTTATTGTAACCTCTTCCTTACAAATCCAAGTTCATCTGGCCAAAATTCAGTCTGGTGACTGAACAGATGTTATACTTCACCTGAGAAATCTACTGCTGACTGGAAACATTACATGTACATGTTGATGGTCTTTTGAAGCCTTTGTACAGCCTCTCTCATTCCACTGATGAAGGACGATAAAGAAAAGGCAAAAGAGCAAACAGCATTCACATTAAGAAGTTCTGCAGGCTTAATATACCCTGCTCTTCTTCTAACTAGTACTTTTTAGCCCCCTGTTCCCTCCCTTGAGGGAGGCAAATTAATCTGCGTGGGTCCTTCCTCACCCATTTAAATGCGCGTTTGATTCATCTCTTCCCATGAAAGCTTCTGTTTTCTTGGGGAATTTTAAAAATTCGAGTGGATGTATGTAGGAAGAGTGCAGAATTCCTTCAGTCCCTTCAATTCGTGCAAAGACACCTCTGAAGCTAACATATGCTGGCTATATTCAAAAGAAAGACATCAAAGAAAGCAAACGGTAAAAATTACTTCTTAATCTAGTCATCATAAAAATAGATGACACCATACTTAACTGCTAGCACAGCACACTAACTACAGTAGTTCAGTAGAAATTAACATTTAACTTAAAGAAAAAGTTGATGGATTAGAAGTCAAGAAACAGAGACTAATAAGATGTTTCTTACAAAAAGGTAGTTAAGTGTTACAGGACTATTCAAACTATACAGATAATCTCTCAAATTTTTACCAAGTAGAAGCCAACAATGTCTTCTGAATGCACAGACTGGCAGTAATAAGATCTCTTGTGTTAAGCAAGAAAGTAGTATCATTTGACATTTGTTTGTTTCATTGCCACCCCTCAGAACTACTGTTTCCATGAAAGATTCTTTCTGAAAAAGTATCTTTAGGAGAATGCAAAACCTCTTTACATAGACATAAATAAACTGCAAATGGAGACTCTTCCTTCTGCCTCTGTATCCCTTGTCCAAGAACTGCTAAAGTGGCAGAAGCTTTCTCTACTTAAAGAGGATAAACTGTCATCGAAAAGAAAGGTTTTCACATTATACTTTTTCACCTGCTGTTTGAATCAAAGTCTGAGCATTATTAAACTACCTTCCTTTTGGTACCTACTAGCCAAATCTGAGATTAAAAAATAATAAAATAAAGATATACTAATGACTCCAAAGACAGAATCTCTACAGCTTCATACACCTGAAGAAAAGCCACCACTGATTGTCAGAGTTCACTAATGACATCCATTTACACTATTATTTTTAAAGTGCCCAGGGTCATCTAGTTAGCATTTCAAACCCTGCCATTGAGATAGGAAACAAAATCAGAGGTCAAACACTTCATGTTGTAATTGGCAGCAAAACTACAAGATCATAGTTAAAATCTGTATTGTTTCCAATCAACTGAGGAAACAAGACTCAAACAAGGAACAAAACAAATAAGAAGCTGGAAATCAAATGTTTCAGGAAGACAGACAAGAAAGAATTTTATGAAGATACAGACTAAGATATACAAGACTGCCTCCCACACTACAGGGAGAGGAAATTTCTACTACTGCAAAGTTCATATAAGTAAACTTAGAACAAGAAAGCAGCAGGGAGTAGAAGCCATACAGCTGATAAGGAAGGCAGTCAAAAGAGAACACGCAGCACAGAAAAGACACTTTTCTGAGAACTGTAACTATCAAAGTGTGATTTGCCCTCACAGAATTCATTAATTTAGGAACCAAGAATATGAGGTTCCAACTGAGGCTTCTCCTACAGTCAGAGGATTCATATAGTTCTCTTGCCCCTCCTCAATGCACATTTCCTGTTATGCAGTCAAACATAAGCTCATTCCTGTACACTCTTCTTCCCTGAAGGTACCTCCCTCTACTTCATTTAGTTTCATAAAACCCACCAGTTTATCACTGTAAAACTTACCAACAATTAGCCAAACAAGTTAACAAACCATTAGGAAGGAAAAGCATCAGCCAAAACTTGCTCATATAAGCTTTGTCTCCACAAGAAACCAGGGTAACCTGGGTACTAGCCCACAATTTGTCAAGAAAAACATAATGGACAACTGAAAAGAAAACATTATACTTCTTGTGTTACTGGCAAGTAGGATGCTTAAGAGCTGATGATAGAAAGCATATTTGCAAGTGGGGGAAAAGAATGAACAAGATGAGGTCACAAATATGCAGAAAATTCCCACAGTTTATTCATCTTCTACATTAGAAGCAGTCCTAAAATGTAAGCTTGTTCAAGGATTGTAGGCTTCTTTTACTGTAATAACCTAACGACAGACAGTAGCTCTCTTTTAAGGATTTCTACCTCATTAGTGCAGTTACATGATGCCCTTCAGCCTCTTTACTATAGCACCATCTTGGCTGGCTCAAGTCTCTTTCAGCAGCAGATGGAACTAAGTATCTGACTTTATGCTGAAGCGGATGAAGAGTGAGCACATAAAAACATTTGCTACATGAGTTGCAGTGCCACTCAGGAAGAGTGGGAATATAAAAAAAGCTTTGTAATTAGTACTGCAGTGATCTTGTAGATATAAACTGACTGAAGACAGTTACTGCCAAAGTTTTTGCCTCAGCAATAGATACACAAGGATCCATTACTCACTACTGTGCAGTGAGTTCTCTAGATACATATGGCATTCTTTACAAAGGTGTAGCAAGAATCCAAATCTGCTACTGAAACAATCTGGAGGCCCCCAAAGCTGAGAAGAAATAAGACACATCAATGCAATACCCAACTGTATTACACAGACCTAGGTATGTGACCCTTAACAAACAGCTTAAGTGGGATAATTATATTATGCCTACTTATTATGACCTCTAGCACTTTACAGACAGAGCACAGCATGTGAGTGCACAGCCACTTTGATGCAAAGTTCAGTAGCTTAGCTGCAACTGTCAGAGAAGACTATTAAAGCTAAGCTGTTGGACTTTGTACTAAAGCAGCTGTTAAGTACTTGCACACATTTCTGTCTGCCAAGAGTGCTACAAGTTTGGGTAACTTTCAACCAAAGTCGACAACTACAGTAGGAAGAACTCAAGTCATCACAGCAAGATATGTCAGCATGTGTCAAGCTCCCAAAGACAATCATTAACTTCTTCAGAGATCTAAGTAATTACAGCTAAATTACATGCAAACTTCTGCTCTGATGTAACAGTTTCTAGACAACATTCCTGAACACTAAGGATTCGCTGAAGCAGAATCTTGCCCGTATGTACATGCACTTTTCCCACAAACCTCATTGACAAGTGATGGCAAATAAGGACATAATCCAACCTCCAAATATTACAATGTACCTGAAGACTTTTCACCCATTACACAGGTATCTACTGTTCCTGTAGCACTCGCCCTAAGTAGATATCAAAACAGTTCACAGAAGGTTAATGAATTAAGCCTCAACACACCCGGCAGCTTAGCAGCACCCTATTAAGGATGAGCCCTGAGGCACAGAGGGGAAGGCTAACCAAACCGAGGCCACATATATATATATACACACACACATGAGATCAGCGGGGCAGTGCTAGGATACAAGCTGTTAATTCAGAAAGTTTCGCGTATTGACATATAATAACTTCAGCAGCAAGCACGAGGGTCGACCGTGGGGCGGGAGGGGCGCAGGGTGGCGGGTGAGAAAGGGAGGAAGCCCAGGAACCGAGCGGGCCGCGCGGAGGGGGAG
>JAVJGI010000060.1:27544080-27622246 GCA_035590275.1 Ibycter americanus
CAGCAGGCCGCGCTGGGCTCGGCGGGCCGCCGGCTCCCGCCTCCAAAGCGGCTGAGGAACTGCCGGTTTAGGCATCTTTCCCACTGAGGCAACGAAGTGTCTAAATAGCTGTTCCACAAAACCTGAGGCACTGAACGTGCTGTGAATAATTACCATCATGCTTCCCAAACATGAGCGCGGAGACATAAAAGGAAGTATGTGATAATTAATTAATGTGTTGGCACTCAGTGGTTGCATCCGTTTTTTGAAACCACATGTTTTACGTAAGGAACATGCAGCCGGTTCCATGAATCATGCCTGACTGCTACCAGGCAGCTGCCGTTCCTAACCCCCTCCGGCAAGCATCACCCTCAACACCTCTGAAGCTAGAGCTGCTCTACTGGGGCTGCACCCAGTCTGGCAACAGTATGAAAAAGTACAGATATTCTTTAAGGGCAACAATCCCTCATTAATGAGGCGGAGGGGGCACTACAGGTACTCTTTAAGGGCAACAGTCCTTCATTAATGAGGCGGAGGGGGCACTCCGCCATACAGACACAGACAATTTGTAAGGAGGGGTGGTGCTACCACGCAACTCGTGATTTTTCTGGGTTTTCTTTGTATTTCTGAACCACAGAAATGTTAAATATGCAGGGATTTGCAGATTTTTGTCAGGGATTAAATGGTATTTCATTGAAATACCTAGAATGTTACTTGCAAGGAAATAAAAATCTACAACCTCTCAAGGTGGACTAATTACTTATTTCACTTACAAACTGCGAAATATCAGGACACACGGTTTTGTCCTTGTTCCTTTTCCTAATGTCATTAAAGAAAAAGAAAACAAAGAACTGTGAAAGACAAACTGTCAAGTGCCTTTGCATTGTTTTGTCAATGCTCCCAGCACATGCCTAAATACGGATTTTTCAGTGCTTAAATTTTCAGTCTGAAGAAATTATAAGGGAGTTTGGATTTTTTTAATAAGTTGAATCCAATTTCAAGGAGCCAAGTTGTGACCACATTTCTTAAAATGTTGGACAGTTCTGTTGCCATATTTGTACTCACTAGCCTATGAATCCAATCTTTCCATTTTACCAACAATTCGCCTGTGTTATCCTTACTCCTATCTCATCACTAAAGCTGAAAAACTTTCACACTTCCCTCTTTCTCTACAAGTTCTGCTACCTTAAGTACATGGTTTAGTCAGGCATTTCTCCCCTTCTACCTGACAGATGTCTTTTCTAGAGGAACGCTCATCGGTTAGCTTCAGGCCCAAATTCTAAATGGCTTTTGTCTGCTTAATGACAAATACTGGATCTCTCAGGCATGCATCCAGAAATAAAACCCCACACCTGATACCATTTTCTAACTGCGGGATGTTGTCACACATGCCTTAAAAGCTGCATGCACTGCCTTAACCCTCTTTCTTGTCCTTTTTTTGAGCTTAGTTCCAGCTCCTAGAAGTTTACAGGTAAGAATTTTGATTCTTAGACGTATGAATCTGGGAAAAAAAAGTGAAAGAAATGCAGTGAATAAACGTTTGGCAAAGGAATTTCTTAATTTTTTCTCTTGAAAGCATGATAAAGTTACAGATAATTGAAAAGAAATGCAGTACTAAACATACAAAGTCTGTGATACCTGCATTTGATTATAATTTTTAAACTAGGAACTGATTTTACACATCTCTCTGCTTACCTTGTCTGTTTTGTAAGCAGCAGTAGAATCACTTTCCATTTGTGGAAAGAATCTCCTCTTTGTACTGTCTTTAACCATACTAGCAAAAGCTCTAGGCCAGCTGCAATTTCACTGGAGAATTAATTCATCATTGAGAGGGAGTCCTAATGGTTAGCCATAGAGTTTACACTGTCTTCTCAGATATAGGCCTTCACCTGGTGACATTCCCCACTTCAAAACACTATTTTAGTCTCATCAGCAGAAGTTTCAACACAACATGCAAATAGCACTCCAGAAGAGTTATAGTATAAAGAAGACCCCTAACCAAAGTCCCATTTGTATTTTGATAGAAATATAAGCCAAATGTATTACAAGCAAGAACCAACATCATTCCAGTCAGCATAGCATATCTTTGTATGTCCTCTAGGAATCTGCACTGCATTTTTTGATTAAAAACTGGTTATTTCTGTTCCGCATCCTCCAGAAAATTTGAGAAGCATGAGGTACATTTCCCCATCATTTGAATGGCTGGAGGAGACAGGGAGTGATAATGAGTTAAGGTGTAGGAAGACTGCTAGATCAACAAACTGTGCCTTCTCTAGCTCGGTTATTCCCATTGAGATAAAATTCATCTAGCTGTTTACTGGTTAAGCCCTGTTTTGAAGGCCTACGTAACTGCTAAAGTGTCCCACAGACTCATCCTGCTCTGCTGACCAGAGCTTCACTTCTGTAAGTGAATCTGACTTATGGAGTATAAACATTATTATTTTTTTGCATATATCTTTGTATATTTGCCCATATGCATTTGCACATAAATGTAGTTTTGCATTTATCTGTTTCAACAAATAAATTGTGATTCATTGTTGTAGTCAGCTATACAATGTTTCTATAATATAATGCATATGCTTGTATAAATCATAAATGCAGTACCCTAATAGCTTAGAATACAAGACAGTCCACTGAATTTAGCTATCCAAATTTAAAAAAAAAAAAAAGAATGACATGAAAACCCAAGAAAGAGACTTGAATACATACTTCTACCCTTGCAGGTTTTATTTAAAAGTGGGTGTTTGATCTCATATTTAGTATATTCTCTTTCTGTAATGCCAAAGAATTTGTACACAACAGCTGTTATTTCAGCAAGAGCAGCCAACCAGCAATATAAAATATCGTCCTATAGAACTCAGTCTATAGAGGAGAAAATAATAAAGTTAACATCAGACTAGATAAAGTTATGGAACTGACCCAAGAGATCTAGGAATAACAGGTGAAAATTGGAGAATTGATTTGCTTTCTGTTTATTAGTTGGTCATATACTATGTGATGCAGTTTGCCTGCCATGGAGATTACCAGAGAAGAAACTTTAAAATCTTCTTCTTACTTTTTGAATCCAGCAACAGTTTTACTTCATCTTAGCCAAAAAAGTTTTGGGTATTGTTCTATGCATCTGCGGGAAAATTACTTTGGGGGGAATTAGAGATAACTGGGACCTAATAGAAGCATAGTATTACAGAAAGATTTTTAGGGTAAAATACAGCTATCACTTTCAGGTTGATTGACATGCATGGAATCTGCTTTACCACAGCTCCCTACGCAACACATCCTGCCAGCTCAGCACCTGCTGACAGGAGTAACGGAGGGTGGAGCAGAGTGGAGACCCCACGGCCAGACTCTGTTGTACTCCCTGCAGGAATGGGAACTTGGTGGTACCACACAGCTGATAAGCTGTATAGCAATTGTCATATGAATATATGAGAAGATGTCCACTGCTGAGCCAACCGCTGTGGCAAAATTACTTTCCTCAGATGAAATAATCTCATTATAATACAGATGCATACCTCCTTCCCAAAGTTACCTGCCTCCAAGGTGCACCCTCACTGGGCATGTGATACCAATCAGTAACAAAAATATGTATGACTAGAGTCACTCAGGCTCCACCTAAAGCTAAAGAAAATGGACTGGTCCTGGACTGAAATAAGTCCAAAGGGGAGGGGTGTGGGGCGGGCAATTGTTGTCTGAACTCCTGAATTATCACACTGATTTAGTGTTTAACTATATGTTAAACACATCTGTGCACAAAGTTAGGTCAAGCTGAGCCGCTCTCTAAAGTTGTTATGAATGAGGGAAGAAGTTAGGGAAGACTCCATCATAACTTCTGGGATCATTCAACGGGCTGAACCTGTCTTCTTCCCCATAGGGACACCTATTGGGTAAGAACATTATTCTATGACTAACTCGCGCTAGCTGTTATTAAGTGTGTTGTTTTAAGCTTGTTTTGCAGTCAGTGTATTATCACCAGCAATCTTTGAACCCGAGTCTGTCACAAACTTGTATTTTGCATAATAAAAATCTTCAGCTGAAGTTCATTTGGTATAAGTCTGGAGATCTGAGTAGTTGTGGTAAGGGATTTGACTCAGTGACACTGTCAATGGAGGTCCCTGAACAGGTTAGTTGAATCACCCTCTGATACACTGGGCTGTCAAAATGCAGGTTGTGGACAGGCTGGTCGGACACAAAGGTCTCGTCTTTCTTGGGAAACTGACAGGCTGATCAAATATAAAGGGTTTGAGGAAACCTCCCCTTCTTAACATGACAGCATCTCAAACCTTATTGTACAGGATATGAAAGACAAGTATCTCCCCTCTCTCTGAGTTCTTTCTTTAGCTGTGTGAATCTTTGGTGAAATAGTTTAGTATTTGCTGACATTACTGCAAACAATTTTCTTCCGAACCTTTAGAAAATCTGTGTAAATATTTGAGAAGTAAATACATAGAGAGGGCCAGGTTTTGCTTTGCCTGTCTATGATATGAAGTGTCTGAAGGAAGAGGGAGTGGAAAGGAAAAGGAAATGAGTTATTTTTTCTCTCCCAAGGTGAAGCAAGGCTTGCAGACAGGGAAACCCAACAACTGTTGACTGTATTCATCGTGGTACTTGAAACAGCAGGGGAAACAGACAAAATCACGACATATAACTTCAGTTTGTTGGTACATGTTCATGAATCCCAGTGAGGCTGGGCCTTGGAAAGTAATGCAGTAACTTGGGTGCCAGCTTTTGGTAGTGAGAAGGGACGTCATTCTGTGGAAATGCATCTTCACATGGAGTGGAAATACCTTTTCCTTGGACACTGTTTAGTAAACACGATCTAGCAGTCAGTTCAGCGATTGCTAAACAAGGGGTTGACTCCGAAAACTGAAGCAAGGAGTGTATCGGTGACAAATACTCTTGGCAAGATCAGAAGGTGAATAATGGTCTGGAGGTTTGACCCATAAATAACCAGGCTGGACTTGTTTATTAATACAGAGTACAAATCTCCTTTTGGCTGTAGAACTTTTCTCTTTCTCTATCATTTGTAGATGCCAGTAGATTTTTGTCGTTTTCTTTGTTTATTTCACATTTAAGTTCTGTACCTTCTCTTCTTTTATTTAAAAGAATATGGGTATAAGTCATTATTACTGTCTCCATAAGTAAAATGAACTAAAATCTTTGTGCCTTCATGCAACAGACGATACTTTTTTCTATAACCTTATTTCTCTTTTCAGAAGCAGTTTGTAGGAAATGGAAGTTCAAGAAATTATCTCTTCATAATGTCAGTTATTTCTCTGTATTAAAATAATAAAATTATAGAAATATAGAATAATTTGGGATGGAAGGGACCTCTGGAAGTCATCTGATGTAATCCCTGCTCAAAGCAGGGCTAATTTAGGTGAGGTTGCTCAGGGCCTTTTCCAGTCAAGTTCTGAACATCTCAAAGTGTGATGAAACCACAACTTTTCCTGGCAATTTGTTCTGATGCTTGACTGCTTTCACAAACCAATCAAATAAAAATTCCTTACATCTAATGAAAATTTCCCTGTTATAACTTTAAATTTGTTACCTCTTATCCTATACTTACCTCTTCAAGAAGAGTTTGGCTCTGTCTTCTCCCAGGTAACAAGTGATAGGACAAGGGGAAATGGCCTCAAGTTGCAGCGGGGGAGGCTTAGATCGGATATCAGGAAAAATTTCTTCACTGAAAGGGTGGTCAAGCATTGGAACAGGCTGCCCAGGGAGGTGGTGGAATCACCATCCCTGGAAAGTGTTCAATAAACCTGCAGATGTGGTGCTTAGTGACAGGGTTTAGTGGTAGACTTGGCAGTCCTGGGCTAAAGGTTGGACTTGATGCTCTCAAAGGTCTTTTCCAACCTAAATGATTCTATGACCCTCTCTCTGTATTCTCATGAGGTAGTTGAAGACAGCAGTAAGTCTCCCTCCCCCTACCTTAACCTTGTCATCTCAGGACTGAACAAGCCGATTTCTTTCAGCTTTTTGTGATATCTCATATACTTAAATCAGCTTATCATCTTGGTTGTCTTCTGATGGACTCACTCCAGTATGTCAATGTCCTTTTTACTCTGGGGAGCCCAAAACTGGAAGTGGTACTCCATCTGCAGCCTCACAAGTGATGACTGGAAAGGATTAATCAATCATTACTGATTATTCCTTTGAAGGCTGAAATTGCCTTCAAGTGAACTGTTGCAATGAAGGGTTAAACACCAGAGAGCTCATGCTGGGCTGAGTGACAACACAGTCTCTGTTCCAAAGTAAGGGACTGTTCAGTGTAGCTGAGCATCACAATCAGGAGAACTTAGCCCAAAGCTTTGCTGATGGTGCAAGAATCTGAATAGGTTGCAGTTTGCTTTTTCACAACAGTATGGGCTTTGCAGTGCTGACAAAGGTGAAATCTTTTGCTAGTAAGCAAATGACAGTTGAGTGCATTAAGGACTGATACTGCCAAAGAGGAAACATAAGCAACATTTTTCTCACAGTACTCGTTGTTAAAGCAATAAACAACTGACTACTAAAAGTGACAGTAATGTGATTTTCCAGTTAAATGAAAATAAATTATTATTGAACTTGCTCAGCTGCACAGAGATAACTCTAAATTATAATACTGTAGGTGGAATGCTAGGATTTTAGAAAAAGTTAGAAAACTGAAGTTGCCCATCTCTATAGGGAAGAATTGCAGATAGCAAAATTCTGCCTTTTGTACAAATGACAGTCACTGAGAAAAAAATTACATCTATTCATGCATTTTTACCTTAATTCAGAGAAGGTGTCTTTGTAAAAGTTACAGTTTGGAAAGTGACTGTAAATTGATGTAACGTATACGTTGGTTGGGTGAATGAACGAGTGGAGACATCGCATAATACCAGAAGTAGAACAGACAGACAAGCAAAAAATGTTTAGAAGTTTCAAGATAAGCCAGAATAAAGCATTTTATATTTAAACTTTTCTTTGCTGTCATTTGCATTTCCATCCAGATCAGTGCCTTGAGATAGCAGACACTTGTGAGCAATCTTCCAGTTTTCTATTTAGAGAATAGTCATAGGTCTGCTTTTAGTAGTAAAGAGCACTATCTGAAAAACCTACAAAGATGCTGAGGAACCTTCTGAGTTTCTACACAGCAGAGAAAGCTGCCTTTGGAACTTTTGCTTGTTACGTCTGCAGTTTTCCACTTATAGACCATGTACTTCAGCATGTGTTAAGGTTTCCTTACCCTTACTAAGCTGAGAACTTCCGGGGACCCTCTTTTTTCATGATGGCAAGATTTTGCAACCAGAAGAGACATTGACTGCTGGCTTCCAATTCTTGTTGATTTTGGAACAGTCTTATAATTTTTTTTAAATTCTTTAGGCACTGTCTGAAACCCTCAGCTTTCAACCCAAATCACAAAATGAGCAACCTTAGTTCAGCATCCCAAGTTACAAAATGAAATTTAAACATGAACATTTATATCACCCACATAAAAAAGCTGAAATATGCTGTAGTTCTGCTCTTTGAATGTTTTATGGAACAATAATTATGGATCTGGCTGTAAGCAGTAGAAACAAATGCAACTGCCTGAGTATTGTATGCAGATTTTACAGTATATATAGACTGTGTGTTTACTGTAAGCTATCATTGTTCTAGAAAGTGCATACATTGTGATTATGAAGTATGGAATAAATCTTCTTTAATCAAAACCACGGTTTTCAAGTTTAGAATGTCCAAATTAATAAAACAGATTATATATAGGAAATTTAGTGTTTGAACATTTGAAAACACTGATGAAATGTATATTAATATTCCATTGAGTACCATAATAAAATTTGGACCACTGGTTCCACCCTGAGATGTACCATTTCAGACCAGTATGGTCCTGCGTTTATGTAGGTTGTTCACCGGTACACTGGTTGTCCTGTCAGCATCAGAGGATAAACAAAAGACTATCAATATAATCTAGCAAAACCCATTCACACTTATGTATGTTTGTGCTGATTTACTCTAATACTTTGAGGAATATTTTTTATATTCTAATGTGTTTGATAAACTGAATCTCTCCTTATAAATATAAGGGCAAGGAGAATAACTTCCTTTTTTCTTGGGTTTTGCATTGTTTACTTGTGACATTTAACAAACAACAAGCAATAACAGTTACAGTGCCACAGGGAGACACTGTTGTCCAAACCATCATTTCCTATGTCTTCATTTTCCCATATATAATCTAATTCTTTTCTACAATTGTAAAGAGTCTTGAGAGTTTCAGAGTGAAAAAAATATTACAAATGTATAGTTTATGGGTTGTTCCTGACAATCGTAGGTCAAATTGCAGGATACATAAGTGTAAGGAATCAATTATGATTGTTACAACTCATCTTTGGAGAAGAATTTTAGATCAGAAAAGAGTTAGGAAATTTTGTTGAAAGGTGATTTTTTTCACAAAAATGGAACATACTCTTCTTTTGCAGACTGTCAAAAAAAGAAGTATGTTTGGAAATAGATGTAAGAAAGGCCTTAACTGCACTGCAGATACTTGTTCCCAGTATAGCATTGAAAAAGTTTGGTTTTCTGCATTTTTGTTGATGCTCTCCTTTCACAAAAATTATCCATATTCTTACATCATTTATATTGCAAGCATGTCTCCAGTTGTGTCTTGTAGAAATGCGCACAGGATATAGCAACTAAAAATGCTGTTCTTGAGATCTCTTTTCAATGTTTTTCAGATACCCATGTGACTTGGTGTTCCATCAACAACCTTTTCCCTAGTTTGAAGGTTCTTTTAATTTTGTCCTTTCCATTCTTGAATTATTTATTTATTTCCATATTTTTTCTCTTTCTCTTGTCCATTTGCTATTTAATACGTTGATTATCCCTTCATATGAACAGAGGCAGAACTGTGGTAATGCTCTTACCATAATCTATTTATGTAACATTTTGGGCTAGGCTCTCCTTTTCCAAAAGGGAATAGCTTCTGTGAGTGGGTGTATATCTCTTCTTGTTACATAGATCATATGGATTATGAAATATTTTCTTTTCCATTTGGTGAGGGTCTCCAGTAAAGAAGTTTGGAGCAATGTTATGTTCAACGCTGTCCCTTCCATCCTCCCAAGGTATGTTTTTGCTGTATTCTCCATAGTCTTAGTAGGCAGTGGAAGGAATAAATGACATCCTAATTTTAAACAGCTTAAAATTGTATCTTTCACCTTAATAGTGCAGTTATTGAAGGCCTTGGCAAACCTGTAACATGCATTATTCCAACATTGTGTGTGGAAATACTGCAAGAGCCTTACAGTAGTCTCAACTGGGCAGCTAATTAATGCTCAGTATATTCTGTCAGATTGTTTATGTCCTGTATATGTCACACTTCAGAAACGTAACTGCTAATGTTTGTGATGATAGGTACAGTGACATAGTATACAGCCATCATTACTGTTAACAGACTGTATCTCTTCCATTACCTATATAGCCTTTACACATAGACATCTGCATTGCTCTTTGTTATCCTAGGAGCTGCTTTGCTGGAGCAGAGGAACCAGCTCAGGTGCCCCTGCACCACACCATCCAGTGCCGCCAAAGTGTCTGCATCACCCTTAATAATGGAAGACTGTGTCGTAGCCCCTCCTCATTCTGCCACTTCCAGTTTATTTGTACTTTTAATTAACCATGCATGCCGTAATGAACACTTTTGTTTCATTTCTTAGCAGATTCATGAGACTCTGAAGTCTAAAATAACACAGAAAAGGAGAGCGAGAGTCCTACGCCCGGAGTATTTCTGCAGCTATAGCTATTTATAAGGCTTTGTGCTCATCCACCATGAGTTTGCATAGCTACTTGTTATCCATGCTTTGCTACATTCAGCCAATACGCCCAGGAGCTCTGTCCCGATTCTTGAGAAGATACCTCCTCTGTTTCTGCCAAAGGGGGTGGAGTACAGCAGCAGTAGGTCAATACAGCCTAAACTGACCACATACTGTGTACGCCTCGTTCCATGTCTGTCCTCTGTTTCTGGTATGGTCATTGTTAACCTGCAGAATCACTAATAGCACCTTATTGAGTGTTTTCTCACAATTCCCATTTGAAAGGCAATTGCAGATTACATTGTGTACATGCTAATAATAAAGCTTGAACTGTCCTGTGCACAGAGCTGTGACATTGATTTCTCTCTCCACCCACCAAGTGTTAGTCTCCAATTCCTAACTGCTATGTCATCTGAAATTCAGGGCTTTGCAGTGGAGGTAGAAGTAAAATCAAGAGACAAACAATGAATTTTCCTGTCTTTATATTTCCTTGTTCCTCTCCATGGAAACTGATAAGCACTTAGCCCCCCCCACCCCATCCACCCCTCTCTCTGAGGAATCTAAGTAAACTGAAGGATACATGGGTATTTGTCTATGCATATGGTACAGATTTATTAAAACAGCAATGTCACGTATATAAAATGCATAGGGACACAAGAAACAGAAGACTTGCACCACCTTTCAGTTTGCTTCTGTAGTCCCTGTTCACAGTGATTAGAGGTAGATCACTCCTACTATAAATAAGCAAGTTAGTATGAGCCACAGTTGCAAAAACAAATTTGCACCATTACAGGTAGCAATTAGACATTAATTTTTGTTTACCTGTTCAGATACAAATCCAGAACAGAAGGGTTCCCAGTTTTTCCCACTTTGTGTGAGGCCAATTCTGACATTGAAGCAGCTGCATAGAAGATGTAGGACTTATTTTCAAATATCTGTTAAAGATGATAGCGGTCGTATGAGGAAAAGGTTTATCAGAAATCAACAAGTATTAAAAGATTAGCAGATTCTCTTTTAACTAGTAACACATATTATGCATGTCTTTCCTTTTTTTTATTTCCTGTCATATTGTGGCAAGTAGGTCTAATTTTTTTGTATCTCTTTTTGCCTAACACTTCTAAGGACTTAGATACTTACAACTATCTCACCGTCCAGTAGATGTCAAGTACCTATACAGATTTTCACTAAGTTGAATAAAGTGATATATCTGATGGATGTGTTGTTTTGACAGAACTATCAGAGACAGGATCTGTAAGTGTAGATTTACAGATCTATACCGAATCAGGAATGTAGGAGATACAGTTAGATGTGAAGCTTAGTAAATATTACCAAATTTTCAGTCATCTTCTGTTCACCCTGGGTACGGTACCTGATAAAACATAGCTATCTGCAAGTGAGTAAGCAAAACAAAACCACCGTAACCTTGTTTTTGGATAACTGAGCCTACCTTAATGTCAGTGTTGGTGGAATTATTTTAAATGCTTCCAAGGAAATGAACTTCCAAGAAAAATAGAAGTGGCGTCAGAGCACTCAGTTATAGATCAGGCACGATGATGAGTGCACCAGGTAGTGAAGTGGTATACGGGAAAAAGAAACATGATTGTTTGAGGGAGTTCTCTAAAACATACTCTGTGAAGTACAAATTGCTACCTAACCTTTGAGCTTATAGCCTTGTATCGTCTGCAAGGGAGTATGGGCATGTATATTGGAGGGCAGGAACACTGTGATCAGAAGTAGCACTTTTGTGGATGTAAAAACCTGTGAGGCAGAGGAGGCCCTGGCAGCTGCAGATCAGCTCTCCCACCAACTGGTGCCACTGGTTTTGTAACAAGAAGTGGTCACCTGTGCAGCCACTGAGCTTAACTCATCCATTTCCACTGAATGAAGAGATGTCCCTGAGGAGCTCACCAACACAGTGACAACTGAGTCAGGGGAGTAGCTGCTGAACTATTTTGCAGATTTCAGTATGATATTCTGCATGTGTTTGAAAACTGGAACTGCGTTTCTCATTCAGCCAAGAAAACCAGAGTCTTGTAGTGTTTTTCTACTTCATAGTCTCCCCCTACCCCCTACCTTTGTATAATGCAAGCAATGTGGAAAAACTGCTTCAGGTGGCAACTGAAGATCCAGTAAACAAGTAAACTTTGGGTAGATGTAAACACTTGCCGAGTGAGATGTTTACTGTGACCAACTTCTATTTATATAGACGCCCACATTTAACTGCAGAGCTGTTTCCTCTCCATTACCTTCATACTGGTGCGTATGATCTGTCTTGAATATATCAGTTTCAAGAGCACAGTTTTGCTTTCTGACATGAAAAGTAGCGAGTATTTGAATCTTCTTATGTAAGTGTCAGTCTGGTCACTCATTTCTCTTGCTAATGGCACTCAGAAAAATCTCGTCTCTCTGTGGCCATGAATTATATCCTGCCTGACCTCTGGTGGTTATCTTCATGAATTGAGTCTAACTGATGAAGTTCACTTAGTTTGGCAGTCAGGAAAGGGGTGAGCATAGGTTTAAGACTACCTCAGCTTTGAGAGGGTGTAATACACAGAGAAACTAGATGGGATTCCAGGACCAGGTATCAATTAAGGCTGTTGCATGAAGGATGGCATGATTGGTTGCACGTGGTTGAAGACTTCAGCTCACTGCATGTGCTTAAGCATATCTTCTCCACATCTGTGTTGAAATAATACCTAGCTATCTTTATAAATTGCTTTGAGATCTATGGCTAAGTTTTTCATGAATTTAGATAGACTTGATCTACTAGTGGTGAGAGCTAGGGCACAAAACAGATGCTATCCTGACCTGATGTTATCAAGCAGCAATGGCATCTTCTGGATCTATGTAAGGGTGTGTGTACTCTCAGTGCATTGTATTCATCATATACCCTTGTCTATATACTCAAAGGTTATCTCTATTGCTTGTAAAATCAAATGAAGACATCACTGTAGTCATATATCTTACCTCTTTGCAGGTAATTATGAAGCATGCCTGTATGCATGCATGTACATGTAGATTATGCAGACATGTGTACATATTTCTGCATGCTGAATCTGCATGCAGATTTCTTTATGCTGTAATGCTATTTCTGTGGGTGCAAAATCAGTCTGTTGTCCCCAAACGTGTTTTTCCTTTGAGCATTAGTCATATTCGTATTAAAGGTAACTGTCTGCTTAGCTAACAATTGCAATAACAAACTATGGATGAAACATGAATAATTCATAATCACCAGAACAGACATGGAAATAACCAAGAGTTACCTGAGAAACGAATGGGCACGTAATCACACTACCGTTGCAGTGACTTGTATCGCAGCAGCTCAGCTCCACCAAATTCCCAGATGCTGCTGCACTTTTCCACCCAGAATCATTTTGGCTACATTTGCTGTGCTAATAGAAAAACTATCTTGTTGTTAAATGTGTATCTACTTCTAAAAAATGATCCACTATATATAGCTTTTCTCCTAGAAGAGTGAATGTGGCTTTAGAATGCTTAATGTCAGTGCATACGCCAATTTCTCTTGGTAATGATTTTAACATAAGCAGTTCTGCTTCAAAATGTTGATGTTACAGATTTTTTTTTAACCTAATATTAAATGTTTCCTGTCTGTATTACAGATACTGAAATCGGTAGGAGAAGCATTCCTGTATTTCAGGAAGGGTTTCTGATGAAAAGACTCACCAGACTGGGTAATGATATAAAATCTCAGTGCACAAATGTGTGAACACCTGAGAGCTTTCTGTGCAAGTGGCAAAAGTAAACAGGAGAAAGTGTAGGAAAGTACTTTAAGTAACAGTAAACAGATTTTTTTTTTCTTTTCTCTGAAGCCTGTCACTGATGTACCTAACTACTGCTTTAATAGATTAAATTTTAAATTAAATTTGCTGTTACTGCACCTTGTGTGGTCAATGAACCAGCCCTGGTATTTGAAGCATTAGCTTAGTAAACTGCAGCTTTGAAGCTGAACTGAAAGTCCTGTGGAATATTCCACACTACCATAATCAAGTAACTGTTCTATGTGCTTATGGTTAGGGGAATTTATACTATGATCATGTGACATAAAAATAAGAGCAGGAACTAGTATTTCAAGTCAGTATGAAAGAATCTCAAGAGAATAGAATCTGAATTAAAACTATTTAATACAAAATATTAGTGGATTAACCATGAGATTGGAAGCAAGAAACTTCTCTCATCCATCGGCAGTTTTGATATTATCTACTTCTATATCCTTGGGCTAGTAATTTTAAACATATTCTGTCAAAATTTTCTGAATCAGGAAATTATGTGATTTAAGTATATAATATCTGTGCAGAGTTTTGACCATGATAAGCAGGCTTTACCTGCTCAAGATCAATTTTAATGAGAGTAGATTAAGATTGCCAAGGTCAAGCACTTCTAAATTAGGATGTACCAGACTGATTATTGTCCACTTTACCATTATTAACCAGTGGCTAAAATTCAGCAAAATTAAGAGGAATTGGGATGATGAGCAGGCAGCCTTAATTAAAATCATCACTCACAGCATCTCTGAGGTAAAGAATTAGATAGAGGAAAAGGATAAAATCAGTTTTAGCCTTGCTAGCAGAGATGGGTATCCAAACAGTTGGGTTTGATGGTACTGTAAATTAGCTTTCTAAGAATCTAAGAACTGGATTTAATCTACACTGATTTTTTGAAATAATTGCTTATTTTACTAGTAAACTTCAAATAAAACATGTTATTCCGTTGCCCTTGGTTCATTATGTATCTGAAAAGATACAGGACACTTTATTTAGGAATCATGTATTTTTCACAGCTGTCCTTAATGGAGTGATTCCAATTGAAGGAAACAGAAAGAGTTAATTTATAGATGTCAGCACAGTACCTGTAACAGAATGTAGATGGAAGGTTTGTACTGCTGTCTTGCCAGTAAGCTGCCTGGGCCATCTTCAAATAGATAGAAGTCAGTATTGCCTTCCTGTCAGAGTGGATGGAGGCAGCAGTTAGCTCATGCTTCCATCCTTAATGCAATGTTGGAGTGTTAATTTTGGAGGAGCCATTACTGGGAGGAATGCTTAGAGATATTTTTGGGGAATGGCATAGTGATTTTGTACCTTTTTTAATGAGGTGGTAATTAGATTGAGTTCAGCTGGAAGCTGTTCTGCACCAGGGTGGGGAGATGAGGGAAGAGAGGGATGTTACAGGGTCCTGTCTGAACCTCAATAAGAAAGACACAACAACAAACATCTTAATAAGAGAACTGCTTTAATAAGACAGAATAATAAGGCTATAGATAGCAAGTAAATCTTATGTCCCTTCAGATGCTGGGCACATTACATTTGTGGGGCACGGTATGGGGCCTGGATATATTTTCCTACAGTACACTGTGGAGAGAAGCTCTCCCTTTTTGTCATTCGAGCTAATGTATCATTTCCCTACAAGAAAACAATTGTTCCTACAGGTTGTTTTTATGAGAACTCACTGCACTTATAGACAGAGGCAAGGCCAGGCAGGTGGTGCCAGCGCCGGTATCAAGTGGGATCTGCCTGCAGGCTCCTGGGTTGTAAGGATCTGGCTGAGGTTATCCTGCAGCCGGGGATGCTGTGCAGCACAACGGGCCTGAGGGCCAGGCTGGACACGAAGCACAGCACAGGCTGGTTAGTGCCTGTGCAGGTTAGTTGTCATGCGGATCGCTGGCTCCCAAACGTGTAGTGGTTTCTTGGTCTGGATCGATCCAGAAGAGGGGGAAAAAAGTTGAATTTCTCAGTGATGTACCATCTTTTTTGACTTGCATCCCTCTGCAGGGACCACAGACAAATTGACATGGCTTTATGCAGAGTTTTGCTAGCACAAGGGCTGAGTAACTAACTCCAGAGTATTCTCATTTCTTTCCCTGTTTTTCTCCTGGCATTCCAGTAAGCAAATTTTCATTTACTTCACACACAAATGCACATTTTTTCCTGTTGCCTGGCTTTGCTTTATATAAGTATTTCTTATGTAAACTGTGTCTAAAACATGTTTTCCGAACTGAGCTTTTCAAATGCAGGAGGCAGTACTGAGATCTGTGGAAATGATGCATAGCTGACAAGCTATAGGATTTTCATGCAGTTTTGTATACAGTTTTCATGTTATTTCCAGATCAGAAGCTAGGATTTCACTCCATGCATTACAAATCAACTCTAAGCAAAACTTCAGGCACAAGCTTTTGAATGGATAGAACATCTAAAATTTTCTCTGTAATATACTCATGTGCAAGGAGTTAAATATCCTGAAAAATTAAAAGTGAAAAAGTGACATCTGACATTTAAAAAATAAGTCTATTAAAATAATGCTAGGTAATCAAATAAACTGTGTGCAAATTTGACAGTCGAACATCCCCAGGCTGTTAGGAAATGCAACATCCCTCCCTGAGTTTCCACAATTTTGAGGTAACATTTCAATTCTTACTATAGGAACGGAAGGAGATCAAATAGCCAGCAGTGACAAGGTACATTATGAAATTCACAATAATGGGCAATTTTTTTGTTAAAAGGCAGACTTCTACTCTCTAGAAAAATACTTATTTGCTGTCAAGTTCAAAAAGAGGACTGTTGTACATGAAGGGACCAGATTCATTAAAACTAGTTGGAGAAGATGAAAATAACACCTTGTATTGTCACTGTCACTTCTTGTGGATTGCAAAGGATTGACATGCAGGGTGAGTATGAAGGTTTATCGACACCACTGTTTATTTTGTCCCAAGAGCAGGAATGATGAGTACGTCTACACATCTGTCAAGTCTCGGCCACTCAGCATGAGCTCCATTCACCTGGCGCCTCCTTCACTCCTCCCCACTCCAGAGCTTGCGTCTCCCATATTGACAAGGCTTGTCTTTGACAAATCAACCCGATACCCCTATTAAGGGCAACTGTGAAGGAGATGCCAATGAGGTCATGGGCTGAGGTCATGACATGGAGAAAAAACAGAGTTACCATGTTGCTGCCAAGGAGCTGGTTACTGGTCAGACCTGGCATGTAATGTTGTCCCATTGAGTGGCACAATCTGCAGCCACAGCCCAGAGCTGTGGCTTTTCCCAGCTGCATGACCTGAAGCACCAGAAATGTCTCTCACCTGATGGGAAGAGGCAGCACTCCCTCTTGATCCCCAGAAAAAGAAGTCTGGGAGGTCTGCATGTGCTCAACAGCAGAATAGCTGAAGGCATTTACTGAACCTGGTTTCTAGTGTGAATTTGCTTGACAAACGCATTTGTCTGCTTCCAGATTGGGGTCTCATTTTAGGTGTCCTCAGGATCTGAAAGGATTCACGTCTCCACTCTGGACTGTGGTTGGAACCATCTGTAGTGTCTATAGAACTTTAATCTGTGGGGATTTTTTTCCCCAAGTGTTATAGCTATGTGACATGATAGCTGTTAAAAGTTTAATGTAGAAAACAAAGCTCAGTTTATAAATAAGAAGAGCTGTGAAGAGGCTAGAAAACATATGCTATTATTTTGCAAATAATATTTTCATTTAATACATCATTTTATATAGACTACCTTCCTTTGATCTATATTTATTATCTGCCAGTTGCCTTGAAATGAGAAATGTAACTACTTTGATAAATGGATTTGAAAAGTTATCTAGTTTCATGGTAGCTTCTCTAAGTTACCATTACATGCTTTGCTGAAATGTTATTTGGTAACTTTCTGAAGGAGTACTTTGGTGCTCTGGGGCAGTGATAGCTCTCTCTTTTTCACTGTACGTGAAAGGACATGTGCGAGGCAGGCACTGCTTCGCTTTCCTCTGTGCAGATAATTGTTAAAATAGTCCACTACTCTCTTCACTGGCTAGTGGAGGTCACCCATTTAAACTGCTTCTTCAGACCTTTAAAAGACACCCTAATTTTTTTTTTTTCTTAAATTTGTAGTGATCCGTGACATTCAGTTTTATCTTGAGCTGAATTTCTCAACCAAAAGAAACTTACATGCTTGCTGATTTGCTTCTTAGATGATATACTTCAGAGTTTTTAAAAATAGTAATCCTTTTTACTTAGGTTAGAAATGTTCCTTTATAGTGGATCATTAGCTCAGCAGCAGAATTTTTTGCATCTGATACTGTAGTGATACAGTGACAGTTTTTCAGTCTCCATATCTCACACCAGAGATGACAAGGTCTTGCAGGGCCAGCACTGAGCTGAGGAAGGACAAGGCAGCTAAAGGACAGTGTCTTCAGGGGATTCTTCCTCACTGTACCTAGTGAGGACTTTCCCACTGACTCCAGCAGCTGCAGGCTCATGATGTATGACCAGAACCAAAGGCCCATGTATCAATGGTAGTTTTTCATGCAACTTGGAATGAAACAGCCTGAAGAGATTCCATGTGCAGGATATGACCCTAATTATATCTTGATGTATCCAGAGACTTGCACCTGTGATTTTATTTATAAGAGAGCACTCTTGCTCCCTAAGTGCTATTATTTCTTCAGCCTACTGCCTGTCAGGAGATAGGGGGCTGGGAAAAGTAAGGTACTTATTTGAGGAAACAGTCCAAAACCACAATGCTTTCAGGCACTTTCTGTACTTTTGTTTCAGCCAAAGACACCCTGTGGTATTGCTACCTGGTAAGAAAGGACTGTCCTGTTTTTTACTATTGCAAATGGCATTCTCTTAACGTTGACCTGTTATTTATCTTATGCAGATAATTAACATTTTAATATATATATTGCAAATTTTGTCAACACAATTTATTCTTCACTATGGTTTCTTGAATCTCTTTTTCCTCCTCCCTTTTCACCAACAGGTCTAGTACCATCACTGGCTAAAATACCTATCTCTATTCGTCACAGTTAGATGTGCAGATTTATAGTGCATCAGCTGTACACTGTTTTATGGTACCTGCTTTATGTTTGAGTCATCCATCTCAAGACAAAGAACTGAAGCAGGACAAAATAAAAATATAAGTACCTTTCTAAGCACTCTGCAACTTAAATAATCCCTTTTCAAAAATGCTGAAGGAGATTGGCAAGGATATGGCAATGGAATTTAAGTTCATTATTCATTATAATGGAGTGAGCTGGGAGGGGAAAAAAACTGCCTTGTGTGGGTGTATTCACATATAACAGGCAGGAGAGGAAGCCAGAGTTCTTAAACTGAAAACAATGAGCCATTTGTTTCTGGATGGGTCAAGCAGAGAAGAAGGTTCAAATTTTGGAACTAAGTTTTTTGAGTGAATGTATTGTAGGCATTTAATATATTTTTTTTTACTGCTTCTCTACATCTTATTACTAGTAGTAAGGTTATTTTCTGTAATCTTTTTTTTTTTTTTTTCTTGCCTACAACATTTTTTTGAAGGCCATTTACTTAACCATTTCTTTACGCAACGCCAGATATTTACATGCGAGGAGAGAGGGCTGCGCTCTAGTGGGCTCTGAAGTTATTGCAGCTTAAAGGGCGGCAGTAGCGGGACCTTTGTCAGACGTTGGCTGTGCTTAGGTTAACTGACAAAAATATTTGCCTTTGGAATGTAAAGTTCAGGCCAGCTAGAAAATATGTCAATGTGCCAGTTCAGCAGGGGAAATAAGTGCGTCCTTCGCCATACATTATTTCTTCTGTTATTTTAAGATCTTTCTTCAGCCTTGCTTAACTACAGGCAAGGAAGTTGAAACCTTGTGCTGAATCAGGGTCTGTATGTGAAAGGTAAAGTTATAATATGAATATGGAGGAAGGTAATTTAAAAACAGGAGGAAAAGGTAACAAAATCCTTTTGTTACTGTTATATTGCTAACTGTCATACAAAACGCTTTTTGCTAAGAGCAGTGGATGTGATACAGCTCCCGAAGAGCAAATCCGATGCCAGAGTCACAGGTTTCCATTGTATTTGCCTGAAAGAGTAGCAATTTAGACCCAAGTGAATAATTCACAGTGAACAATTTATCTGATGAGCTTGGCATTTTTCTTAGATCATGAAATATCCATGAGCAAATTGTAGCTTCCTTACATGTACCCATTTTTTCGGTTTGATGAGTGCGTTTTTGAATTTTTCTCTTTCAAGCCTGTGATTGACAGAAGTGCTTTAAATACAGACTGTGTTGTAATTGGTCATACAAGTGTAGACATTTTTGTGTTTTCTGACTCTTGGGATGCTCTTTTGCCTCCATTATCTCATACTAAATGTGATGGAGACACTCAGCACACCTAGAGCTTTGGGATTTCTCCCCTACAATTCCTCCTCCATTCCCTGCCTTTTTAAACTAAATAGACTAAATGTGAATATTGGTGTATATATATGAAGAAAACATGAAAAATACATGAAGAGAAATTATGTGGGTAGGAAAATTACCAGAGGGCTGAGTGAGACAATTGTTGAGAGAAGGCTGATTTGAGTTTCTGGGTATCCTATCCACCTGCCTGGTTGGTTATATTTAATTATCCTGTTTTGAAGATATATTTTCTGTCTGTCAGTCTCTCTATTTTTCCTCCATTTTTTTTTCTTTCTCCCCCCTCCTCACTCCCAGTCATCAGTGCCAGTAAACTGTCTGACAAGAGTCCTTCTGTAACACAAGAACAAGAAGACGCACAAACATTACTGAAATGAATTTCATTAAAACTATGAATGAACTTCAGCAGATATTTTTCTTGCACTCATTTGTTCAGTTCTTGTGGTAACGTAAAAGAGCTGCATATGTGTGACAGCTGAGGAAGGCATGGAAAGGCTAGCTTATTAAAGCTTTTTCTGTAAAAAGAGATTCCGTCATAGCACTAGCAAGCTCCTGTTATAATTTTCTGTGTCAGCTAATACTTGGAGATAGAATGATGAAGCTTTTCTACAAAAGGAAGAAATCACCAGCCAGGGAAACAAGAAAAGGAACAGAAGGAAAGGAAAGCAAGATCTTATGCCAGATGCTCACTTGCAGCTGATTGATTATATAGAGTCATTCTAACACAATGTACTAACTTGCCCAGCTGGGTGTGTGCCTGCCTAATATGACAGTGTTACTGTTAACAGGAAAGAGGTGCTGGGCTTGAGGGTTCAAATAAGGATTTGGAAATCTAGGGCTTAGTCCCTAGTTCTGGCTGAGACACCTGTGCTGTTTTAGACAAGTCTTCCCCGTGTTTGTCTTCTCTGTGTGTAAAATGGGTGTCTACCCCCTTTTCTTACCTGCTGTCATACCTGTATTGTCTGCGGTCCTCATGGGTAGAAACTGTTTCTAGCACAAGGTGATTGTTTTAACAGTTAGAGTTGTGGGTAAAATTAATTACTTAGCAGCAGATATCAGGCCTTATATTCAAAGGGTGTCTGTCAGCAGTGCCAGATGAAAAGCACCCTTAGCCACCTTCAGTTCAGGAAGGGAACAATTTTTCCCACCCTACTGCCTCTGGCTTCTCACCATCACCTGGTTCTCCATGGGATCATGTTCATCTCCCACCCTCAAATCAGCTCTAGCTTTCACTCCCCAGTACACGCTGTGAGCTCCTCGGCAAGCAGAGGTCCTGGCGCATGTCCATCTGGGGCAATGACAATAACCTGTACAGTGATCAAGCTCTCTACTAAAAATCATGTAATATTTACTTGGAACAAAATGTTTTTAAGAGAAATGTATTACAAAGCCAGTAAACGCAGAATATGTGTATACTTGCTCTTTTTCCTAAGTCCATTTTCCTAATGTTTCCTGAATCCAAGGCGGCTGAATATCCTGAAGCTCTCTCCACAGACTCTGCCTGTCATACTGGCTTCAGTTCTGGTAGAATCATAGAATTATTTAGGTTGGAAAAGACCTTTGAGACCATCAAGTCCAACCTTTAGCCCAGGACTGCCAAGTCTACCACTAAACCCTGTCACTAAGCACCACATCTGCAGGTTTATTGAACACTTTCCAGGGATGGTGATTCCACCACCTCCCTGGGCAGCCTGTTCCAATGCTTGACCACCTTTTCAGTGAAGAAATTTTTCCTAATATCCAATATAAACCTTCCCCACTAGAACGTGAGGCTGTTTCCTCTTGTCCTGTTGCTAGTTATCTGGGAGAAGAGACCAACATTCACCTGCCTACAGCCTCCTTTCAGGTAGTTGTAGAGAGCGATAAGGTCCCCTCTTCAGCGTCCTCCTCTGCAGGCTAAACAGCCCCAGTTCCCTCTGCCGCTCCTCATAGCCTTGTGCTCCAGACCCTTCACCAGTTTCATTGCCCTTCTGTGGACACGCTCCAGCACCTCAATGTTCCTCTTGAAGTGAGAGGTCCAGAATTGAACACAGTATTCGAGAAGTGGCCTTACCCATAATTGACCTTCCTTCCCTTCTTCAGAAGTTCTTTTGGCCTGCAGCCTTCCAACTTTGTTAGGAGAGTGATTACTATGTACTGCAGCTAGGGTGCTTGAAGCTAACAACGTGCCTGCCACATTCTCCGAGGAGTGTGCTGTGTGTCCCCTGTCTCCTCTAGATATGTTGTGTAGCTTTTCTGCATGCACTCCCAAAACCCCAAATCAGTTTTCAATCAGTAAGTTCCTGTAAGGCACAGTGATACCTCACTGTAAGTGTACAGTGACTAACCACCTGGGCAATATCCCTACTGTAACCTGCAATATTTATGCCATGACTGCGTATAGGTAGTCCTATATTATTACCCAGAAGTTCCATATTTGAGACTATAAGGACGTGAAAAATGTCCTACTAACTCAGACTGATGGTTGGCACTAGGAGATGTTGTTTGGAGAGGGTGTGTCAGTCTTAATGCTTTCTTCAGTACGTTCCCTTTATACTCTACCCATCCAGCATTATGGTACTAGGGTTTTTAGAGGTATCTGCTTAGAGACCTGTTATCCATGACTTTGCCCAACCATTTTTTAACCTGCGGATACACTATCTACACTCAGGAGTTCCTTTGATGACAAATTCCAGAGGTTCATTACCCTCTATGTTGAGAATGACTTTCCTTTATCCATTTTAAATTGATTTCTGAATGGTTTTGATGGGTATCCTCTAGCTCCTGTATTGTGGTATGGTGAATAATAGTTCTTCATTCATTTTATCCACTGCTGTAATTATTTTGTAAATCTTTATCTCACCTTCTGTCATCCTTTTCTTCTCCAAATTGAAGGCTTCCAGCCTTAGTGTCTTCTCATGAAGTAGATGCTCCACCACCATAATCATCTTAGCTTCCCTCCTCTGTACCTCCTCTACCTCTACTACATCTTTCTTGAGTTGCAGGGACCAGAACATCACACAGGACTCAGAATGTGGGCAAACAAAGGTTTTAAATAGCAATAAAATAATGCCCTTTGTCTTGTTATCAGTACCTTTCCAAATGATGTCAATTTTTTTTTTTTTTTTTGCATTTGTTGACAGCTGTTACATATTGAATTGATCCTCAGCTGTTTCTGTGATCTTTTCAGTGAACTGTCTGGCAGTTCTCAGTTTGGTACCCTGTAACCATGGCTCAGGTTACTCTTTTCCCAGGTTCATTGCCTTACATTTGTTGCAAAACACATATCTAGACTCCTGCAAAACATTTTTCTATACTGTCACTCTATTTTGTGAAGTTCTTTAGGAGTTCTGCACTATTGATGTGTCATTTGACCGCTTGCAAATCTCTGAAAACAGCATACGGTGTTCCATCAGAAAGAAATGTGTTCTCACTTCCCAGGTTGCCTACAAAACTAGCATTTTCTTACTGGCTGCAGAAATGCAAAAGCAGATGGGAAGGCACATATGCCATGTCTTTTCAAGACCATATTTTTGTGCAGGCCTCAGCATATCTGATTTAACACAACTGCTAGAGAATTCAGCACAAAAGGAACTACACTTATCTTCGCTTCTTTCCATGGAGGCAAAGAAAATGAAATCATGTCTATGTAATGTCACACTAATTCTCCTGACACATAATATACTGAAAACTAAGCATAACACCTTTGAGTTAGGAGCCATGTTCCAGACTGTACTCCCAGTTCTGTTATTCTCTGGAGCTTAATTTTTGCCTTTAACATCACTATGTATAGAAATTCAGCTTCTGCAGCTGCCTTCCTTTTTAGAACAAGTGAAGTATAGGTTTGTAAGTGTCAAGATGAGCAGGATCCCAGCTGCCCTTCTAGCTTCGTTTGAAGACTTTCATGAGTACATGTATTCCAGTTCGTACAACAGGTGCACCTAATTCATCAGGCTGTCATGTAATTCTCCCAGCACACATCAGACTATGCAGAGAGACCACATTTTGATGTAATAGGCTAACCCTCACAGGCAGCTTTACAATGGTTAGAGTAAGTCACCCCTGCTTTATGGGGATAAAGAGGTACAGTAAGCAAGCCTGTGATCACTGGGAAAATCTTTGCTCTGTCCTAAAATGCAATAGTCTGTCCCAGAAACTCTTCAAAATGCCCAGATGTCTCACATAGCAGCTGTAAATTATGCCCCTTTATGCCTTTATGCACATGAAGAGTCCTGCCTAATGGTTTTTTCTATGGTTTTAGGGGATGTATTGCTTATTTTTTTTAGCAATCAGCAGAAACCCCAGCTTTTACACGACAAGGGAATTAAGCGTATGCGCTAACTCAATGAATGCATTTCCAATTACATTTCTCTTTGATGAGTTTGCAGCAGATTAGTAGTCCAAGATGTCTTTTGTTCAGAATGACATGCTTTGTAATTTATTACAACATGCTACCATCCTATGCTTTAAAATTATCTGGTGGAGCTTTTCAAAGCCTCAGATGTCATTTACATGCCTAATTTCCACAGAAAGTAAATGGGAGTGAGATACACAGTTGTCATTCCTGCTTTTGAATAACTTTTCTGCTCTTATTGGTCCTCATCAATTGTTTGGCTAAATCTACTATATTTATAAAAGAGGTCCCAGGAGCCTCCAGTAACTCCCCACAAAAATGGTTACCTCATGGGTGGCCTGACCAGGAATGCTTGGCAGGATTGTACGTTTCTGCAAGCTGCATTAAACCAGCAATCATGGCTTTAAATTTGAGTCCTGAGTGCTCTTGAAGATGCTTTTGAAACTGCAGTAGGGAGTTGGGCTGGCAAGTTTACTGTCAGCAAAGACAATGAAGCAGGTCTTAAGAGTGCCTTTGGGTGTTCTGAGAAGAAAGCAATAAGCATACCCTTTGGAGCCATTCCCTTCCCCATTTGTTATTGCTTTGTCATAAACATTTGTCAATGAAGACTGATTTTCAAAAGAACCACGTTTGGGAGTCTGGAAGTAAAAAGCTATAACGTGAAACATCTTTAAAGGTAAATCAATTTTGTGGCCTAATCAACTGAACAGCATCCCTTTAGCTTCAGCATCAGAAATGCTGCCATCTATTAATCTGCAGAATTTTTCTTTTCTTTTTGTTCTTTCTTGGGGACAACATATTCTTGAGTACTGTTTCTACTGCATGAAAGACAGACATGTATAAATAACTGTGCACACAGTGGTAATTTAATAAAAAGGTAATGAAAAAGGGCAGCTAGAAGCTAATTTTAACTCTTTATCCTAGTAGCTGCAAGAAAAAGCTTTAAATATAATAATGAAAGATGGATGTGTCTGCTTTATTAAATGTGCTTTTCCACTGTGTTTAGAAGCAAGCAATAAAAAAATGTAAAAATGAGGTAAAGAATTATTTTAGCAATCAATGTTATCAGCTTTGGTTTACCTCTATGTAATCTTAAAATGCATAACAAATATCCCCAAAATATTGATTTAACAATAGTTTAAGGTGGTCAGTTTGGTGAATTTCACTTTGGGGCAGATATTAACTTGGATATAAAACCCTTTAAAGTGGCCTAGACCCATGAAAAGTTATAGGTGGTCAGCTTTATTCTATTCTATTCTATTCTATTCTATTCTATTCTATCTCTTATTTTGGTGCCTAAACACCTCTCTGGATCTGGTCTTCAGTGTCTTAATCTAATTTCTGTTGTATGAATAAAAGTCCTTCCATTTTCCTAGGAATTAATAGTCTTTCTTAAACAATACATTTGGACAAAACAAACATACGCTTTACTTTAAATGCAAGCCTGAATCCCATTACGTGTTTTGTTAATTGAAAAGATGAGCTTAACTGAAGCCTAAAAATAAGTATGTGATTTAGGATAACCGATGTCTATACTAGAGTAAGGCTGTAAGAAATTGTACTGAAGAAGTCTGTCAGAATTTCTCACTTAGAAGCAAAAGCAGAAAGAGGGATGGCTAAGACTTTGAGACACCTGCCTATCCTCCCAGTTTGGAGATGATCTGGTTTACAGGTTTGTTTTTGTCCCCAGTACCAACAGTGCAGCCAGAGTGACACTGTGCTAAAGGAAAAGGCTCTTAAAATTTACTAGTTTTGTTATTTCAACTACATAACCTTATTTTAGTATTAATCTGGATGCACCTCATAAAAAATAGAACAACATATCTACCACAAATTAGAGAAAAAACTACTTTAATATTCACTGATCCACTATAAGATTTTAAAACTTGTAATTTGCAATTGTAAGCACTGTTGTGACTTATATGATATTTTTTCCATGATGTACTAAGATGAAAATAAAATCTAACATTTGGATTTAACCTTCTTATTGGAAATATTAGAAGTTATTACAAGTCATCAGGACAAATTGTGCATTGTATTCGGTAGGTAGCCTATAGGAATTTGGCCCCTTATGTTTATTCTATTAGTCGTTCTCCCCTTTCCTATCCCTAACTCCTGAAAAAAATAAAAACATTTCACAGAGGTGGAAGAGGATTGCTGAGTACTTAATGAATAAGTTCACCCTTATATCACTATTGATAAAATGTACCTGGAGGAAAGTGAAGCAAAATGCGTGTTAATTACACCAAAGCCCTTAAAAAAGAACTTGAATGGGTCTGCAGTGCTGCATAGGATTCTACCTACTCTGTTAAAGAAGCAGAAAAAAGTGCCTAAATATAGGAGTCTAGATGTAAGCTCCCCAGGCGGTTCTGTGATTTTTTCCTTTTGTTTCCTTGGCTTTTATTTCAAATATTTGGAAGCAGTATTTTGTTTAACCATTTCAATGAGGGAAGAAAAAAATCACCCAGCACCTAAGTGGAAAAGATGACAGTCTGGGTCAGTACGCAGTGAAAAAACCTGCTTTTGTCCAGTTCCGCTTTTACAATTCTGAATAGTTGGTGCATATTGTGATAGCTGCCTGGAACTTCAGTTCTGCCCTTTCCTGCTTACGCATCCCAGTCCAATATCCATCAGAACCTTTTCATCTATTTCAGTTAAGACTGATAATGGTATGTACTCTGGGGCAAAGACAGTTTTATCTTCATAAATGTCTGAGCAGTGCAACTTGCACCTAAACCACTTAAATAATGGATGCTGGTCATTATAGTCACCTACTTGTGTTTTCTTCACAGGCTAAAATAAATAAGCTTTCTTCAGAAGGCTTTTTAACTGCAATAACACACTACTTGATGCCACGCAGATGTCTTTTCTATATGTAAAGATGAACAATTGTCATTTAAGCCGCTTTTGCAAAGAAGATTTATTACTTACTTCCCAAGTGATATAACAATTACTGAAATCTGAATAGTGGAATCCCCAGTATGCAATTAACTGGACTTTTGTTACAGCAGGCAACAGTAGTAAAGCTTAAGCCTCTTTTTTTTGCGCTGCAATTTTTCCTGGAGAAAAATTATAGAACATTGCTGGGAATTAATAGTTTTTGAAGAGCAGTTAGTCCAGCTGCATAAATAATAATAAAATCAAATATTATAATCCAGTGGTATATAACTGCATATTTGTAAATATATAAATGACTGCATTGCCTTGCATATATATATGTGTATATAAGAAATATATACACTTAAACAAAATATGATTATGTATATTCTAAATGTATTTAGAGAGAAAGAGATAGATTTAAAATCATATTAACTAAACATTAAGGTTGCAAAGACTTCAAAGACTCAAAAGCCAAAAAAAACAGGTTTAGCTTATTTTTCTTTTCTTTGTGTACATGCATTATTACATCACGCCTTCTTATGTAATCACTCACTATTTTTATGCTAATTTCGATGGAAACAAAGCTTAGGAAATCTACCAGGGTGTGATATCACCTCCTGAAAACTTCCTTATCCAGTGGGGAATTTCAATCAGTTTCTGGATATAGAGGTTTCAAAAGCAAATCTGTTCTGCTAGATTTGCTGAAGAATGAATGGGTGGTGGAATATAAGAAACATTTACTTATAAGCACATGTAACTTTGTCCTGAGTAAGTTTCCATTCCCTTGGCTGTCACTGCTCGTATACATGCAGGTAGCGAGAGATAATGTAGGGGAAATAGATTACTTTGGCCTAATACTTGAAATGCTTGAGGAGGCAAAGAGATGTTTTCTTTTGGTCTTTGCCAGAGGACAGTTGGAGGGGGAAGAGAAGGGAAAACAGGTTACCTCAGCTTCATCACAGTTATATATGGAGATGAAAGAAAAAGTTGCTAGAATTCAGTTAAAATGTCAATCAAGAGAGACATGAATCCAGAAGAAAGAAGGCTTTATCAGTTTTGGTACTTGCAGTAAGATTTGTTTCCATAGGAAATCCTAAAGAAGAAAAGAATTGCTCAGTGACGGGACCTAATACTAATTCAGTTTTTACTTTTTATAGTCTGTTGCCTGATGGGATACTTTGAGTTCTTCCCTCCTTTCCTCCAATGTATACAGAATTATTAATTTCCTTGGGGAATTTTTACGATGCCCTCACTCCATTAACTTAGGTTTATACATTCCTTCATGGATTTAGCTGTGTAACATCTCAGCAAGTTTAGGAGCGTTATGCACATCTTACACATCTGGAACTGAGGTGGAGGGATTAAACCCCTCAGTCATTAACTCATTTAAGGCAGGGCTGAAGTGAGTATCTTTAGCACTTTCAGGACTTTTCTCTCATTGGAGCTTTTCTCCACCTGCTCTTTACAACCTACCCAGGCTGCCCAGAACCACCACCTCAGTCCTTTCTGTCACCTGGGAAATATTCAAAGGCTGAAGCAAAGGACAAATTGCACAAGGGACAAATGTAGCTGGCCATGGGCACAGTAAGAAATGTGGGAAGGAATGGAGAGCAGGCAACAACATCTTTTAAGCCCCATATGCTCTCCTTTTCCTTCACAGCTCAGGTTATGGCTGCTGCTATAGAGCAGTTCTCAAGCTGTTGCCTGTGGAGTAGCAGTGGAGGGTGACAAAGTAAGCAAGGCTCTTCCCAAAAGAGCGAGACCACCATTCATTAGAAGTCTTACTACTGCTTACCTCCTATTTCCATATCCTAATGTCCTGATAGCAGGATGTTTAAAATGTCCCCTAGTATCGGGAAGATTTGAAAAAATAGCAGAATGCTTATAGGTGGATTTGGAGCCTTGTTTACTTTCTGTCAACACTTTTCTCATTCTTTCTTTCTAGATCTTGCCAAAAAAATGTTTGTTGTAACATCAGATTAAGAAAAATGTCTGATTCTCTGAGGAAATGATGTATGGTTTAGTAGGTGAAACAGTTTTTACCACTACTACAGCATTTAACACTTTCTCATTTCCCACAGGAAAAGGAAATGTCACAAACTTATTTTCCAGCAGAATTGATTTCCCCTTTGTTTAATGTTTATGTCTGTTTAATGCTGACTGTCTTCCCTTGCAAAGGAGTAGACTACACCTCTTTCCTGTCCTCTGCTCTGATGTACTCCCATTTTCTTCCAAATCTGGCCTGACACACAGAAATCAAATTATGTGTATGTCTGCAAAAATGTTGGAGCAGCTGACCTGGGATACATTGCTGTGCAGTCTTAGTGCGAAGGCTTTGGTTGTTTTTGTCTCAGTGCAGCAAATAAACTCTGTAGCCTGAAATCTCCTGTTTACTTTAATTAGGTATGCTTAATTAAAAGAGGATCTTATCTCTGTGAAAAGTTTATACCAAAGCACATACTTAATGTATCCACCACCATGTTTCAGTCCCAAACTCTGTGAAAGCCCTAACATATTCTCAACTTGAGCTGTGCTTTAACTACAGTCATGACTAAGGATGCATGTCATCCTTTTCTAATGCTGGATTTTCTCACAATACCATCCCTTTCCACACACCTGGGCCTTGCTGAGAACAGAGATTGAAATAATTCATGTTTTGCCATAATTAAAGCAGAACACATATCAGCTGAATTATTTTCTTGGTGGGCTAGGAGAAGCATCATTGCTCTCCCTATTTGACCTGTACACATTTTTCACATTCTGACAGCTCTTGTGATGAGGAGCAGTAAATGGAGCACTCCTGTGTTAGTCAGTGGAGATGGTTTCTTGGCCATGCTGCAGAAAAAGCAAATGTATATCAGAGGGCAGCAATAGAGGAGTCAGCATGTAAGACCTAGGGATGGGGATAGGAGGCAGAGAAATGGGATGGGAAAAAAAAGAAGAAAAGGAGGAGCAGGGGAGTGAGAGTGTAACGGATCATCCAAAAGGATATGAGTGCAGGAAAGCAATACGTGGAATGTGGCATGTATAGGCCAGCCTGTGGAAGGAAAAAAGGACCACAACTTCACTATTAACCATGGCATCAAACTGGGTTCCTCCTCCTCTTCTGCTGAAGCAAGAGGATAACCAGACCTTGTGAAGTTTGGGCTGAAACGCAATTCCTCCCAAAGTTTTACTTTAAACCATTTGGGCTTGGGTATTAAAGAAGATCAACAGGACTTTCTCCTTCTCTAACAGCTTTGCACATGTGTTAACCTGCTCACTGTTATATTTAAGACTCACTGTGGTTTTAACCTCCAGTTGACAGTAATGGCTTGGTGAGTGTGATTAAGCATCCTGGCAAGTGATGAGTGAAACCACTGCTCCATCCTCGGCTGCAGCACTGGCAGCTGGGGCTCTGCACTGCTTCCCTTCACCCCAGGGACAGCACCAAATGCTGTTTCTCCTGTAACCTAACTCTCTTTTTATCTGTTGTATGAGCAACGTACTTGATGGTGATGTTCACTGCTACCACTGGGCCACAATCTCACTGGGAAATCCTTTGTTTTGAAGGGATTCTCAGGCATTGTGTTGAGTGCTGCCAGGGAGTGAAGGCTGAGAAGGGTGCACTTCGAAAAGGAAAAGTGTTGCTTTTCCATTTTACCTATTTAATTTCATAACTGTCATCCTATTCCAGAACTGCCTTTAAATTATTTCTATTAAAGTTTTCCATGTTAACATTTATGAAGGTCAGGGTTGCTCAGCCACATGAAAGAGGTTCAACCTTTGGGGCTCTTCCTGCTGGCCCCACACTCACAGAGCCCTCACCTGCTTCTGTCTGTGTCCTGGGGAGAAAACGTAAAACCTGCCAGCCTATTTGAAGGATGGGGAGCTTTGCTTTTGCTTTCAGTAGGTAAGCCACACTTCTGTATCTGTACATGCAGGATTTGTGAGGGGGGAACGCAATACAGTTGGAAATCCAACTCCTTGAATTCCAGTCTTCAAATCCCTGGAGAAATCTGTGCAAGCACAAGTATCTTGTGGCTCTGACACACATAGAATCATAGAATCATTTAGGTTGGAAAAGACCTTCAAGATCATCAAGTCCAACATGAGGGCTCCTCTCCCTACCTCTTCTACATCAATGTGAGGTATTTCTAACATATAGTAAGTACAAGTCCAATGCCTGCAATTTTGAGGAATGCTATGGGATTACATTGAAAAATGTGAGGCTTTTTCATAGGCAAAACTTAAACATAAAGTAGCCATAATGGAGCACTGGCTTGTAATGCAAGCCTAGGCGGTGTATGAGCAAAAGAATATGGGACACATTTCAAAGGCTTTTAGATGCCTCATTCCAATTCCCTGAGTGTTAGATGTGGAAATGTCTTTAAAAATTTGGATCATAGTTCCACAAGTCTACAGGCTCTTATGAATTACAGCTACCAGGCAGGGCACATAAGGGACCAGATAACTGAGCATCAAGTTGTATTACTGCCTCCTGGAGAACACACACAGCAACACTTTCAGCTCAGTTTTAAGAATTTAAATATAAAACTCAAGGGTACTTGTATATACTCTTTTCTCACCTTGCCAAAAACTAGAAAAGGTTCAGATGTTTTGAGTTTCTTTGCTTTTGTTCTAAATACCTTGGTGTTAATAAACATCCTTTACAGATGAAGACTTAGACTAAACTGTAGATTGGCAGGATTTTTTTGTGTTTATCTTCTATAGCTAGTGGATGTACTGGAACTGATTTTCTTCTTTGTGCTAGAAACATGTTTAAAAGCTGTCAGTTTTGCTGACATTTCAATTGGAACCTCCTCTCTTCCCAAATTATACACTTTAGTAACGTTGTAATTTTTTGGTTTGATGCTGTTGGAATATTTGGGGCTTTTTCGTCCAAAACAGAAATTTGGAAATGATATACATAGTTGTTCTACATAAAAGGCTTGACACCAGGATAAAACAACAAAAACTTCTCATTTATGAAAACAAAATATTTTGATCCATGTCCATTTTTTTCTTTGCCTCTCCCCAGCTTGTGTTTACTTCCCAGCACAGCTGCTTCATTTACAGTTTTTCCTGCTGATTTAAACATAAAATATACTGCTACTCAATTATCCCTTTTATCCCTGCTACCTGCCCTTCTATTCACTCTGTTCTTAGTCACTTAACCTTTTCAATGTCAGTTCCTAGAGACTACAGCCTCCAACACAATGAAGGTCTCTCACAAGTTGCACCCATGCTGACACTGAGGTTATAATTGTAATGGAATTCAATCACAGTTTTGCTAAGGAATAAATACAGCCCCGGTTTTAACTAGGTATTCATTTACAGTGTCTCAGACCACGTCAGATACCTGGAGAGTAGAAACATTAAATCGTGTATTTTACTACTCAATGAGCAATAGCATAGACCACACCACACCTCTAAGGGACAGCACAAATGCAGCCTGTCTGTAAACAAAATTGGTGAGATTCTAGCATCAGACACATGGATAACAAAAGCATGGCTCCTGTCCAATTACTTCAAAATTATAGTCTAAAACTGAGAGTGAAAGTCAGTTCACTATTGTTGAAGAACTTCTTTTCCAACTTTCCAGTAGAAAATGTGCCCAGTATGGACAAAGCCATCACCATCCCTTTTTACTTTTTGAACATGTTTTCATGTTCTCAGTTTCATCAGTTGCAGATGATATTTTCTGATTATTTCACTTCTGGGCTGCTCAACAAAATTGTTTATTCCCAGAGCTAACTGAAGTCAGTGAGAGTGTGTTGGTGGTTCTGAATCAAGCGACAGGTCATCCAGCAGACCATGACAGTGTATGTGTGAGTGACGCCAATTCCCGTTTTAACTGCAGAATCAAATTCTGTGCTTACTGTGATTGATTTTCCCACAAATTTAGCAAACTCCACAGTACATTTTCTTTGCTGTCTTTCTAGCTGTGCGCCATCTGCTGCATAGCACTGCAGCATGTATTGATGCTTTAAATAATACCAAATACCCTTCTTTCAGCACTTCTTACTATTTCTGATTTCTCAACCATGTAGAGACAGATAAAATATTTATAGCAAACATCTTCTGGTTTTTGTTTAGTTCATGGAACAGTTAGGAAATGTAATTGTTTCTTTTTCTTTCAGTGAAATTATAGCCTTTTTCTATCAGGATTATCATGAATATATAAGTAAGGATACACACAGAGACAGAGGTTTATTAGACTCCATGTGCCATTTCAGTTGCAGGTTGATCTCAGAGAAGAGCTGACTGAGAACAGGATTCAAAGTACCCCAAAGCACTTGGAGAGTTTCATAGGCTAACAAAAACTAGCAGATTTCTTTAAGTCTGCTTATCAAATGTTCAGGGAGTTTTTCTGGGATTCACAAGAGCACCCAAACTCCTCAGAAAATGGAAGCACAACCAGAAGCAGATTTTTCCCTGGTAGCTCAGAAGACTGAGCATTAACCTAACAATAACCTGGAGCAGAGGAGGTTTGCGGGAGGATCTTGTCAATGCATATAAATATCTGATGGAAGAGAAGGAAGATGAGGCAGCCAGACTCCTCTGTAGTGCCCGGTGACAGGGCAACAGGTAACGGACGCAAATTACAAATCAGGAAATTCAATATGAACGCAAGCAAATGTGTTTTTACCATAAAGGTGGTCAAACAGAGGATGTGGAACCTGATCAGTGGAGATATTAAAACTTTGAACATGACCCCAGGCAGCATGCTGTAGGTGACCCTGCTTTAGCAGTGTGGTTAGACTGAATGATCTCAATAGATCCCTTCCTACCTCAACCACTCTGTGCATAGTGGCCACTCTTTGAGTAGGTACTCTTAAAGTTATAGCACATGTTGCAATGCAGAAAAACTGCTTTCCATGGAAGTCCTGAATCTTCTTCAAGGTTTTGGAAAACAAGATGGGGCAACTGTGTGGAAGACAGTCAAAATGGTCTGGTATTTCTGAAACATAGGTCTCAGTCCTTGAAATAACAATATTTCATTTAATTAGGAACGTACTGGAAAATGGACTGAAACCAAGGCCTCTGAGTTTCTGGTGAATTTTCCAGCCATCCAAGTAGTTTCCATGATTTTTCTTTTTTATCCCAAATAAAATCCAAGTTAATTCAAATTCATGATGCTTGCCTTTTTGACCATTAGAACATTAACATGCTACTAAGTAATGCCTCAACCCTTTCACAGGGTCACTTCACAGAGCTCTCTTGTTGCTGCACTTGAGGCTGTCTAAACAGGCTATGGGGTCATTGGCTTGCTATAAAATACCAGCAAATGCTCAGATATTCTTCCATCTGGAGCATTTTCAAAAGGGATAAGGACCAACCTCAGGTCATCTGATGGCTGATGGCCTGGAACATGGGAACTATTCACAGATCAGATCAGACTTTTTCCTAGGAGCAGCAGAGCAAGGAAGGTGGAAAGGAGGCTGCTGAGGAGGAGAGCACACCTCCCTGCTGCCATATGCTGTTTGTGTGTGCTGAGGGCCAATCCAGTACATGGGCTCTGGGCACAGCTATAATTTTGGGCAATTGATCATGTAAAAAAAACAGGGGAAGAGCAATAAGCATGTAGGATATATAAAGCTGTTCAGATGCCTTGGATGCTTGCTGGTAAAAAGCATAACAATCTAGGTAATTCCTGATTTAGGTGGCAGCTGAAGGGGCTTTTAAAAATCTTATGTTGCAAAGGAATACTAACAGAAGCAGTTATGCCAAATTCAGATGCTAATATCCTTTTGCATGTAAAGCTAAAGGGCTCGCTCAGAGACCACAGATGTATCAGGGAAAAAATAATACTAGCTCTCCTGAATTCCAGCTGGGTCACCTAACTATTGCACAATGATGGAGTGACTGATGTAAAAGGCACCAGAAGGTGAAATCTTGTGTTTACAGCCTGAACAATTAAAAACTGTAAAAGATTAAAGTATCTAAGGTATCCACACTCCTGGAGTTTTTCTAATAAGTAATTATTTCTTGAGTACATTTGTGGTCCCCTTTTTTTCCTTCATTAGGACCCACACTTCCAGCATTTTCTGAGGCAATGACAAATGATGGGCTTGTGACTTACTGAAAATGAAGATGGCTTTTGTGATTATATGAAGGTTGTGGCTTTTGTTTTAAAAATTCTTGGAAAGGAGCATTACAGAGAAGTGTTGCATTCTCACTTTCCAGGGAGTTTTGAAACTTGAAGGTTTTATTGCAGTTCGAATCCAGTACAAAGTCAGTTTACACAAACCACTGTGCTTGGCAGGCAGGCTGGAAAGTCCAGAAGGCTTCTGGGAACAGAGTGTTTGCCATACGGTTTTCTTTGCCCTTGGCAGCGAGCTTCAGTAACTCAAGTGACAGGACAGAGTAAAGTAACATTGGAATACCAGAAACCACACAGAAGATACATACGCATTTCCTAGTTTATGTTAGAATTTGAGTGCTACAGAAATAGAAGATACCTGGAAAATCACAATAAAGGAGAAAGGGCTACCTTCTCAGCCGATTCTTTAAGTTACGTAGAGCTCATTTCAGTCAGCAAGACTTCAGTGGACCTGAGGCAGGTAGAAGAGCTTGAATGCTTGTGGTTGAAAAGAGGATGTTGCACATAAAAGTAACCTAAATAAAATTATCCCTTAGTCTCATAAAAGCAGAGATGAAATTGTTTCAAAATTACTCAAAAGTATTGAGTGACTCAGAGACTGGATTTAAAAAGGACTTGAGGTGGTGTGCATTTTCTTCCTTTTCGGTAACTAGTGATAGTAGTTCACCTGGTCTTGCTGACCACTCCAAAGGTTTTGCAAGATGAGTAGCACTCAGCTGAAAGACACGTAAGCAGTATTGAGTATTGCTATTCCCCACCCCGACCCCCACCCCATTCCCTCAGCATCTGGAAAATTCATTCTGCTATCCAGTCTCCCACCCTGAAAACAAAACAAAAAGGACTTTCAAACAAGGTTTGGAGGATGATCTGGTAAGATTTACTCTTTCTGATTGTCTGTGTCTACACAAACATAAGCCACACAGCAGTGTATGTCAACTGGTTCCTATGGAGTTTCTGGGCTAAGAATAAAGTGGGGACTTTTGTTAGTCTCAAAATAATCACCACCCCCACCAATCCACAATTATGGATAACGAAAATCTAATAGAATTGACACAATTGATGGGAAAAAAAAAAAATCTCCACTTTTATATGGTTCTATTATTACAGTTTCAGGACAACATGCTGCACTGTGTAATAATTCTCCGCAGTGTGATTAAACTCCTCCTTCTTGCTTTGTTTTTCCACAGTTCCATAGTTGTATGGAGCTCCAACAGCTCTTTTCAAAGAAGATTAAGGTACTACATCATGAAGACTTCCTAGTCATCCAAATCCACTGTACCTGGTGATTTCAATTAAAATCATTACATGTTTCAGATGAAGTTGGAAAATAGAGAAAGAAAAGATTAATGGTAATAGGAATGAAAAATTACAAACACCTGAGCAGGCATAAAGTCTTATGGCAGGATTTGAAAACATCCTTTCTTCAGTCTAAGGAAAGGAAGCATTAATGCTACAGCAGAATCAGAACCTAAAAATCAGAGTAACTGCAGGGCACCTGCATTTGTGGGTGACTGCAGTGGAATCCAGATGTCCTTGACACTTCTTGAGGACTAACTCACACTACAGCAAACAAGATTAAACAAGGCTGATGTTGCTTCCCACACAAGCCGGCCTTGTAACGACACATTACTCTCAGGTAGTATGATGCTGAGGCTGAACTGTGAGACTTTGGGGAGTGGGGTTTAGGTAAGGTTAGAAGTGAAGAAAGACAGGTTTTTTTTTTTAGTTTAGTTCTTAGTTTTGTGCCAGAAGCTGATGTGTAGGAGAATGCTAGAGGTTGTTACTTTTATTACAACAATATTTCTATTACAATGATATGAGATTGAATCTGGAAGTTAAAAGCAATTTTGAAAAATGGACTAGAGCTTACAAGGAAAAATACTTCTGACAAGCCTAACAATTAAATAATGTGGACACATGAAAGAATAAGCCTGACAGTTGTACAGAGAAATGAATCACCGTATGAGAAGGAAAGAAACAAAATTCCAGAACACTTCTGAAAAAAATGCATGATGTATCAATAAATATTTAGGAAGCAGGAAAATATGAACCAAGATAGGATGGCTGCATGTGGCTCTGACTGTTGTGACATTTATGACATTACTGGTCATCATCATCATCAGTGGGGTCAAAAAAGTAAAACAAAACATATTCTCTACCACAGATGCAAAAGGTTGAATGTATTAGATAGCTGCCCCGGATGGACAGAAATAGAGTTAGTGACAGTGAGAGACAGAGGAAGGATGATCTGGGCATCTTACAATTAATGTCAATGAGAAGTTCCATTGCTGATGAGTCATTCAAGATAGAGTCCGGGATGGACGTATGACTCATCCTCAAAAAGAATAAGGTAGCGCTGTATGTCATATTCATTGCTATGATCTAGAGTTCCCTGGAACTGTGTTTGAGGTAAAGTTAATGATGCTGAAGGGATTGTACTCTTTCTAAACCAATAGCATTTAAACAACATCCACTTAAGACTGAAAAAACCCGAACACCTAGGGAACTACACTGAACACACACAATGTTTTAAGAGGACTAGCAGAGCCAATCGGTTTCAAGAGGAGCTCTTTGTAAGCATCTCAGAGTGTCTCATTATCTCCCTCAGCCTCCTCACTGAAATGCTCCCAGCCTCAGGAAGACTAGAGGAATGTTTGGCTGCTGGCATGCCTTCCCTTTTGATCATTATGCTGAGTGATATTTCCTCATATGTTGTTATGCATCCATGTCTGTCAGCAGTCATTTCTCCTATCTTGCCTTAAATTCATATCTCTGGGGCCAGGAGCAAATTCATGTTGTCTGAATAATTGGCTTTGCACAGTGATCTGGGTCCATCACTGCTGCTGCATCTTTTCCCTGTACTGCACAAGGGCAGCAGTTCTTCAGTGGGCTGCTTTGAGACTGAGCACAGCCAAGTGGAAAGGGAAGGAAACCTTCCTATTCTGAGACATGTCCGTATAGCTTCTGGCATGCTCAGGTCATCATGCAAAAGCCCTCTGCTTCTTATCAGCCCACTTATGAAGGCTTCAGAGAAACGCTAAAAGACCAATTTTTGTTATTTTCAGTGTATTCCTTTGTTAGGCTTTAAAGATAAAAGAAATAAAATCCACATCAGCTTGGCTTCCCTCCATGCTCTGTAGATCAGCTTAAGCAATTGACTGTATGTAAGGCACTTGACTTCAAGGTTTTTTAGAGAGTAATACAATTGCTAAACCAAGAATTAATAGTGATCAATTTTCAGACTTACTGTAGAGTCTTACCTTGGGTTCTCATAACTGTTATACAGCTTTCTGAAATGAAGCTGTATAACCCCAGTTTCTATTAAACATTTTGGGGGAATTTTTTTAAAATCCAAACCCCCAAATCTGTGAACAGTTAAGAAATTACTTGCCTTATGGGAGTCAGTCATTACCATTGGTTATACATACACGCATTTAGAGGATTGAGTGCACCCTCAGTAAGTTTGTAGATGACACCAGGCTGAGTGGGAGTGCTGATCTGCTGGAGGGCAAGAAGGCTCTACAGAGGGATGTGGACAGGCTGGATTGATGGGTCAAGGCCAATTGTGTGAGGTTCAACAAGGCTCAGGGCTGGGTCCTGCACTTGGGACACAACAACCCCACACAGCACTATAGGTTTGGGGAAGAGTGGCTGGAAAGCTGCCTGGAGGAAAAGGACCTGGTGGTGCTGGCTGAACATGAGCCAGCAGCAGTGCCCAGGTGGCCAAGAAGGCCAATAGCATCCTGGCTTGTATCAGAAGTAGTATGGCTAGCAGGACATGGGAAGTGATCGTCCCCCTGTACTCAGCACTGGCAAAGCTGCTCCTCAAACGCTGTGCTCAGTTTTGGACCCCTCACTACAAAAACACATTGAGATGCTGGAGCGTGTCCAGCGAAGGGCAACAAAGCTGGTGAGGTGGGTCCAGAGCACAAGGCTTATATGGAGCAGTTGAGGGAACTGGGGTTGTTTAGCCTGGAGAAAAGGAGGCACCTTACTCCTCTCTACAGCTGCCTGAAAGGAGGCTGTTGGCAGGTGGGTGTTGGTCTCTTCTCCCAGATAACAAGCAACAGGACAAGAGGAAACACACTCAAGTTGCACCAGGGGCAGTTTAGGTTGGATAGCAGGAAAAATTTCTTCACTGAAAAGATCGTCAAGCATTGGAATAGGCTGCCCAGGGAAATGTGGAATCACCATCCCTGGAGGTGTTTGAAAAATATGTAGATGTGGTGCTTAGGGACATGGTTTAGTGATCAGATTTGACAGTCCTGGGTTAACAGTTGGACTTGATGATCTCAAAGGTCTTTTTCAGCCTAAATGATTCTATGATTCAATGCAGCAAAGGCATGTCTGGAAGATGCTGTCTCAAGTGTCAGAGGAACCCATCTTATCCAGTTAAATTACCTGGCTGGCCTGCCAAAGCTTCCTAAAATTGTTAGTACTCTGAAAGAGGCTACAATTCCCGATCGGTTGTAGAGTTGACCTGTAAAGACTAGCACGTATACTTAGCCAGCCAAATAATGCACCTTAATTTGTCAATACAATACCTTCTTTAGCTCCGTGACTCTGTGAAATAGTCAGGGTACAATACTGCAGGAAACTGCAGGTTTGGGATTTTATTTCCAGCAGGACCTCTTGTTGGTTAAGAATTATTGTACAGGTAAATATTAATTTAGATGACAAAAGGAACAATGACTTAGGCATTAGCTGAAATGTATTAACTCCTTTGTGAGTAAGTACATTGGAATTCTGTTATATTGAAATAAGCCTACTTGGAGAATTATTATATTACCTGAAAATTCCCTGAAAAAAAGTCATCCATTAAACTTTATCTTCTTTGGGACTCCCTGCTAACTATGTTCACTCTGTGGAAGAAAATGTTAAGTCCAAAATATTTTCACTATTGGCATTTTAATCAAGTGAGAGACATCTCTCATGGATGCTTAACTGGGGACTTAAAAATCTGCATTTAAATTGAGATTCTAAAATATATGTAACCCAAGAGATTACGAATACCTTTCTCAGACATATTGTACATGAAGAGCATGATGCTTTAAATTATTTGTCATAGCTTACTAGCTATCAGGAAGCCAAGCTGGAGATTTATATAAAAGAAGAAATATGAGGTTTGGGAAAAATAACTGAAATATTATTAGGGATTGATTTGCCAGCTTGAATAAATGAGGAATTCAAGTTAACTTTAAAGGCAGTGATTTAGACTTACCGTGACTATGTAACCTGTGTCATCTTTTCACTCAACAGGAGATATCACCAGTTTGGAAACATTTTGCACTCATCTTTCCTGGCATAAATATGCACACTGAGGGTAGTAGAATGGTGAAATACCAGTTGAACAGAAATGTAACTGTCTGGTATTCACCACAAACTGATGCTGTCCTCCACTAGTACAAGCTGGCATCACTGGGCATTGAGCCCAATAACACAAGAAAAAACTCTGAGTCACTGGAAATATTTTCTTTTGCATTTTTCTGAGTTGTCCACGTGAGTTTTTTTGTGGCAGTAAATGTTATTCCTTGCAAGTACATAGTTGCTTTCTCATTACATCTGCAAAGCAAATCCTATTCCCCAAGTGCTTCCTAGCATCACACAGACTTAATAAGAGTAAAAAATTAATTGAGGAGGAAAGCCAGTTCTACTCTTCTGCAAAAGCTTTCACCAATTAGGTGAAAACAAGTGGGAAAAAAAAAATAACCATAGCCTTCATCTGTGAAGGGTCTGATGTTTTCTTCAGCTAGTGGCTTGACCTGTATTCCATAAAGCTCTGGAATGACTCCATAGAAACATCAGGGCTTCAGCAGTTTGTTTCTTTGCTGTACATTGGTGTTAGCACCCCACAATGCATACATGAATGGGAAAAGTTATAGAAAAGAAAGAGTAGCTGTCATCTCTTCAATACATCTTTTTAGATCACTGTATACATTTTCAAAATTGGCAGCAGTAAATTTTACCCTTTCGTTCTTGAGCTTCTGCAGTAACTAGGTCCAACTGCAGCTAGGTCCTTCCTTTTAAAGTCAATAGACATCTTGGTTCCCAGAAACATGGGGAGCCCTTTCTTGCCCTATGTAAGGCTTCCTCTCACTCTGACTTGCACTGTTCAAATTTGCTGTACGTCCTAAAGCAAAAGAATATTGGGAAAGAAGAGGAAGAGTTAGGAAGGCTTAGCAGACCTTAGAGCATTATGAAGTTGAAAAAAAATTCCTAGAATGTCAAAGAAAGTTCCATTATCAGACAGAGATCTACGAAAAGGTAGTACAACCCAGAAAAAAACAAGTTGTCTTATGTCTTGTTAACTACAGGTATTTATTAGAACTATTTGGGCAAACAAGTGAATAATTCACAATCCTTTTAAGCTTATTCACCTGGTTTTCTTCAAAGTTATAGGACAATGAATTAGTAATTGTCTCTAAGATCCATTGAAGCTTTTACAATTTCAAATGGGCATTGGAATTAAAAAAAAAACAACAAAAAACCAAACAACACCAGAAGTAAAAAAAGGCATTGGCATCCCTTGTGAATATTTGGTTGCTTGAGCTATGATGTTTATTACATCAACTAATGTACCTGTGAATGGGTAGTCACAAGAAGCCACCAAAACCTTTTCCTTCTCTGCCTGTGTTGCAGCCTCCTCCTCTGTCGCTAACAGTGAACTGCCTTCACATGTCCCAGGACAGACGCATAACAGAAGTCTTAAATTTTTCTTCATGACAGGTGCAGGTGGAGGTACACTATAAATCACTATAATCTCTGCTAATTCTAATCTCATACCGCTTTGGCAATTGGTTATTACTAACTCTCAGCAATTAGAATTTACTTTCAAAGTTGTCTGGGAAGATTTACAGGTAAGCCAATGTACAAGGTTTACATTGAAGCACATAAAAGTAGTATTGTCTTTTTCTATTACACAGATGACATCATGAACCTGCCAACCATACAAACTATAAAAATAAGAAAAATAGATGTTAGGAAGTTGTAGTGATCATTTACATTAAAAAGTTACAGTGATAAACCCCTTCCTGTTGCCTCAAAGTGGTTTAATTATAGCTAAGTCAATGACATGTAAGTTCTGCAATCCATTTGAGGAAACTCCATGGTTATTTTCATGACTATTGCTATAATGGAAAGCATTCAGAGGACCTCAGTAACATCTATTTGTCTACCTTATCTTATTACCACACAAAAATTGCTATCATGTGCTACTTCGTTCTTCATCAAATCCCCAATTTTATTCCACATACTACAGGCTAACACTCCTTGAATAATGACCCTTTAACTGAAATACATTTCATTATTTAGCAGCCTGTTACAGGACCCAAACTATGGTTTGACTGTCTCAGTTAATGCCTTTCAGTTCTGTAGGAACAGCACCTGACCACATCCTATTGGTGTCAGAAAATTGTATCAGGCTTGACTTATAGTCCTTTTTCTATAGAGAAAGAAATCACTCTATTGTAGCCCAGATTATGAGTTTAAACTCCTCCACTGCCCATCTATAAACTGAATAACTATAATTTCCTCTCTGAGAGCCTTTACTAGGTAAAAAAATAACACAAACATAAGAAGAAAATGATTAAAGTGACCAAGGGGGTAGAGAGAGTATTTGGAACACCCAACTTCAGTTTCCAGACTTTCACTGTAACTAGGGAAGGGATCCTTACCTGGGTGTACTGAATTATGCCCTGGAAGACTCCAGCTCTCCACACCTATTGTGGAAGAAACTAATGGCATCTAGTATCCTAATTTAAGCAGGTTAATTTAGGTGCCTAAAGAGAAACAGCTGCGAGCCTCCCTTTAAATATGTTGTGCCTCTCATACAAGTTTATTGTTTATTTATTAGCAGGTGACGAGTAGAATCATGAAAAGTAGCCTAGAAGGTAAGACGCCAGGAAAGAAAATTGATATAAATGGTGATTTGGATCAAGAAAGACTGTTCAGAGCCCAAGCAGAGAAAAAACATCTGCATAAGTATTTTGTACTTAGGCTTGTTGGAGAACATATTCTTGCTTTCAGTCTGTTGTTTCAGGTAAAAGCAAACACTCCTGTCCATCTGTTAGTCCTGCTCCTGTACTGCAGCTAACCTGGAGTGCAGTACTGAGAGCCACAAAGCCCTGCAGCAGTGCGGTGCTTAGTGTGGGCTATGTAATCCACCTTCCCATTCCAACAGCTTTTGCAGTCTAGCCAGAGCTCCCTGCTACTGCAGTTCTGTACCTCTTGGTATGTGCACTAAACCTGGGTAGGTCTGTAGGAATTGTTTTGCCTTGACTCCAGCATTGACAGAATAATGATCTGCAATTAATGACTACCCTCACTCCTGCCCAGAAAATCTTGAAAAAGAAAAGACATCTGAAATGCTTTCTCTTGGATGAAGTTATAAAGACACATCAATTTAGTTAACACAAGTATTTTACTTTTAAGCCTTTTTCCCCTTCTTATTTACCTGTGGTTTTTTCTTTTTAAAATAATGAAGACTTCTTCAAAATATTTAATCTCCTAAAGAAAACTCTCATGTTCATTAAAAGTATATTCTTTCCCCTTTTAATCAAAGCTATTTGTTGAATTCCACCCAGATTGTCATAGGATTTTGTTTCCCCTCATTTTTTTTTCCAACTAAATTTTCTGTGTCACACTCTTGTCATCCAGCTCTAGTGTATATACTTTTTTCTTGTCTGTGTTTTGTTGCTAGGTGAGTGAAAGCTGCTATCTTTTATGGGGACTTCAAACAGAATTTGGATCTTAATTTGTTTTCTGTTGGAACAGCATCATAAGACAAATCCATATTGCTTACCAGGACATGTCTGTTTTCAAGAGGTTGGACTGAATGACCAAGCCAGATTGAACCAAGCAAGACTGAATTAGTCACTGTGCAGTGATCTGAAAAAGAAGTTTAACAGCAGTTTTACTAGCAATATGTGAACTTCAGTGTCCGCTAATGATTTAAAGAAACATAAATATAGCAGCTTTTCCTGGGATTGCAGAAAGAGTATACTAAACTGCAACAGCAGCGACTTCTCTGGGCCTTGTTCTGAAAAAAGCCCAGAAATCCTTCCCCTCTTCTCCCCAAAAGTAAAACAAAAACAAGAAAAAATAATTCTTTCCCATGTATACAGAAAACATAACAAATCAAGAGAATGAATGTAGTTTTGACTTGCTGTATGGCAATTTAATGTTATTTAGCTAAGTAGAGGTACAAATCCCTTTGATGTTTAACTTAAATATATGCTACTTGCAGAGGAACAATTTCACACATTTTGCAAGTATTTTCATCTCTTTATAGACTGTATTATAGCAGAAAAGGAAAAAAGGCAAGTTGAAGATAGGGCACATTTAAAATGGGTCATTTAGTATAAAAATCATATGCGCTGGTGGTTAACATCTGCAGACACCCTTATATATCAGAAAGGAGCTCTAGGCGGTCATGTGTTCCTTTCACTTTAAAGGCAGTGGGCAAGGGGCAACTGAGTTTAGTAATCTCAGAAATACATCCATAATTAAGCAACCAAGATATAGAAGACTTCAGAAAGCAAAGCCAGTCTGTGCAGATCCGAGATACTATTTGTAAGGAAAACAAATGAAATGGTTCAACAGATAGAAAGGTTGTAACACCATTTTTGGTGTGGCAAAGCTAATTTTGTCCAGGTGAAGCTTCAAATGTAGAATCTTATATTTTGTTTATAAATGAGGAACTTGCCATTACCTAAAGTGCCTCAGCAGCAGCATTTCCCAAAGCATTAGCATTAACCTGACAGTCCCACTGGTATCACTGCCCTACGCACACTGATTTCAACACAGAAATTTAAAAGTTACTGGTGAAGGTTTTTGAAAAATGTAACCTTTGATTTGTGTTGTATGTCACAAACTTTAAGAAAGGGGGTGTTCAGAGAATGGCATATTGATGACTTCGGTTTGACTGGGGGACTAGAAAAATTTTAAACAATCTCAATCTTCAAGTGTACTTTTGAAATTTCAGTTTAGCTCCTTTGCAGCTCAAAAGAGACATTTATCTAGTATCATAGGTAAAATCATAGAATCATTTAGGTTGGAAAAGACCTCTGAGATCATCAAGTCCAATCATTAACCTTGGACTGCCAAATCTGATCACTAAACCATGTCCCTAAGCACCACATTACACATTTTGCAAATACCTCCAGGGATGGTGATTCCACCACCTCCCTGGGCAGCCTGTTCCAATGCGTCACCACCCTTTCAGTGAAGAAATTTTTCTTGATATCCAATCTAAACCTCCCGTGGAGCAACTTGGGGCCATTTCCGCTTGTCCTGTTGCTTGTCACTTGAGAGAAGAGATCAACACCCCCACCTGCCTACGACCTCCTTTCAGGTAGCTGTAGAGACCAGTGAGGTCTCCCCTCAGCCTCCTCCTCTCCAGGCTAAACAACCTCAGCTGCTCCTCATAAACCTTGTGCTCCAGACCCTTCTCACCAGCTTTGTTGCCCTTCTCTGGACACACTCCAGCACGTCAGTTTCTGTCTTGTAATGAAAAACTGAACCCAGTATTTGAGGTGCAGCCTCACCAGTACTTTATGGTTTGTTCTCATGCTCTTCCATGATGTCAGTGTGTGTGTGTACATACATATATATATATGTATATTGCAGCCCTGTATTTCGGTTGCAGGAGAAAGAAAGGTGATAATGTGCTGAATTATCTTTCCTCTGAATATTACATGAATCAGAGAAACTAGAGTTCAGGCCATCAGGCTGCTGTTGGCAGGGCATGGACAGGTCTTTGCTCCTGAGATCATCTGCAATTAATCAGTGATAAAGAACAGGGAAGAATTATGCTGCTAGAATCTGTAGGCATCAAACTTTAAGCCAGGATTTTGAAACCCTCTGAATCTCTTACCAGCCCTTTAAAAAACAAAACCCAAAAAAACTTTGAAAGTGGATTCCTGTCCTTGTGGCTCAGCAGCTGTACAGCTGTGGTTTACTCACTGCACTGACCCCTGTGACTGATTCTATCAGTCTCAGCTAATGATTTGGAAGTGAAGTTCAGCCATGTCCTCTGATTAATTCCCTGCAGCAGCCACACTCAATTCAAATTACTGTATACAGGAGAAGAAACACGTAATGATTTTATACCAAAAACCAGAGGCTGGAAAATTGCTTTGGAAGGCTGAGGATGGTTACTTGGAGGCTCTATTTGCAGTAAACATCATTCACATTTAGCAACGTAGTGACTTTGGGATCTAAGGAGATTGGGAGTGTAATTCATAAACTGGATCCAAGAAGCTTTCAGTGGTTTTGAATGGCTCATTTTTGCCCTGGTCACTGATTCAAGTTTTAAAGCCAGTGACGACATCGCCAGGCTCCCTGAGCATGTGCAGCATGGTAAAATTCATCATTTTGAGCCCAGGACTTCTCAGATAAATTGTAATTGACTCAATTTCAGCAGCAAAGACTTTTGCAGCAGCACATTAAAAAAAATAGAGTCATAGACGTTAGTAAGATGACTCGCAAGTTGTCTCACCCTGTGCTGCAAATCCATCAATTCTCACAGGTTAAGCAGCCATGGACTGCAACAGTACTTGGATAGGAACCTCCAAGAAATGGCTGTTACTAGCTCAATACCCTTTCAGGGATCAATGAATAAATAATGTGCTCCAGTGTGTGTGACCTAGGAGTGCAGGGAATACTGGTTTTGGCTAGCACATCAGTCTGTGGTCCTGTTCTGCTGCACCCAGAGGGTCCATGCTGCTTTCATAAGAGCGACTTTATAAAAATTCTCAAAGATAAATTCGTGAATACATTTTCCACTTTCATCCTCGACGTATACTACTCCTAGCTTTCAAAGCTAGACACTGTTTAATTTCAGCTTTTTTTCTTTGAACGTTTCTTCTTTCCCTCACCCTTTATTCCTCATCATATGATCTATAATCTAGTAGTCCTCGCAGTCTCTCACGTTCTCTGATCCGTGCATTCCCCAACATCCTGGGATACTCCCCCCACCCCATGTGTATTTATTTAAATAAAACAAATGAAAACTGCTTTTCTCAAAGGAAAATGGCAAACTTGGGCAAACAACTTGGACCAAGAAGATAAAGGCTTGGTGAATGAGTATAGAGAGACCCTTCAGTGTCACAGAGAAGGACAAGCAGGGGAGAAAGAGGTAAACTATGCACAAGGACTGACCTCAACAGAACAGATTATCCATTTCCAATTTAGGTTATTCCTTACAGGAAGCGCTGGTGATTGGTCATGTGGATATTCCCAACATCTTCAACTGGACTGTCTGTAAAAGATATAGTCCCTTATGTAAGGAAGGACATGCAAAGAAAGGCTCTGAGACTGTGTATCTATCCAGCTCTGGAGTTAGCTAACCTTGTGATACCTTTGTACTGCAAACTTTTTAAAAAAGACCTTTCTGTTCAGTACAGAATTTTAATTTGTGTCTTACTGGTGATTGTGCTACCTACAGAAATCCTTTTCTTTCCCTGTCCTAAGACTATTTAGTGATGTTGATGTGCTTTACTGAATTACAGCTTTGTTCCAAAGGCTGCTCTTTGGAAGAGTATGAAATGATCTGTTATTAATTTGTAAAACATTTTGTGATGAAAGTTACTCTACATGTATAATCTTATTGTTAGTTTTTAAATCTGAAAACTGACTGTCCACAAAGGAGGTATCCCCTGTGTATTTTGTTGGCTTCTTAACCTTTTTTGCCCATGTAACATTCACTCCTACCAATAGTCTTTGAAGCTATTGGATTCTGGTCATGATTCAGATAGCTGAAAGGTATTAAATTCCCAGCAGCTGTGTGAGTGTGGATAGCAGGCTGAGGGGAGAGATATAAGCAGTAACAATGGTATTGGTAGAAAAGCAAGAACTCTGCACCTTATCCCTTCTAAGAGGCAGCAACCAGCTGGGCAGCCAGTGTGTACCCTTTGGCTTGGCAAGCCTTAAACACAAAGTTCCCAGACAGGAGTGGATTCGTACATGCTATAACAGAAAGCTGGGCTTGGGAACATGAGAGTGTTATATAAGGTGTGGGTTGTGGGATATTAGAAGACAAATTCACAGCTTTATCAGTCCCACTGTTTATGAAATGCTGCCCATCCATATTCAGTATTTGAATGTATTTTGTTTGGTTTTTAGCAAGGATTATCACTTTTTATGGGTAGATGTCTAGAAAAGGTGGTATTTTCAGCTCTATATAAATGAAAAAAATAGGGATACAGTCAGGTCAAGACCCCATAGGAATACAGATTCCTACTGTTGTGATTTACCTGTAGGGCCACCCTGCTGTTGAATCTTCGAGGACCTCTGCTCTTTAAGACACCATTCTGGTAACAGAAAAGCGAACAATGAAAAGTCCAGAGCCATGAAGCAGTATGAAGTGGCCATACTCTTTTGCTCACCATCATTACAGAGCAGCATTACAAATCTAACAGAAAAAGGCCCATCATTATGTATGGCTCTTCTGGTATTCATGAGCAACGCAGATTTTACCACACAAACATAGTTCATGTAAAATGTGCCGTAATGTTTGTACTTGACAAGTTTTGGCACATTGTTTCATTATTTGTTGATCCTTGTTTCTATATTCCCCAGCTTCATCTTGATATGCGTGCCCCATATTGGCAGGCAAATTAAATACTTGCTCTAGTCAAGTGTAAACAAATTCTTCCTTCCTGAATGTGAAAGCTGTAAAGAAACATGGGATGTAGTATATTATTAAAAATACATGTTTTAGATAAACATAGTAAAAACATTGGGCCACTATGTTTGTCATCTTAAACTTGCCATCTGCGGGTGATGAGTGAGGGAACTATATATAGAAGTGGTCTTACTGTGTACAGACTTCCTCAATTTTATGGGGCTACAAATGCATGAACGCTTTCTGATGGACTTAAAAGAAGCAGCAAATGACAGTCCTTCTTTGCTGGTATGTGTCCTGTTAACCAATGTCTTAGGAAAAGTAAGCTTTTCCTACCTACTGCAGTTTAAGGGGAAGAATAAAGGAAAAAAATTCCCTGATTTCTCAGAGCCTGTGCACAAAGCCTGAGAAGGAAATACAGATTTTTAAGGAGAGGTATAAAGTTTGCCTATACACTTATCATTCCTTTTTATTTTTGCTTACTGGAAATATTTCTGGAATGGCTAGCAGCTTCATAAAAACAGTGAATTTTAAGCACACAAGACCTTGGCTGTACAGAGTGAGAACTCTGAAGCAGAAATGAACAAACATTACTTCCACAAACCTGGAACTGAAAATTACTCAAGTCTTTGGGACACGGAAGGGAAAAAATGCAGTTCTGACCTTTGTATGGATCAACACATTTCATACTGTAAATGTTAATGAGTCACACCAAAGTGCTCATGAGAAAAACAGACATGAAGTCATCTACAGAAATTCTTCAGTCCGTCATTGAAACACAAAATACATTCAAGCAAGTTAAATGTAACTTGAGGATTAATCACAAACAAAAAACTCTGAATGCAGCCTGAACTGTGGTTCCTTTTCAATAGGTATTGTTTATTCACTTGAATAAAATGATGGATAATTCAGTGGGAATATTTGTGATAGGTTCTGAGGCGAGTATGTGTTAGATGGCCTGCAATTGTTGCCTACCTTTTATGCACATTGATGTTCTTAGCATGTCTTTTTTTTATCATTCAAGGTTTTTGTGTAGATGCCTATGTGGCTGTCTGCCTCCTGGTCATATATCCTGTGTAGTGGAATCAGCAGCTAAATGGTCAACCCTCACACAGAAGCCAAAGCATGTAATGAGCTAGGTGCTGCTTGCATTTTTTTGTTTTAGAGTTTGCGGGAAGGGGAGGGAAACTGAGCGACTATGGAAGTAACACTCTAGCTTAACAGGTCAATGGCATTGGTCTTTTGGTGTCCTGGCATTGCAAAAAACCACTGAAGATTATCACGGAAGCTGTTAGAGAAGACCAGGTATAAACCAGCAGGATGACTCTGAATTAATGGTGAGGTGCTACGCATACCTGACTTCTGAGGATATGAGCTCAATGCTGAACACTGATGGTCAGGAAAATATCTCTGTTATTAGTGTAAAAAAAAAAAAGAAGTTGCTAGTCTAGGGAGGGTAGGTAAAATGTTCTTTAAAAATTTCTCTAAGCTGTCTAGTATTTCATAGTCTTGGGTCTTCGCAAGTGTGCTTGCTGAGTCCTGTGGCAATAAGTATCTTCCTTTCTGTTTGGTTCCTAAATTTCTGGTGCAAGGAAAATTCCTATAGGTTTCAGTGAAGAGCAAAGATACCAGCTGGCTGACAGAAAGATCCACAGTAAAAAACCATAGAGACTGATCGTGGAAGAAATCGGATTGTTTATCTAAACTATTTATACCTGTAACCAAGGTGTCAGATAATTTCCAAAGTTTGTACCTGTCACTGAGAAGTTAATATTTGACATCAGCCTTGTCTGTGAAGTTAAATATTTTGAATTAAATAATCTGTAAGTTTTATAGGGGTTTTGGATCCAGTTTTCACAATCATGCATATCCTTGATAAAAACCAGAAAGTCCTGCCTGCTTTTGTAACTTCTTCCTGCAGCCTACCCATTCCTTAGTTCACAGAGGTATCTCTTTTGAAGGAGACCTATCAAAAATAAAACACCCAAAGTTTAGGCCCAGTCTTAGGTTTCATTTTTGATTAATATTAATAAGTGTGAATACCGATCTTTCTTTTCTCCTGGCTTTTATCTATGTTGTTCTTTTGATTCTGAATTCTTCACGGCAATGACTTAATGCATAACTAGAAACTTAAGGCTATGATCTCAGCTGGTTCTGCCTTAACTGAAATATTGATGCCAATTCTTGATGCTGGTCACAGAAAATAGCTGTCCTGTCATTAAAAGGAGCTGGATTTGGGTAGCTGCTATTCCGAATGTGCTGGAGATCTAGTCCTGTGTGTTTAGGTCACAAGCCTGAAATGTGTGATACTGGTGATACTGGTGGAGACCCACCTCGTTAAGAGGTCTAAAGCCCACTGATCCAAACAGAAGTGTGGTCAGCCCTTCTCAAAAGCCTCACAGGTAAAGTACGGTCACCACAAAAGGAAGAAGGGAAAGGTTGCATTAGGCAGGTGGAACCAGATCCAGTTTTATGCTGTGCCTAGAGCCTCACATTGCCTTAATCCACCTGTAGAGGCCATTTCAGGATTGGGGCCTTAGCATGGAAATAAAAATAAAAAGGCAATAAATAATTGATTTACTAGATTATATTCAGCTAAGGCGTTTTTGCTGTTAAAAATGTATGCAACTTGCTCTATTTAAAGCCCTATAATTAATAACTGATTGTAAAAAATTTAAAAAAGGTTGACTAAAGAACTCTATAAAGATAATATTAACATACTAAAGGAATTACGGTTGTCATTTAGGGGCCAACCTGACTGAATTAAGATCTTGAATTACAGCCAAGTAATACTGTATTTGTGAATACATCTGTGCCGTGTTTCTGACTTTATTCTTGATCTTCCAATTTCCCTCTGTTTAACATATGTTTTCTAACACCTCTTAAGCATTGCAGGGTCAGATGTTTTAGGAGCAGGCTGGATTTTCAAAGAAACAGCTGCAAGTCCCTACACTGTGTTTTTAACTTTTAGTACCTGTTTTCAGTTTTCATAATGGAAAAGAGTTGAAAGACTTCGTCTCTCCTGTCCAGAGCTGAAACGTCAGGTCACTGTCTCCATTGGTAAGTTTTCTTTGCCAGGAATGACTGATACCATGAATTTCCAAAAATATTTTGAGGGACTTTTGTACCCAGTCTTGCTGGGAGTCCTTTCCACATGTCTCATTGCACAGTTTATGTCCCAACAGTTTAGAAATGTAAACCAGGCAGATTGACCAAGGATTAAGGATTAAGTATTCTAGCCTTTAGGGGAGCTCCTATAGTGGGCACCTGTTTTGAGAAAGTAACCACGTTTCTTCTTAGAACTTCTAAGAAATAAATGGTACAAATTCAGTTACTCACTTGACCTGCTTACCACCACTATGTAGAAGTTGGTTCATAGAAGCAAACCCAGTGTGTGGCCTTTTCTATTACAGAATGTAAAGGAACCATGCATGCATAGACAAAAGCCATTTCTGGGCAGACAGTTGCCTGCTGTGTCTCGTGTGACAGCTTTCTAGTTCACAGCTTTTATGAGGAGGTGCTTCTCATGGATAAAATCACAGAATTGGACTAGTATGAGCTCTTGCAGAGATTACCTCTCTTTAACTGTCCCTTGCACAATATAATAACTTTATCCACATTTTATGGATGGAGGAAACGGCTGATATTTTAGCTGAGGGAATGTGGGAAATTCCCACAAGCCCATATTCCTCAATAATATATGTTAAGCATATTATTTTCACAAGAGGAATTAAAAACTTCAGAGCTGCTGCTAGCTAAATTTCACCCTGGCTCTCTAGTACCTTCCAGAATTCAAGGCCTACAGATCTATTTCTTAAAGAGCTTTCCCCACTACATAGAACTGAAACCTCCAATTAGTTTTTCCTGGTATTCAAAATCTAGGCCAGGAGACAAATTTTGGTGGCTAGTTTATTTAAGCAACAATTACGGGAGTGTTTGCTTGTTTTATTTTTTGAGGGAGAGGGAATACTGAAGCCGTTTGTCCTTTGCTCTCTCTTATAACTCTGACATTTAGTATTATTCATTTGGCTTAACATGCATATTGTTGTAATGTGAAAGATCCCTGTTTCCGTAACTAATGCCAGAGTGCTGTACACGTTTGCCTCTAGCTTGGTTGTTGCATCTTTCGATCTCTTAGAGGTTTCCTGGGTTGTTGCATCTTTCGATCTCTTAGAGGTTTCCTGGGAAAAGACCCAGGGACATCCATTTGGCTGTCCCAGTACCAGCACATAGAAATGCTTCATGAAACACCTGTAGGTTATCAGCAAAGACATGACAAGTGTCAGGAACATGAAAAAATCAACCTCTGAGGGTATTCAGAGAAAGATTCCTTTCTTTCCAGGCTATTAGACTAATTGGAAACATGTTTTGCCTTGGTAACAAGTCCTTTGCCTGATAAATGTCCATCATTTAATTTCTGGTTTTGCCTTGCCCAGAAAACTTTAGCAAGGGCAGTTCATACAGTAGTGGAAATGGCAGCTGCTTTATATTCCTATAATGTGAATCAGCAATGCATATACACAAAGGGAGCAGCCTTTTCATAATCTGTATTTCAATAACCAGGCTGCAGTGCACTGATTTAAAGCCGAGGAGGAATGGGCTGAGATGCTTAGTGATAACATTTCAATTAATTCCTGCTCTCTATCAGAGACTGTTAATCTTCTGCAAATGACCTCTGTGGTGTGCGCACTGGCAAGCAAACTTACCTCAGGTGTGAAGGAATAAGAAACTTGGACTGCATGAAGAGAAGGTAGAAGGGATGTCAATATGCAGCTGTCTTTTTTTTTTTTTTTTTAATACCCAAACTCCATCCTGAAGAATTCCTCTGTCAGCCTTGGGCTGCTTTAGAGCCCTTTCTGTTCCGGCCTTGCTGTGATCCTTTTCATTGGAGACGTCACCCTTCTTAGCTGGTTAGTTTGAATTCCTGCACTCATTAGGCAGGTTTCTGGTAAGTACTGTGAGGAAGTTATGCTGTGGGGTCACCAACTCCCAGCTGCAGTTTATGTGGAATTGAGAGATCACAGTGACAGAATTAAACAGACTTTTTAGTAATAGTACAAGATATACACCTAGGGTTAAATTCTGCAATGACTGAGCTACAGACACCTGACTTGCCTTCCTCAGTATTAGTGAATTGCTTTGCTGTGCATTTAGAACAGAGGATTTAATTATAAAAAGTGAGCTGTAAGCCTGAATCAGCCCAGGAGTCATGCATCTGAACAACTTATCCAGTCCTTTTGAAATATTGATGTCATGGCATGTATAAAGTAAAAGTTTCTTTCTTTTTTTCCTTTTTTCTTTTTTCCCGAGTCATCACCTACTGCAGTCAGTGCACAGACAACAGCAAGTATCAATGTGTTATGGATCAGGCTCTATTCTAATACTTTACCTCTAGAATGAAAAGGTCTGTTTTTCACTCACAGCTACATGACACCTCCGAGTCACAGGTAGGCAGGTGTCCCCTTATGCACAGGAGTCCCCCAGGACACCCCACAGATGTTCCCATCAGGTCGCCTGCAGCCAGCTCCAGAAGCATTTCTGCTATATGGAAAGTCAGGGATTTTGGCCTTGAGCCTGTTCTTAAAATACAATGTACTTGTTCTGCTTACCAAAATTAAAGAGTTATGAGGAGAGGGAAAATCAAAGTGCCAAAACCAATAGTCTAGTTTTTAATATTAGTAACTGGAATTGAATGTAAAACACAGGGTGGAAAGTTGCAAAGTTTCCTTTTCTTTTTCACTTAATGTTCACTGTCCTGATTTCATACAGACACCTTTTTCATGGTGTCTTTCTCATCAACAGCTGAAAAATGTTTGAACAAATTCAATAAAAAGAATTTTCTCTATAGCTTTTCCTAATGTGGAAATAAAACAAAACTCTGAATTTTGACATAGTGCTATGCTGCTAGACGTGCAAATGCTTAGGGAGGGCATTGATACAGGATCAAGGCTGGACAGGAAAAATGCTTCTCATACGAAGAGAATTGCTCGGCTCAGCTGGGCAACTATGCTTACCAATATGGTGGGGAAGGCCTGGCTCATCTCAGCAGCTAAGCGCACAAAAAAGTGGGTAAAGGGGTCCAGGAAGGGCTAAAATCTTTTGTAGTGTCTGGGTAGTGGCTGATTTCATGTGTGGTTGTACGCATGAAGCTACAGTCATGTGCCCAGTGCTGACACCATGTCCAGCAGATGTTTAATTTACATCCCTACTTTCATCGTTCTCTCCTTGGGGGCCGTCACAGCATCACGTGTGAATGAGCAGACAGTGAGCCCCTTGCTGCTGCCTTAGTACAACTGAGGAGCAGGGCAGCGGGGTGCTTCATGTAATCCCTGTCTGACAGCCTGACAGAGGCTGTGCCCGCTGCTTTTCCCCATCTCCTTCGCTGTCCTGTGAGGAAGGTGCTACAGCCAGGCAGGCTCCTGTCATGCGCTGTCCTGGAGGTGACAGAATCCACCTTCTTAGGCACATGGGGCCAAGACCCCTGCCTTTTCTGCACACCGCTGTGATGGACAAGCACATACTCAGACAAGTGTCTGTGGCTCCTACTATAAACAGCAATGCAATAGTATACTTTGCTGTATGTACGTATGTGTTTGCATCCCAGTAAAAACCCACTGCCTCGACCAAGAAGCCTGGCTGAGAAACTCTGGGTGCTGTACAGATGCCAGGTACTACTCTCCTCCTGCCTATTACGGCTCAAAGGAATGAGGGGAATAGTGGGACAGCGGGAAGCCCAGCTGATCGATGATCCTTTTGCTTCCATTGATTCTTGGTTAAATGTCCTTTCATTTAAGAGCCCCTTGAGATTAAAAAAATATTTTTATTCAGGAAAACTGATATCTTGTTTTAATATTTATTTTCAGATAAGCAGTAAATCTTGGTTTTAATTTTATCCTTATTTGCTTATTGGAAAGAGCTAAATATGTATGTTTTTAAATAGAGGAAAGAAGCATTAATGTAAAATGCATCCGGCGACAGCCACTTTTATGACATGCAATTAGCATATTTCTGTTTCATTACTGATGTTATTTTAATTGGTTGTGAAACCACAACTCTGAGTTTTTGTCAGCTGAAAAATCAACCAGTTTTACAATTTTAATGAAGAGATTCAAGAATTTGCATACATAGTTTTGCTCAGGGACACAAATTCAAGTCCAAACTTTTCTGTTCCTTGAGCGTGCTCTACCATGAGGTAAAGGGTGAGACCTACTTATTGATCCTTGCTCCAAGGTCCTGGCTCCTGTACTTTATATCTGAGCAAAACAGAGTTGCAGTTCACAGACCAAAGACAGCAGGACACAAACAGACAAAATAGTGTTTCTCAGCTCAGAAACTTTTAGGTCTTTACGCAAAAGAAAGAAGACTATGTGGTATGAAGAGATCATGTTTTACAGAAGACTGCCAGCAGATTTCCAGAAGTGTCAAAGGGAGGATTGTATCATTCTTATTTTAAAGCCAAGTGCACTGTATCAGAAATCATCTTACTGTATGAATATCGGTGAAATGAAAATCTAGTTTACTCTGCCAAACCAGGATCAGTGACCTTGTACTTTAGACTCAAAAAATATGGCTAGAGAGTCCTTGCTGGAATTAATTCACTTTGCACTCCTGGATTTAGTAAGCTGGGGCCGAATGAGTCGCATTCTTCAGTCTTCCAGGCAAGCAGCTTGATTACTCCATACCAGAGATTTTATTTATTTATTTATTTTCTTCTTACTTTTATCACTATTATTTTTGTATCTTGATATACCTGTAGAATTTCAAGCTAATAAACTTATTAATGAAGATCCTTGCCATTTTTAGCAGAGGTTCAAGGACAGGTTACAAAGTACTTACAAGAGCTTAAGAATTACCTACACTTAAAATATTATACCAGGTGTCTGGGTCCACTGGAGGTCTTACAGAGACAGATGAGACCAAAGACATCCATGCTTTCCGAAAGTTTGAGAAACACTATTCTAGCACTTTCCTTCATTGTTATCTTTTTTCCTTCCATCTCCCAATTTCATTTTGTCTTCTTATCTTCACTGTATTTCTATTCCCTCCATTAAGTCTACTGTTTTCTATCTTCTTTTATCAGCTCTGGTTTTATAATAGTCATAGCTGATAAATGTCACGTACCCAGTATTTTCATCCTATTCATCTGTGTAACTCCTTTTCTATAGGGACCGTGCTTGGATTACCCAAGTACTATGCTTGTTTAGTTATAAAATAAAGTACAAGGAAAATAATACATGAGTTTCTCTTTTTTCTCACAGCCATTGGAGTTCAGCTCCAGATTGTGCAGGGCAGGGTTCACCAGTGACTGCAAATTCTTCAGTCCCTGTGTCTACAGCCTGCCTCCACCTCACTCTGCTCTCATCTTCCTTTGCTGCTGCCCTGCCTCTCTCTTTTATCTCCTGTTCATGGTTTTCTTCTGCAGTTCAACATCTCCATGACTCAGTTCTTGCTCTCTTCTGCTTCCTTCTAACTGCTGTTTATATAATCTCAATCTCTTCCCAGTTTCTCTGCATCTTTGCCCTGTTCTGCTCTTGCAAACTTCCTCACTACTGTCCTGTTTCTCTTGCGCATGACCTGGGCACCACTGAGGGAGAATTTCTGCTCTCCAGTCTGTGTTCACTCCAGCATAAAGTCACATGCAAGGTCAGACAGGTACTTGTCCTGCACTCAGAAGGGCTGGAGCCTGGGCACAGAGCTCAACTTCTGGTGTCTGTCTGCACTCTCGGTGGAGAAAGAAGACAAAGTAAAAGGAGTGAGGGAAGGACCAGAGTTCAAAATTGCCCTAAGTCCTGCAGAGGCTGTGTAAGGCTCTGCCACAGACCTTCCCTTCTCCCTTGTGAAAGAAAAAGAAGATGCTGAAGAGAAAGTCCTGGTCTGTCCCTGCAGCCCCAGGTAGGAATGTTTCAGTGCAGGCAGACTCTCTGAGCCCTTAACAAGATTTGATTGTATCTGTGCACAGAGAGGTTTTTCAAAGCCTCTAAACAAACGTGGGAGAAATTTCCTGGGAGCTGTAAGATGCATATCACTGACATATGCAGGAAAGAGCAAAGGAAGAAAAAGGAAAGCAGCCCTGCCGAATTTCAAGTGTCATCTTCAAAGGACCTCCCTATATAATGGTTGTTAGGGTATATTTCAAATGGGAAATCAAGTATATTTTTCCTTCTTGTTCTCTGAAGTAGCCAGGCTATTTTTCACACTGTTTTCCAAAAGCAGTCACCTTCTCTCCCCACTTCCCTGAGGTTAGCTGAGATTTAGAAAAGGGTGGATGTGGGGGTGGTGGGGTGTCTGACTACCGCTGCACCTCCATGGGCTTTATAGAGTCTGGCCAGCTGGCACTATTCTTCAATGACTGTAGATGAAACACTGCATGATTAAAAATACCTTCTCATCTACAATGCCTGAAGGCAAAGTAGTCACTTTTGTCCATAGTGACACCAGGGAATTTCCTGACTTCACTCATCAAAAAGACCTCAGGAGCACTCCATAGTAGTAGGAACTCTAAGATCACTGCAACGCCAGATTGTTTGACCCTTAATCAAGAAAGTCTGGAAACTCATCCTGCTGTCATCTTGGTAACTAATTGTTATGTGGCATGATGCATTTCCTCACTGCTGAATGATGCAGTTGCTTTCAGCTGCTGTTCCCCTGTTTGGTGCTGGGCAAGGTTACGGAGCAGATCATCCTCAGCACTATCACACGGCACATGCAGGACAACCAGGAGATCAGGCCCAGCCAGCATGGGTTTAGGAAAGGCAGGTCCTGCTTGACAAACCTGATCTCCTTCTATGACAGGGTGACCCGCCTAGTGGATGAGGGAAAGGCTGTGGATGGAGCTTAGTAAAGCTTTTGACACCATCTGCCACAGCATTCTCCTGGGGAATGGCTTGGAGAGGTGTAGTCTACGCTGGGTAAAAAGCTGACTGGATGGCCAAGCCCAACGAGTGGCAGTAAATGGGGTTACAGCCAGCTGGTGACCCCAGTGGTGTTCCCCAGGGCTCAGCATTGGGGCCAGTCCTGTTCAGTATCTTTATCAAAGATCTGGACAAGGGGACTGAGTGCACCCTCAGTAAGCTTGCAGATGACACCAGGCTGGGTGGGATGTTGATCTGCTTGAGGGCAGGAAGGGTCTGCAGAGGGATCTGGACAGGCTGGATTAATGTGCTGAGGTCAATTGTATGAGGTTCAACAAGGAGAAGTGTCAGGTCCTGCACTTGGGTCACAACAACCCCACGTAATGTTATGGAAGAGTGCCTGGAAAGCTGCCTGGAGGAAAAGGACCTGGGGGTGCTGGCTGATGGCTGGTTGAACATGAGCCAGCAGCGTGCCCAGGTGGTCAAGGCGGCCAACAGCATCCTGGCTTGTATCCAAAACAGAGTGGCCAGCAGGACAAGGGAGGCAATCATCCCCCTGTACTCAGCACTGGTGAGGCTGCTCCTCAAATACCGTGTTCAGTTTTGGGCCCCTCACTGCAAGACAGACATTGAGGAGCTGGAGCGTGTCCAGAGAAGGGCAACAAAGCTGGTGAGAAGGGTCCAGAGCACAAAGCTTATATGGAGCGGTTGAGGGAACTGGAGTTGTTTAGCCTGGAGAAAAGGAAGCTGAGGGGAGACCTTATTGCTCTCTACAGCTGCCTGAAAGGAGGTTGTAGGCAGGTGGGGGCTGGTCTCTTCTCCCAGATAACAAGCAACAGGACAAGAAGAAACACACTCAAATTGCTCCACGGGAGGTTTAGATCGGATATCAAGAAAAACTTCTTCACCAAAAAGGTGGTCAAGCATTGGAATAGGCTGCCCAGGGAGGTGGTGGAATCACCATCCCTGGAGGTGTTTGAAAAATGTGTAGATGTGGTGCTTAGGGACATGGTTTAGTGATCAGATTTGGCAGTCCAAGGTTAATGGTTGGACTTGATGATCTCAAAGGTTTTTTCCAACCTAAATGATCCTATGAATCTATGATTCTATGTTTAGAGTAAGAAGAGACTATTCAGTTCCACAGTGGACTGACCAGGAAGAACTACATTTTCATCTCTTTGTGCAAAGTACCAGGAAAGATTTAAGTAAACAACTATCACTCTGGAAAGGGAATATGGAATAGCACTCCCCCGCTCCCCTGCCCTCCTGCACACACATTATTCACTTAGAATGGTAATCTCTCCACCTGGTAAGAGAAAGAGTATTTTCAGTCATGGGGGAATATAGAAAGTTAAATGTTCTCAAGGCAGAATACAAGATAAACTGACTTGTAAGTAGCTTCCATCCCAAAACTGACTATATCCTCCTGCCGCAAAGCGGACTCAGTCAGAGATCGATGTGATCAGACAAAAGCCATTTTATTGTTCTAAAGAAGCCTTTTTATACATTTCTTAAGAATAGGTGTTTATACATGATTGGTTCACTCACAGAGCATCAGTTCATGATTGGATGGCTGTTTCTTTGCTACCACTTTAATACACTTCTTCTGCTTACGCATCTGGCAGTTTCCTTATCTTGTCAGCTCAGCTCTTTTCAGGACTTTCCCAGACTCTTCAAGGGTACACGGGTATCTGTTCAAGGCTAATATTAACAAGCTTGCATTCCGATCTCTCAGAGCAGCCACGTTTTCCCACATCCTCCCATTTGGCAATGCAGTCTTCAGTACTAGTCACATTGCTCTGATGCTGCTGGAAGAATATGGAGGAGGTTGAGGACAGGAATAATGGTAGTGTCATTTGCATTCCCTTCCCTCACAGGAAAACTGCCTTTGAAAATGGAGCTATTAATGCTCATAAAGACATTTGAGATGCAGCAAACACAAAAAAAATTAATTTTGGCTCAGTAAATGTTTTTAGTCCATGGTTAGATCTGTCTGTATTAGTAAATAAAGTGTGGCTTCATGAGAGCATTTTTGTGATCTGAATTTAACTTCATCTGAGCAAGTACGGTTAGAACCAGTTACAAAAATGTAAGCTACACAAAAATATATCAGCTTTCTACAGAAAATAGGAGGATTGTAGCAACTTGGAATGCCAGTGTTCCAGATCTAGTACAGGAAAACACTTACAAATGTCTTGGGGGTCATGAGAAATGTGTTAATTAGGTAAATTCAAGAGGTTTTACTTTGATTTTGAAACTTCACTTTTTTAACAAAGTAATTTTTAAATCCAATTTTGAAATGTTTTTTCCAGGTATTTTAATATTCCATGAGCATCTATCTGGGGGTAGTGGGGGGTGGGGTGGGGTGGTTAATAGCGTTTCTAATTAGTTTTGACAGAACTGCATTTTGCTAAATATTTAATCAGCTCCTAATAAAATGAATAAGAAATTTTTATTCTCTCCCTCTAGGACAACATTAACTTTAGGAAACAATTTAATTATGAGGCATTTTAAGTGAAATGTGAAATAAGTGTAAATTATAGTTATAACTTCATTTATGCTACAGGCTCAGGGTCACACATCTAGTGTAGAGAACTATGTACAAGCATCTTTGTATCCTCAGCAGAAAACTAGCCAGGAAAATTGCTTTGGCCTCCAAAATTGTTGTATTTAAAATAATTACGAAAAAACCCCACCACCCCAGAATCCAAAAACTTCTGTAAATTTGATGAGCCTTGCCTGATTTTCAGCCATAGACAATTAAACTTATCCTGATCATTATCAGTATTTCCAGGGCTCATTTGTATCTCAAACCTTTTGAAACATGATAATAGGCGACAGTACCATGCTCAGAAATGGTTCTTGCCAGGTAGACTCCCATTGAGTGATCTATCCGAGCCCTCAGCTGATCCCTCCAAAGGTGAGATCCCTCTTGATCTGTGTTTGTATGGTACAGCATGTCCCCCAGGCTGGCGCATGGGTACCAGGTACATCTGCATCGCCAGCAGTATGGACAGCAATTGATCTCCTGTTTCATCAGCTTGTTACTCTGCTCATAGGGCTTGTGACTGTACCCTTGCAGCCAGACAACTACACATTTTGCATATTTTCCTTCTTCCAAAACTGCAATCAGCACTCTCATTTTTCCCTTTCAAAAAAGGGAGACGCAGAGTTACACTTTACAAAATCATAGCTGTTTCACTTAATAGCAGGAACAACAGGCCTCCGTGATCTCTTAGCATCACCCTTTCTGATCATAGTGAGTTGGTAAACACAGAAAAGGTTTTAAAAAGAGATTACTTTAAGGTGGTGAAGGAGGCACAGGATGTAGAAAATTTGGGTTTTGGCTGTGGTAGTTCTTCTAAATAGATGAAATCTGAGCTAGAGGGGGGATGATCTTTGTGAAATGCTGGAAAAACACAAAGTAGCATGATTTTGATTTCTTCAATTTTAACAGCATTTTCCTCTTCATTTGTTTTATATTTCGCATGACTACCAGATCTGCCTGGAGCTGAGTCATTTTAATGAGGTTTTGAATGATTTTTTCTACTCTTCTAATATCTCCACTCAGGTTACTAAATTAGAGCAGCCCATTCTCACAGATGTGAATGGAAGAAGAGAAAAAAAAAAGAAGAAATGGATAAGTAAGGAGAATTGCTGCTATATCACAAACACAAAAAATATGACAGCATTGCTTAATGGCAGGTATGAAAAAGATCCCACACATATTCAAGAGCTAATGAGAAAACTGAGTCTTCAGAGGAGCATGACATAATTCTGAACTGTATTTCTTACCAGGACTGGGTAGGATGGATTGGTTGGTTGAAGATAAAAAACATGAATATGTGCGGTAAATGGATGGTTGAGATGTGCTGTTCCCAGCAGTAAGCAGGGAGCGAAGTACGGTGCCTCCTGGCACAGTTTGTTCAGGCAGCAGCAAGTTATTCCTTTAGCAAAGCAACTGTGCTTTATCTTGCAGCCCACAAGATCTGCTGGCCAGTAGGACAGTGAAGGCGAAGCTGACCCTGTGTGTTCCCTGTTCTGTGTTTCCAGGGGAGATTTTTCCAGTGGAGCATCTTGTTATATTCCCTGAACAGTGTGTATTTGGACAGTATCTACTCTGGAACTGCACAAGGAGAGGAACTTGCTAACTCCCTGCACAGGTACATCCCCAAGTATATCTACACGAGACAAGTAAACCAAGTCATAACCAGGACACAAATGACAGCTCATGCTACAGTGGACATGTCTCGTTCCTCAAAGGCAGGCACTGCCCCTTGCTTTCTATGGTGAGCACCAAGCCAAGCCTTTTACGGTAGGGAAAGAAAAATTACTTTCCAACCCATCTTGCAACCTGTTCATGCGCCATGTCTAAGACTGGACTGACTGTCCTACTCTCAGAAGTAGATACATTTTTATGCATTTTTTAATTATGCAATCTTCTAAACAAATTTGCCTACACTCTGATTTTTGGGGCTGTATAGTGAAATCTCCTAAGATCCAGATGTGGTATGTTGTACGGTCATAACAGTGTAATAAATAGTTAAGTGCCTTTTTAGGAAACGGAAATGATGGTCTGATAACTTTTTACCAGTAAGAGTAATTTTACTTCCAGCCAGATGATTCTCTCAGTATTGTGCAAAGCCAGATTTGTGTAATACAAATCAGCCATTTAAATGAACTGTCTCTTGAAACCTCGCAATTATTCTGAAAACATTATTTCCGTAGAGACCAGGGCTTGTTTTCTAGTTTTGGAGTACGAATTTTCTGATTCAGTCCCGTATACATAATTTATACATATGTCTGTGTCTGAAAACTAATGCTCACCAGAAATACCTCTAGAAACCCAGGCTGATGGCAGTATAAAGAATAGATGAAATTGTTTAGATTCCGTTTATATCGGGGGCTGGAAATATGCTTCTCAATCACAAATACATATGAAGCTGTCTGCCTTGATGTGTTTCAGATAGATATACTTTGGTCTGAATCAGAACAACAATACCATTTAGTTGGCATTTAGATCTATGATAAAGAAGCATTATAGAGCAGAACATTTATTTCACTCCATGTCTACTTTCTTATTAAGCACCTCTCCACACCAGTAGAATTAGAATAAATCCACTGATTTTATTTTTTTAGTTTTATTTACGGCTTTGCTTGCACACATTTAGTGTCCAGAAAACAGAGCAAAAGTGAGTAATTGCTGGACTCCCTTATCCAGGGACGAGACCTGCTGCTGTGCACGTTTCTCAGATGAAACACTAATCCTCTTGGGCTTTTGCAATTCACAGTCAGAAGCTCTGCCATGTACACACCACCAGCACCACCACCACCACTCCCCACCCCCCCCCGCTGTGTCCATTCCCCATCAACTGGTAAGAGCTGTGCTCCACTTTTTGTAAAAGAACCTCTATTTTTTGTTAAGTACAGTGCAGAGTGGATTGAAATACAGGTTTAAAACACCATCCTTGCGGGCCCTCCACCTCGGGCACTTTAGCGGTTAATGCAGCAGTGTGCTGTGGTTTGGATTTAACAGTCCTCCAGATAAGTTTATTGATCCCTAAGGTAACTGTATTTTTGTTCTTTTGGGAAGAATATTGATTAGGTTATGTGTAGATTTCTAATACCTCTCACTGGACTCCAGTACAAGACTATTCCCAGGCACTGAGGTGCACCTTAGACTGAATTTTCCAGAGCAAGGAAGTGAAACTTGCCAAGTGCCATCTGTGGTACACACTCTAGTGAAAGTCCCATAGGTCCTGTGTCCAACTGCAGAAGTTTTTTTTTTTAAGGAATAAACAGTTACATTTGAAATATAATGTGAAAAACATTGGATGAGAAATTTTTGTAAAATGTAAGCAACAATTATCACATATGGTTGCTAAAATCTGCAAAAATACTTGTCTAATATGATACTTCCCTCTGTGGAAGACTCTGTTTCAAGTTATCTATACAAAAGTGGTGTTATGCTACAACAAGGCATCTACTGGCATCTGCAATGCTTGAAGATGTCCCCTGCTGAGGCTACAAGTTTAATTTTATTCTTGTTAAGGGTATAACACGTTGGAGCATCGCTGGTCAGCTGCCAGGAGTGTTTTACAGATCAGGTTAAACATGCCTGTGGTCCCATGGCAGGCTCAGATCCCAGAAGGTTTGCAGTGAAGCTCAAACGTTTCTTCTGTTCAGGTTAAAAAAATAAAAAAGACTTTTAAGCCATTTATTCTTTCCAGTTTGCAAGAGAACAAAGGTTTCCCAAACAGTACTGCAGCAGGAGGAATCTGCCCTCCATGTCCTGCTCCAAACTTTTTCTCCCATCACTTTATGGAAGGGTTTGCCTTCTTTTCCCACAGATATGTGTAACTAAGATCTAAAGCATTGTAAGATTAAATGGCAGTATGTGTATTTTGTTATTGTTATTTTTATACACACACACACACACACACACGCATGCATAAACAAGTATCAAAACAACAGTAGTAATATTACAGTTTCTATTGCCATAGCAGCCAGATTACAACTCTGGCTTCACACCCTTTCTCTCTTTCTAGATATATACGTTTCTGTGTGTATATATATACACACACCTATACATAGAGTGAGTGATGGTCTGTGCCCTGATGATGTAAAGCAGGCAGATAGGCTGTAGGAGGCATGTGTCGGGAAGAGGATAAAAATCATCATCTCTGCTTTACAGCCTCTGTGACCCCAACTCCAGAAAAGATGCATGTGGATTCTTAAGCCTACCTCAATACATGAAGCCACACAAATATATTCCTAACTTTTAAGGAGGTGTTTAAGCCTCACTGCAAATTTTATTCATGCTTGCTTAGATGATTAAGTGCTTTTGTAAATTGGATCCTAATCGCTGGCCCAAGCTGCCTGTGAATTTAGGTTCAGGCCAGGTACAGGTTAGCACCAGGCATACGCACATAGCCCTCCAACCACCCTTCTTTTCCATCCTTGTATTTCCTATGACAGTAAATACATGAATGGTCAATAACTGCCCAATGCTTGTTTACTTTGCCATGTGCATGACTGCATCCCTTGATGTTAGTATTGAATTTACATTTTTCACCACAATTACTGGCTGTCTGCTGAGCTAGTTCACAGATTTGCTTCAATACATTTGTATTACTGTTTGATTATCAGCTGACAATTAACACCCTTTTCATTATTAGATGGCAACAATATAGCTGGATGCTATTACAGAATTTCTTCAAGGGTGACAAAAATAACTTGTTAATAGGCTCTTCCTTCATCTGTTGCCTGTTTCCTCTGGGCCATCAGGGCCCTGAGGTCAGAAGCCTTAATGGCCCTAACCAGCCTCACCTGGGGTCTGTCCCCGTACCCTGCTGGTGGGCCCAGGGGCTCTATTTAAGGTCAGCCCTGGTCCTTTAGTCCCTGCCTAAGTTGTGTTGGGGACAGTGCTGGTCTCCAGCTCATCTATGCCTAACCATGGGCCCTGTTGACCCAACCCTTGACTTGCAAACTGACTTCATGGCTTGACCTTGGACCTGCCTTGTCCTCATACACTTCCCTGGTGAGCTGGGCTCTTGGCTAGGCTTGGCAACCATCTGGGTCTGCCCAGAGCACACAATGTTGAAAACTCATTAGCGTATGTCACCTGCCACAAGCAAAAATATGGCTTGTTTACCCAGTGTGGACAAGATGTGGGGGAATGAGGGGTCTGGATGAACAGGACCAGATAACTAGGCAGAAGACATTGCCAGTGCCGGTGCTTCCAGCATGTCCCCACCTGCTGTGATGCTGGTAGGGAAGATCTGCCTGCTGTCATTCCTGTGAAAACAGGTAATACCAGTTTGTTTCTTACTTTTTATGTCTATTCTATAGCATCAAGGTGTTAACTTTAGCACAGAAGTACTGTGCCTCTATTGGGGACTATTTTTAAGGTTTTTTTTTTGACCACTTCAATTTCAGAGTCACTCTTCATCTTCAGATACTCATAAGTACAGACACACGCTATATTCACTGCAGGGTGATGTGTTTCATCCTTTCATTTTACTCCCCTGTGTTGTTACTAAGGAAAGGTGTTAATGCTCAGCTTCGATTCTTATTAACCTTCAGCTCAGGGCTCATCCTGTGAAGTGCTGAGAGTCACTGGAAGATAGTTATCAACCCTGGATGTCAGTGGCTCCAGAGAATCAACCACCAGTGATAGCCCCTCAAACTGCTTGAGGAGTACTAGTCCGTGCTAGGATCAGGCTGCTGGAGAATAAACAGTTCTTCAGCAGACAGAAGAGGAGACTATTACAGGTGATGGAAAGAAAATCTTTATAATACATCTGCAAATGTTCCTTGAAAACAAGATTTTCTAGTTAATGATACATACAGAGTGTTCCAGTTGTATATTTCTATTTTTCCCTTGGCTGTTCATAAAGTCTAAAAATAGCGGTTGACTATTCTGCAGCTATTTAGGGGAATTAGGCTTATAGGTCCTGGACAGATGTACATTATTTTGATAGGTGGGACCTTCATCTGCCAAATAGCTCTACTTTTCCAAGTAATTTTATCCTCTATGGATTTTTTAAAAAAAGTTATGAAAAGAAGGTTTCATAGTAGTAACTAAGTCTGAGCTGAGTATAGACAAACACCAAGCAAGATTTCTACTTATCACCTTGCTGTTCTTACAAAGTTTTTTCATTCTCACCTGTGCTATTGCTGCACTGGCTTCTACAGCTACTCACATAATGAAAGTTCCCCAAGAGATACGTACTTAGCCAGACACATTTAAAATAATATGCAGATGGAGCTAGCAAGGCTGAATAGTCCCTACGTAGATTTGAAAGCGCTTCTTTCTTCAACTTGTGTTGTAAGAAGACTGGAGACTGTCTTTTCCCCGTTTGGTAAGCAGCACTAGGATCATCCCCTCTGTGGGAGAGTGGGCTGGGAACATCTCATCTTTCACAAAACAAAAGCTCCTTGACTGCTTGTGTGCAGAGCTAGGCTCTGCAGACCCCTTACAGCTTTCTCAGCATTGCTTCTTAGTGGCAATGAGTAGAAAGAAATATCTCCTGTCAGATTTAAGGTCAGAAATTCTGGAAATAGCAACTTTGGAAGTAAATTCAGGCTAGTTCGTTCAAGCATGACTTTAGTGATTCTTTAAGAGTGCAAGAGAATGAAAAAGATCTTGGTTATTAAAAAAAAGTAATAATGAAACGTTTCTGCTATACCAAAAACATACTAAATGGAACTGCAAACAGACATATCGTTTCCCCCCACCAAGTGTTTTATGTACTGTATATTCCCCAAGCAATATTATCAGGGTATGAAAATATTTTCGAAAATAATATCAACCAAGCAATATAGTTTTTAGAGGGTGATACGCAGCCCAAGAGGGGGAAAGAAATTACTGTACTTTATTTTAAAATTAAAGGTGAGCAGATCAACAGATATGAAACCTATCTGTTTGCAGCTTTCATTATATAGTTAACACTTAGCAGAAGGAAACAGGAAGGAAGAGATAAGATAAACACAGAGTATATTAGTGTTGGGGAAAATGGGGAATGTGCTGGAGGAATGAAACAACTTACCAGAAAAAGTATAAAGCGCTATTTGATGTTCCCAGGAGAATACGTGTTTCAAAGCACTGCGTAAGGTGGACCATTTGTTAAGAAATCTGACGTCTCAGGAAACGTAGATTTTTCATTTAAAATCCAATATAGGGAAGTCAGTACATTAATTGGAGTACAGCAGAGGTGTCGGTGACAGCCCACTGCAGTACAAGATGAAGTTAATGAGAGTTGTTCTAACTTTGGTGGGTCTCAGATTTGATCCTTAGATCGATCATGTTTTGTTATCATCTGTAAAGCAACCTTCTCTGAATTGAGTGATAAAGGAGAGGTTGATTATTTTGTAGAGTTACAGAATGGCTGAGTTTGGAAAGGACCTCTGTAGATCATCTTGTCCAAGCCCCCTGCTTCAATGGCCACCTAGAAGCAGTTTCCCAGGACCACATCCAGGTACCTTTTGGATACCTCCAAGGAGGTATTTCAAGATATTCCAGTTTGTGCTGTCTGTTTTGGGAACCTTCTGGGGTTTTCCTTATTGTGTTTATTTCCTTATATTGATGTATGTTTATATATTTGTGAGTATATTTACATGTGGCATACACACAAATATATAAGTGCACTTATATATAAATCAGAACCGCACAGAGGGACCTGGATGGGTGGAAGGCACTGGGTGGGCTAGGAGCTGCAGGGGCCCCCGACAGCCATCTGCTGAGGCTGGCAGATAAGCCACCTTTTTATATTGGCCCAGTATAAAACAACAACAACAAAAAGCCCCTATATAACTGGGGGTTTTTGCAGACCATCTCTGCATGTAACTTTAAATAAAGTGGTACAGTAGTTTTCAAGGTCATTTATAACCCACTGCCGCTAAAGGAGGGTGTTCTCCTTCCCAGACTGCTCCCATCAATGTGCTGGCCCCTTTCCTTGTGTCAGGAGAAACATTCACGCAGCTGCAGTGGGTTTGATCAATAATTAATCCAGCTTTAAACAACCCCCCCTCCCCAAAATTGTTCTAATCCCTGGAAGATGTAGCCTTTGGAAGCACATAATAAATGTACCAAAAGCCCATATGGGAACTTGGCAATATCCAAAACAGTCTCACTCCCTTCACCCCTCCACCCCAGATCAGTTCCCTAGACAGTTGCATGAATATTGCACTGTACCAGGTAGTTAGGGAGTGGGAAATAGAGCAACGAGAAAGGGGAGACTACCTTCTTTCTGTGATGGTCTCATTATGACATGACAATGGAACAGAACATCTGTTCCTCAGAACAACTTGCAATTACTAGACCCCCTAGATGTATGTAGATGAGCAATTAAAAAAATACACAGAAGATCCTATATCACATAGAATACTTACACAGGTAAGTACCAAATTATATATCAAAGCAATTAAGGTTTAAGCCTTATTTCTGATATCTTACAGTTAAAATGTGTAAACACCCTACAGCAATATCCTTTCCTGTCTCCATGATTACAAGAAAGACAGCAATATAGCTTATTCATCAATTCCCATTAACTATATTGTCGTATTAACAATATTTTGTCTTGTTTGTTATATCTGATGCTGTGCATAAGTTGAATTCTCAAACCAGAATGTCTGATGTCAACTTCTGAATTCTTATTATGTATGTGAAGGCTTACATTTCACTGCTTAAATATCAGGACAGGAAACTACTATTAAGCACTAATATTCAGAAACATTAACCCACCCTAACAAGATTATATTTGGACTTGTTTAATAAACAGTGGGCAATATTAACTATTTCCATTGGTTTTGTGGTAATTTTCTAGCAATCAAGGCGCTCTTAACAATCCCTCCTTTAATTATACTGTGGGTTACAACTGAAGAAGTTAATATGAACGATACCATAGGATTAACTAACAAACAAACCAACTATCCAGCAAAGCTGCCACATGCTCAAGCCATCACACTTGGAATTTGGAGATAAATCAAAACAAATACATAAGAAAAGATTAAAACCACAGGACAGACAGAAACGGAGCTTTTTAAAGCCAGTCCAATATTTTAGCATTCAATGAGTTGTTTGCTCGAAAACTCTGCCAAAGATACGTGAGCACAGGAGTGAGCAATATGTTTTTCTTCCAAAAGAAAAAAATCCAGTGTCTGATTGTACAGCTGAAGTAGGAAGGGAGAAAGAACCTACTTGTGAACTGTTTTGCTTGGCATTTTTCAACTGTTTGGAGATGACAGTATCAAGGAAAACTGAATGCATAAGTACAAAAATGGGGAGGCTGGAGCATAGAAATACTGTAGCAAGCATTTCACAGAAAGGCAGTGAAAGCATGGTACGTGGAAAGAGCTATTCTGGCTATGGAGAGAGATGAGCACTTGTTAGAGAACTTTGTCTTAACACATGTGAGTACTCCTCAAACACCCCAGTGAAGCAAAAGAAGCAGCATATCTACACTCATATTTAGAAGTTCGGTGGAAGCTGAGTGCCTAATTCCCTTTGCCATCAGTGAAACCTCAATTCTCTTTTGAGGAAAAATGGGAGAAGTGACTCTCTGACACAGCTGCTAGCAGAGCTGAGGCAGGTGGCATAGCACTGATGGTGTGGGCAACTTTTAGATGAGCTTTACAGGGCAGATTTCTTAATCTGGTAAATAAGACATGGAAGCTACAAGCCCCAAAAGTACTTCTTTGAAAGAGGCCGTACACGTTTGTCCAAGTCAGGTAATTGCAGAAGACCTGAAAAAATAAACTATAAATGGGCAGTGCCAAGTTCATGAGGCCATCGGGAACTCCAGTAGCAGTGGGGAGGAGAGGCGAGGAAACTTAAGGACAAACAAGACAAAGTCCCATCCCTGAAGAGTAGCTTAGGCGACACTGAGCACTTGTAAATAGACCCTCCGATAATATAGAAATTTGGCACAGAGCTGCCAAGGGATAGGCATGTGTTCTCCCAGAACAGGTATAATCTTATGTGAATTACTAAATTACGGGGGCATAGTCAGAAAAGGAAAAAACAAAACAAACAAAAAAACTTTATTAAACTGCCCACTATGACTTGTAAATGGATGGAGATGACTCAGTATCTGTACTGTCAAAAAAGTTACAAGGCTTTGTATAAACTTCCAACAAGAAGTGTTAAGTGATCCTAGTTGTCCCCCAGGTCAGATCTACCCTTCCCTGTCACTTTTTCATCCTGTCTGTTCCTCCCGCATTGCTGCCTTTTTCATTATGCTGCATTTAGCTCTTTTTCCACCTCCATGTGTTAACTTTTGAACTTATTTTGAATGGCAACGCTTCCTCAGGAGATCTGTCTCCTGTTGCCAGTATATGCTAGCTCTGCTCCACACCAGCAGCTTGTTCTTTTTTCCATATAGCCACTCCACATCTTTATTCCTTCCAAGAGGTTGGAGGGAGGTTGTTTGATGGAGCTCTAAAAAGATTGCATAGTTGCATTTTTCTCTCCGAACTGTTCCTCCTTTCAAGTTGCTTCTCTTCCACTAGGTGCCACTGAAGGCTAGGGGAGCAAATAAACCTTAAGAAGAGCATCTGCCTTGCCTGAAATCCAGAGCTCCTGGGTTTTCTGGTAATTTGGGAGTGGGATTTTAAAATGACCTAAAGCTTATGGAAACTGGATTCTGTAATTATAGCCTGTGCTGTTGAAGGTTGTACCTTTCTGTTCTAATCCCTGGAAGATGTAGCCTTTGGAAGCACATAATAAATGTACCAAAAGCCCATATGGGAATTTAGCAATGCCACCACTGTGGCCATCCCTTTGTATGATTGTGGAGACTGCTGCTCAGGCCTGAACAGCTGGGCATGGCTCACAATTGCCTGGAGGTGGCTCACAGTAGCTTAGGATCATGGGGCACTAGAAAGGATAAAGCTTTTTCTGCCTCTTCCTTATCCTGATCCTGACCCAGCACTGGCTATAAGAGCCATGCCTGAGACATTTTAAACTATTTGCAGTTGTCTTGCACTTCAGAGCAGAAAGTGATCATGAACACTTGCTAGAAATTTTAATATCAATGCATAATTTTTTAAGGCGTCACTGATGATAAACAGAAAAGTTTATGGTGTTTTATCTGAGGAAGAAAATTGAAGTGTTAAAAGAAATTATTTTTAAATGATAGCAGTATTAAAATACTGGCATTGATTCAGATTTCCTTTAAAAGAGGCTTTTTTAAGTCTGACAGCTACAGAAAAACTCAGCAAATTTTTATTTCAAATTCCCTAAGTCCTCTTAAAGAAAATTCTACTGCATTCAGAGTACTCAAAAGCAAGCTTTATTCCACTCTGAAGTAATGCGGTAGAAGGGGTATTGGTATGTAAAATCAGTATATAAAGTTTATGGTAACATAATTTTTAAGAAATTCCTTCCAAAAAGAAGACCATTTTGCTTGTAAATGTGAGAAGAGTAAATGAAGTTACCTGTATTTTCTTACTGGCCCAGTTAATGCTGTGTGATGCTCTATGGGTCAGTAGATGCACTCACTAGTTAACAGGCAGAATGAGCCAGAGAAATGACTGAGCTCAGCAGCATTGTTCCTTCCCGTCATCCACTAGCTATGGAGTGACCAGACAAGCTCAATCAGCTGTTCCAAATCCTCTTTGGAAGAAGTGTCTGGGTACGGAGGCATTCATAACCATCTGTCCAAAGTGGCTCTGTCCGCTCTGTTTGAGATAAGCTGCCTTAGGAAAGCCTGGCAATGGAAGTATAATTACTCTTCTGAGAACTTAAGGTCTCCTGTGTGTTTGACTCCAGTAGATGTGTTATTGCCCTCTAAGGAGAGGTCATGCAACATTCATGAAGGTGATACCACAAATACAACTTCACTGGCAATTCTGAAATGTTAAGGCAAGTTTGAAAGGAAGAAGAAAGCCACACAGTCCCAGGATGGTTCAGTAGATGTAGTGCTGGAGAAGAGATTATGGTGCTTGGTTTCCATTTTTGCCCTGCTGAATTACCTTTGACAAATCGCTATGCCTCTCTGTTCCTCAGATTCTCTCTGTATGATGTACTGCTCATATTTTTTTTTTTTTAACCTTTGCTCAATGTTTTATGATACACAGCTGAAAAGTGCTCTCTGGCAACTACGGCATTCAATATTGTGACAGTCATGCTAATCTAAGGAGAAAGTCTAAGATTTGCTTAAGAGTTTGTGTATCTAAGAATTTGCTCATTTTATCCAGCTAGTGGCCTGGTTAGAAAAAGGAATCCCATAGCTACCAGAAAGTGTTGCCTTTCTCATGGTAATTTAAAAAAAAATAAATGAAGTGCAACGTTTTCAGTGCTAGAATTGTTCATATATTCACCTTGCAGCACCGTGAATTATTTTCTCTTTCCTCTCACCAGATTCCTCAGCAGTCTGAGTGCACAGACTGTTGATTACAACTGCCTCCATTTCCCCATGTCCCTTAATGTATTAACATTATTCTCAGTAAACTTAGTATGTTCACTGAACAGAGTGCCAAGTGCTATATCCTACCAGCTTGCTGAATACCATCTCTGTTGACAGATGGGTTCTCAGTGGTGTAAAAGTATCAGTGGGACAAACAGGAACCAAAGTTTCTCAGAAATGGTACCTCAGCTCTCTGCGTACGTGTAGCAGCACTTCCTATATGCTTTTTTTAATGTGCTGTTACTTCATCTTCAAAGTTGGAAAATCAGCATGAGATGCAGAGATGGACTGTATCATTTGCAATAGAGCCATGTTTGGGTGAAACAAGGATGTATAGATTTATTTTGTCTGACACCATACCCAAAAGCTTGCCCCCACAGTCTCTGTGAGCTGTCAGCTCTTCTCATCCATCAACCTAAACAGCATTCTGCTCCAGCAGTGTTATTATCTGTCTTATCTTCCTTTCTATTGCACCTGGCAGAGGAATGATGCTTTTTGATGGATTTTTCACTTAGGTCTATTGTTTTGCTTCCCCTCCTTTTTAAATAAATATCCTGCGGTGTGCAAACTTGGAAGGATTTCAGAGCAAATTTTACTAGCAGGGATAAACAGAATTCTTTAACGTTTATTCTCTTCAAATGTTACTGGGTTTGTGCTTTCTATCAGTGTCTCTGTGTGGATGTAGTGCATCTGTGAACAAGTATACAGCATAGCACAAATTCAGAGTTTCTTGGTTAGTTCATACTGAACTTTTTTTTTTGCAGACAGTATCCTGCTGGAGATAAAAGAAGCTGTGCAGAATAAAGTTCAGATACTCTGCAGAGCCATAGAGAGCTCAGCTGACTTGCAACAGGGTAGAGGAAAAGTCCTCAACTATGTTGTCAGTACCAAAATGGATTTGTTTTCTACTCTGATAGTACTGGGATCCTCCTCCTGTGTCTTTCCTCTGAACATGACAGCAAGAGCAGAGCAGTGGTCCCTGAATATATAGTAAGAGACTTTCCATGCACAGGAACTGAAGATAACAAAGTTGAGCTCCTTTCATATACCTCCTTGTAACCAGGGAACAGGCACCACGTGAAGGCTAGGCTGCTCAGAGGCACATGTCAGCGGAGATGATGTGGAGCATTTACACAGTTCTGGAAGTCTGTGAGCGACTGCCCTGTTCCAGACATGACGCACAGAGGGTCTGTGCTGGGCACTGCAGGGAGGACAGTAAGTGCCTGTTGCTCAGCACACTGACATCCTTGTGCTGTGTTTGTTGTAATCCTACCCCAGGACCCACAGCCCAAACAGGCAACTTCATAGACCTTGGGTGCTACAGCTCCTTGACAGGGCTGGAATGGCTACATGCCCTTGCTGCAGCCCAAGGCAGCCTCTCATCATAAGTCTCTTTCACCCACTGTTGTCAGAGTTTGGTATCAGGACCCAAAGGGGACTTTTCCTTTCTGTGGGATAGGTTGTAAGTAAGATTCCCCCCCGAGATTTCTACTTTTTTAACTTCAATTTCCCCCTTGGCAAGAAAGCTGTGGATATCATTTGTTTTCTCTATAAACACGAGCTGGAGCACATCTAGAGTAGCCCAGGTTTCTGGGGATTTCTGGATCAGTTTTTTCCCCTTTCACTGATGTCCAAACAGGCTGCAAGGACAGAGCCAGGATGCAGCAGAGAGCTTCAGTATTTCGTAAGGCCACTTGACACTGCTCAGGTTGTTGCTTCCAGAGGGCTGCAATGGCCTCCTTGCAGCAATTCAGTGACTTCAAGAAGAAAGTGGAAACAGGCTCTTTTATCTATTCAGGTCACTAGAAGCTGCCACACATCCCTTTAATGTTTAATCAGTGATCTCTATTGCTTTGTGATATATATAAAGCAAAAAGCAAATATTGGAATTGATTAGGTGAAGTATGTAATTGAAACTGAAAGCTGCCTACTGAGGAGACTTGCCAAGTAATAAAGCTGATTTTCAGAAGACCAAACATACAGGTTTTTTTCCTGGTAATTTCAAATTAATGTTTTTATCACTATGTCCAGTTTCTAATCTTATGAGTGTGTGAGAAGAAGATGACTAGAATAAATAAATGCAGAGATAAGTTTAAATATTTATGGCTGACATGACTGTGGAAGTTGCCTAAACCAGGTACTCCATAGATCACTGCTGACTACCTACTCCTTAAATTCCTAACCAGACTTGCTATAATAAGAGCACAAGCTACTAGTGGGTAAGTTGCATTTTCATACTTCAGAGATCAGAGTCTTGATGCCTGCATAAGAAAGTGAGAGGAGAAATGTTTCTTTTACTCTATGTGAGCTTCACCCTGATCACAGGCAACGCAGCAGCTTCACCTTTCTTGCAAAGCCTCAGCGCTCTTCATCACCAACTCTATGAAAGCCGCATCTTGGAAGCAGCCAGAACATCTGACTTGGTACCTGAATGAATGGATTTTCTTGGAGTCCTCCATGTCACGTAGGACAGCATGGTCATGTTCTATTTATTACTCAAAGCCTGTGGTAATTTCACATTCAGGCCCTAAAGTCATAATTTTAGGACCTACTTTTTTTTTTTTCCTCCAGGTGAAAAGATAATAGAATCTGGAGAAATGGATCAATGGGGACATGCAAGCAAAAGAGTTAATAGCATTAATCAGAAAGACAACAAACTCAATAATAATTCCTGCAAAAACCTGTTGTTAAATTCCAGCAGCTAATTGTATGTTAGCATAAACTGCTTGCCAGCTTCTAGTTATGACTAATTGTGAGAGACTCATTTTTATTGCAACTGTGTTTAAATGAATTTATTTATTTAATAGTTTAAATGCTGCAGTTACAGAGGCTTAATTTCAACCAAAAGTATTTTAACCTACTGCCTTCCCATCTCTGACTGTCATAATTAAAAGAAGAGCCAGCATATAACTATAAGGAAGACAGTTATATTGAAAATTGCCTGTCGTACAGTAATGACTTGGAAGTGGGTGGCCATAAAAATGCATGATGCATTCAGAAAGGTTTATGGTGACAATTATGTACTCCTTGGAGTATCTAATCCACCGTGGATTGCTTTATAGCCAGCATTGCCTACATGTAGTCTAGGAAGGACAGCAAATAAAAACCGTTGGCATGCAAGAAGTTGATAATGGAATATATCTGCAAAATTGGAACTGTTTCAGCCTGCTGGCTGCACATCAAACACTGTCAACAGAATGATATTTGTTAAATAAAAAAGGAAATGGACAGTCTAGTCAGAGGCGACAGTCAGTCTGTGGGACCTTTTGATTATCTGAGGCAAGAGAAAGTAGGTCATCTGCAGACAAGTCAACGGATTATAAAAAAAATAGATTTGGTACTGATAGCCCAACATCAAAATGAAGGTGGGCAGGTCTTCAGTGAATAAATGCCTTCCTTTCTAAGATGGTGTAACACTTAGCCATGCTGGCATCTAAATTTTCTTCATTATGCTTCAGAGGACAAAGTTAGAAAGAACTCGCTAGTGATTTGGGGCCCTTCTTGTCCGGATTGTTGAACAAAAAGAGGACAGAGTTTTGAAGGGCAGAATTAAAACGGGGTGATGCTAAAATCTTTCCATTTGGGCCACTCGAAATTCAATATGCCCACACCACTAGCCTGTTTTGACAAATTGGTGTGGTGGTAAGTGCCAGTGCTCTCAGAGCCTGTTGTTTCAGGTTGCCTACCAATTTGGGAGGACACTGTCCTGCCAGCTACGTGCAGTACATACTGTGAAGTTTATGTTCCACTCAGCCAATAGCAAAGTTTGGCTATCTTGTGTTTCTTTTTTTTTTTTTTTTCTAAAGGAATGTGAAGTTCTGGTTCATAATCTGAGACATGCATCTTCAACCAACCAAGCAAGCACACATATAAATAAATAAGAGAGATTTTCAGCTTGTTTTGGTGCCAAGAGACAGTACTTTTCAGCACAGTGGCCATAAATATGTGAATTATTATTATTAGCTAGATTCATGCTTGTTTGTTTTTCTGCAGACTTAAAACAAGATTTGCAAACCCTAAATAATCATTTGTTTGTTTTCTTTTTTTTAATATTTTATAAACATTCTCGAATGGAGTGGCTAATTCATGTCATTAGTGATTTCTCTGTTTTGGGCTCATATCTATGTTACAAATCAGCTACAGTATGCAGGGTGTGAAAACCTCCTTCCTGAGGAAGAGGTGGACACGCAGCTGCTGTAGTCCTCCTGTGTCCCTAACAGAGAAGAGAGATGTTATAGCAAATAAATTACCCTGCTTTCAGTGACATGTCATAGTTGAGATCGTTGTTAAGATGTGGGGATTTGACATTACTGGAGCGTGAGGTTTTTTTTCTTCACACAGGTTGTTTCTATCAGCATGAAAAGGTTGATTCATGGCTTATTGTAAGAAATTCTGTCCCAGCAACACTGGATACCATGTTCAGTCTGGAGCTCAGAGAATGCCAGCTGCAAGAAGTGTACTCACTGTGCTGGTTTAACCCCAGAAAGATGTGCTGGTTTAACCCCGGCCGGCAACCAAGCACCACGCAGCCACCTGCTCACTCCCCCTCACCCAGAGGG
>JAVJGI010000060.1:27622346-27636019 GCA_035590275.1 Ibycter americanus
TCACAGCCAAAACACAGCACAGCACCAACTACTAAGAAGAAAATTAACTCCATCCCAGCTGAAACCAGGACACTCACCTGCACTCGTTAGCACATACCTTGCACCCACAGATGCCACCATAGATTGCCATGGTGTGAGAATGGTCTGCAAGAACCTGCTTTTCCTTGTTACTCACATCACTGAAGGGAAGATACAGGTTTAGTATGCCTGCAGGCTTAGAAACCAACACCCTATCTGTGAGTCTTGTGAAGGTCACAAAAGCCCCAAGCCCCTGAGAGGCTTGCCTTAGGGCAGATATGACTAGTGAACCCGCTCACACTGCTCACAGTATATATATATACATATATATATAGGTTTGAAGCTTTGTGGGTTTGGGAAAGATAAGACTGAAGGAGTGAAAATAGGCAAAACGGCATTTCATCTTGTTACTTTTCTTTCAGCAGTGATTTTCTTGATTAACTTTCCTTCATGTTGATTATTTACTGGGTATGAAAAAACAGTAAAAGACTGATTTTTCCTCTTTGTTCAAACTTTGTTTGATACCTCCCCACTGATAGATGGTGAAGCTGGTGCTAATGTGAGGACAACTTCTGTGGATAATTGAAGATTGAAGGCACAAAGGTGTGGAGGAATAGTCTCTATTTGCTTGTTTTGCTTTTATGATTCTCATTTTTAACTCTGAGCCTTCTTATTTCAGTGCACATTTTTGATAAGCTTGGTGACACGGATTTACAAGTGAAGGTTATTTTTCATCTTGTCTCTAACATCAAAAGATGTTCTGAGAAATCATATTACAGTTTCCAGCTTCAGATTTGTTTATCACATATATATAAATACAGTTCCGGGCCCAAATCAGGGGCAGCATAACTTCTATTTGTGATTAATCTCTGCTAATAATCCCTTACTCTCCAATGAACATTGCTTTTGGAACTATCTGCATGATTTGATTTGGCTTGTCACTACTGTTGCCTTCTCTTCCTTCAGTACCAGAATACAGAATATTGCAACTTCAGTTCTAGGAAAAAGTTCTTTGTGCCTTAATTTCTGGCCCACCTGACTGTCAGAGGGGCAACTCCTGGATTTTCCTTACAGGCACAGGACATGGATGACCATAGAAAAGAAACGGAAGAACCTTCTGGGGCTTTGCAGACCAAGAACCTAATTCAATTTCCTGCTGCATGCTGTCTGGTGACATTCCTAAATAGCCGGTGAAGGTTTCTGGTGTGATGGTGTCCTGGTCTTTCTTCACAGTGCTGGCTCCTTTATGCTGGAGAGGTAGCAAGGAAGTTATCACTAAAGCAATCCTTACTTTGCCAGTATCTGGGACAAAGAAATTCTCAGCTATACAGATCCATCAACTTCAAGACCTTTTGTTTCCCTGAAGACCAGGACAAGCTGCATTAAATAGTGCCCATATTCTTTAGAGCCACAAAGATTTCATAATCTGGATAGGCTCTGCAGGGAATTCTGCCTGGTCAGGCTCTTGTGTCACATGGAATTACATTACTTATTCTTTTTGGTTCCATTGATTTGCGCCTTTGACATGTTCTCTGGAATGTATCCTTTGGAATCAATGACAGGGCCTGATTTACTTTTCAGATACTGCATTTAGATCAAAACGAAAAGTGTGCTCAGGAAAGATTTATTACCAGAATTGGTCTTCCTCTTGCAAGTTGGGCTGTTCGGGCTCCCTGGAGAAGAAGATGAGATTGTATGGAGTTTGTAATGTTTGCATGCAACAAAAAAGGAAGGTATATGATTATTAATCAGGTGTTAACATTGCTATTGCTGTACCAGATTACGTACACATATACCAATATATATGTACATTAATATTTTGTGAATAATTAGACTACTCTTTCTAGCCATGGCAACAGTGACAGATTGCTACCAATTTCTCTGGATTAAGTTGATGCCTTTATGAAAAATGTGTCATGCTCATAAACCACTACCTACTGCAACACAGAGAAACAAAATACATGAACAATGACAATTTGGGTTCACACTGTACCTTTAAAGTATTTTTGGAAACCGTATAAGCAGAATATCTGTATTTCCAGGATCTAGATTTTCAGAACATGTCAAAGTGGGAAAGGATTTCTATAAAGCTATGTTTTGGATTAGGAAGTTTATAAAAATATGTAGTATATAATAATATATGTTTGCAGTGTATACCGCATTTTTCATCTGGACTTGTTTTTAGCTATCTGAAATAGAGTGATACCTCTAAATTTTATTATTTTTATTGCTTTTTTTTCTTCCCAGATCATTTAAATGTTGATACCTAACCAACAAGAATATGTCTGTCACATATTATTTTAAAGAACAGCAATGATATTTCTAATCAGTCAGGGTTTTATCATAGACTGGCTTTCTATTGGTCGATGTTTTTTCTTTTTTTACTTTTATTTCAAGAAGATCAAATCTGCATTCTGATGGAACATTGATTCTATTATATATTATTCTCTGAGGCAATTTAAATGAATGATAAGAAAATTATGTTGCGGGACCAAAATTCGAAAAGTATCAGTTCAAAATGACACATACTCCAGTTTTCCAGTATATATTCCATCAATAAAAAAAAGGTAATGGGGAAAAAGAAAAGAAAATGGCTATGTCTTAAGTTGGCTGCTTGAAGTATAAAATAATACTCCTATTAGCAGCATTTATCTTCATTACTCCTAAAGAGCCTAGATAAATAGATAAAGAAATAAGATTTCCAAACTGCTCTTCATCCTGAGACCATCTGTAGCAGCCAAGTTTGTGACATCATCGTTGAAAATATAATTTACAAGGCTGGACTGATTAAAGTGATGGAACTGAAAACTACAGAGGTCACCAGCTCAAAACCAGTGTGAGGTGAATGAAATATGTGACCTGTCTGTGAACCCTGTATGCTTCAATATGTTTGGAAGTCCAGTGGAGGCTGATATGATTTGATTGATTGTGTTTGAAGAACTCTTGGGACCAGAGGTAGAAGTTAAGCTTATGTCTCAGCCATCTAGCACAAGCTTGGTGTGTATTTTTTTGGTTCACTTGCAGCTTTTCCTTCGAATTGGAAAAGGATTTAGGAGTTATGAGGTCAGTAAGCCCCACCTTAGTCCCTGGAGAAATCATGGAGCACATTCTCTTGGAGTCCATTTCCAACCACATGAATGGCAATGTCATGATGTACTGTTCGTTTCAATATAATTGCTATGGACTCTTTGTTTCAGTATAATTATTGTGGATAATTACCATCAAACAGTAGTTGTGCCACATTATGTTGTTAAGGGAATGTTAATCAATAATGCCAAGAAAGAGCTAAAAGAAAAGATCTTGAAAAGCTATGTCTGAAACCAAACTTGCCAAAAGAAGTTGAACTGTGGTCAAGCAAAGTCCACATTGGGAAAGACAACTGAGGTTCACTTCTTGGTCAGCTATAACTACAGGGTCAACTATTGTTTGAAACCCCCAGAAGTTTTCTGAAATACCTGTAAGGATCATGTGCGATGCCTAATTAACATAGTACCACCTATTCTTGGGAAATAAATGAATATGTATGACTCTTCCGAGAAATGTAATGCATAAACATATGTATGGTCTATATAATCTTGCATATATGTAACGTGACATGCACGTTAGGTGGAATGACCCCTCCTGCATCCAACGCTGCAATAAAGGAATGCCTGCTTCTGAATGTTACATTGTTGTTAAGGAGTTTTCTTACTCATTTTGGTGGCAGCAAGAAAGTAATCAGGAACGCTCAACACAGCTTTACCAAGGGCAAATCCTCCTTGACTGAGGATGATGAAATGACCGGCTCTGCTGGTGAAGAGATTGTGGTTGGTATAGTGATTCTCTGATGAGCACTTGCTCATAGTTATGCATCTAGGTGGGACGCTGCCTGAAGTTGTGACTTTTCCAGGAAATCTGAACCTTAATTTTGAGAAACGAGTAGCTACGTGCATAATTCACCCTCTTCCAAAACCTCCAGAGCCTTCCTTTATGTCCATCTGAGATCATCAAAACCCAGCAGTAACTGTGCCACTTACATCATAAATGCACTTATTAAAAAGCACAAGTGGTGTTGGCTTCCTGCATTATTTAAATAGAACCGTAGTAAGTTCTGGTGAGAACAGAAGCACACATATAGCATTGCTGGAAAATCCAGAGTCTTCTAGTTTCCAAAGCAAACCATCTGAGTCTGCAGATTGTTTTGCCAGTTAAGCCTTACTGTAAGTTTTTTTTCTGGCTACTTTCCATGGTAGTTGTCCTGTTTTTTTTAGAGTACATTTGCTACTTCCTCCCTGGCCACTTTAAGTGGACATTAGTTAAAACTGACTAAACCAGATTTGTCTGGTAAATCTGTACTAAGCTGCTTGCACAGGATGCTAATGCACAATTCACTGTATTCATTACTCCCTGAATTAAGTAACTATATTTGGCATTACTCTGAAATTCTACTGGGAATTCTGGAGCCTACCTCAGTTTTGATGAGATTAGAGAAACATGGGGCCTAATTTCTGACCATATGTAAACACGTGGACTAGCCCTACTTTGTGCTTTTTACTGGAAACTTTGGCCACTTTGCATCTCTTTAGAGATTAGACAGCAAACTGGCTCTCCCAGGAGATCTGCCCATACGGATCTGAAGAGGGATCATTTCAGTTCTCCAGCTGGTTGTTTGCCAAGGCCTTGTGGGGAAGCTGCTGTTCCCTCTGCACAGTGGGTTTAAGACCTTCCCTACCTTGCCACAGGCTGGAGGGTTCTAGAAATGAGTGCTGCATGGACCGGCTCCTGCTAGGCTTAGCACAGGCTCACTGGAATATGGTTCAATATCATCAGTATCTTTGGTTTTATGTAGCATATGAACCTGGGCTGTTGCTAAGGCACATGCGTACCTCAGCAAGCTATTCCTCAAGACACTAGGCAGGAGAAGTGGCAGCATGGCTCAGGTCTTTCCTTCATGTCTTAAAACTTACCTGAAGAACGCCCACTTTAATTGTCATGTGTTGAGGAACTGGCCAGATGCTTTGTTCCCAAAGCCAGTGAAGGTGATGACATGTGAAAGAGGATCAGGTGTCTTTGGGTAAGAGGTAGCAAAAATGACCAGAGGACTTTTAAGTGGAGGTGCAATGGAAATGTGAATACAGAGGCTACTAGGTGTTTTGTCTTAACGGCTAGAGAAGAGCTACTCTGAATTCTGTATTTCCCCAGGCAACGACTGCATTCTTCTTGTTTGCAACTGAATGCACAAGAACAGTTTTACCTATTCTGCTCTTCAGCAGGCCATGGTTTTAGGTCTTGTTTTCTCTTAATGCTTCTCATTTCTTTGATGACAACTGTTAACCATTAATAAACTCACAGACTCTTCTGAAGTAAGAAAACGTGATCGCTATTTCACAGATTGAGACTGGAAGCACGGGTTAAAATAGGACCTTGCCACCTCGTCATAAACTAAAGCTGTGGCAAAGGTCTGGGTATTCTTTGTTTTAAGGTTACTGTCTCATATGCTAAATGATCATATCCATATTCATATCCAGTAGAATATCCAGCTTAGGCTGGTAACTTTTAATATAGACAATGGCCACAGTTTCCTTGGCTTACTGTATAGAGCCATGAGATGGACCTAAACTACCAAAAAAAAAAAAAAAATAAAAATATCTGAATTTTGAGCACTATAACATTCAAGGGGGTTTGGTTCCACAATATAGTCCAATCCCTACAGAGTAAGAAAGCTGTAAAAGAGGTTTGGAATACGATGTTTCTTACCCAGCACAAAGTTTAAACTCAGCAATTTCACTGAGATCTGTCTCTTGTCAATGCGCAAGACAACATCTATATCTAAATGCCCCAGAAATTAGGCTACAGCATGACCCGGTGTCCTAGCTTTCTGGTAGAAAACGTGGCTGGACCATGCTGTGCTTCCTTTCGGATCCCTCCAGTGGAAACCAAAATACAAGGCAAGAAGAAAGAGCTGATGAATAGCAATATGTTTCTTTGGTGTGAGGTCAGGATGCAGTCAGGGTATGCACCCAAATCTGGGAAAGGAGGATTATTTCAGGGAACCCCAGTACAGTGTCTTCTAGGGCTACAACAGTGTGACATGATTTCTAGGGCTCTAGGAGAGTCACAGCTTTTCTTCAGTTACCAGAAGCAACTGCTATTCTCACTACTGTCAGTTTAGACCACAGGTGTGCAAATGCTCTTAAAGAACCAGCTGGGAAAGAGTAGGTCTATTCCTGCTTACACAGTTCTCCATCTGGAGTAGATCAGTGACCATAGGTTCATGCCTCAACCATTGAAGTCTGGGTCAGGTGACATTAACTAAATAATTACTCCACAGGCTCAAGAGTGAGGGGAAAGCATTCCCTCCTGCTAGATCTTTTTTCCAAGATGCTTTACATAGCAGGGTTTTCAGAAAGAAGGGAGATGGATGTGCAATACTGCTTCTTATTTAAAAGGCAATGTTAGTCTCTGTAGCTGAAGACAAAAAAGGTTGGGGCAAAGTGTAGAGCACTTGGTAGGCAGATTTATTCAGCAGTCAGCTTTCTCATTTGAAGAGGGTAACATCTACAGTATTTCTGTCTGGTTAGTCAAAAAATTCAAAACCCAGTGCTAGCACTTAGTTCTGGGAGCAGTCCGGTTATTCTAAAGGCAAGCTAATTGTGCTTCAGGGGTGATCTTATAAACCTCAGAAGCTTTTGGTTTGAAATGAATCGATAATAACACGAACTAGGGTTAGGAAGAAGAGGAAAGGTTGTCTTTTCTCTTTTTTTCACTCTTCCCACTCTTCCCACTCCCCCTCCCCTCTCCTCTCTCCCCCCTCCCTTTTCCCCCTTCTTTCTCCCAGTACAGGAGATGTTTTAAACAAGGGACACAAAGACATTTCATTAGAAGAACAGAAATTGTCCCTGCCTGAAGGACAGCTTTGTTCTGGGAAGGGTGCTCTGTTGTGTTCTAGGAGCAATTTTGTATAAAAGTGTGGTCAGACCTTGGTACCTCTGTCACTAGTGCTCCTGTTAAAAATGCCTACCTCTGCGTTCGTAATACCCTGCTAAATTCCTTCATGTCAAATATATTGTGGGGAGAAGCCCTGTTAGGGGGATTCTGCCTTTTGTAAGAAATTTGGTTTCTAGCTATGTGCTACAACTGATGGATATCGTCACCTACCTCCCTGTGAAGACAACCCTTGAGAAAGGAAACCACTTGTGCCTGATGCAATATTGCAATGTTCACAACGGTGTGTTTGCAACTAGTGTTTCCTCTCAAGCCTCTGACTTCTGTTAGATTGCTATCATCTTTATCTAATGCATTCAGATTGTTGATTGATAATTCATTTCCACATTTTCTTTTGAACCTGCAGCCCTTCAATTTCAGTGCTTTCATTTGTTACAATAGGAGAGTTCCAAATGTGGACATTTTCTCTCTTTCCCCAAGGTACACCAATGAGGCTTCAGATATTTCTATTAAATTTCAAGTCTCATTGCTCTAGCATGCATGTTAAAGGCTCTAGTAAAAGCAAGCATGCAAACAAATCTGAAGTTAGAGTAGAGCTTTCTTCCATGAAGTTGTTGACCTGAGTATGAAGTCCTTTGAATCTTTATCGTGTTTCAGCAAAGAACATTTCCATAAGCATTTTATCATATGGGTGGGTGGGTGTGAGAATATCTGCTGTTAACCTCAAGACAGTGTAACTTAATGCCAGAGTCACCTGGAGGCACTTGACAGTTAATGCTACTGTTAGAGCAGAGCCTCAGTAGCCCACAAAGAGCCAAAATAATACCCTAACAGCTTTGAAAGAGGCAAAAGCAATTAAATACTCCTAGCATATGAAAAAGTTTTATCATCTTTTCAGATACGAACTTATTTCTTTTCATGCCGTATGTTTGGCGGTCAGAAGGGGAATTCAAAGACACTGAGAGGCTCAAAAGACCCTGCCAATTTTATGAAGTGATCAATGGCTGAGATGAAAGCATTCTCTTACTCATCACAGCCTGTTATCTTTGATTAAAATGATAAACTGAACTATCTCGCACTGCTAAAAATAAAAAGACATAACTGTAAGGATGTTTCAGGCTGTGCTACCCCCAGCCACATCTGCCCCGAGGATGAGCAGCTGTCGAACAGTGCAATGTGCTGCTATGACTGCTCGTCCGTACCTCAAATGAGCCTCTGGGTTGAGACTGGTTGCACTGTACACAGAAGCAACAAATCTTATGCTGTGCATTCATATAGCATCAAAAGGTTTTATTATTCCTCACTGGAATATTCTTTTTTTAAGATGGTTTTCCTCTTACATATTTATTTCTTCCTAGTGATGGGGATCAGTAGAAATGAAAACCTGTGTCACTCATACACATTCCCCTCAATAGCCTGAGTTCTGAGTGTGTAGTGTGTCCCTAAATGGATGTTTTTTGATAACCATCTTTGTCCTGATACCTATCCGTAGTTACAGAGTTCCCTTGCTTGCCCTGGAGGAATGAATGTGCTATTGGTCAATATGGGTCTGAAGCTCTTTACCTTTTTTAGATTATCTATCCACCAGTGCTTCCTCTTTAAATGGCAGCATCCGCCTGATAGGTTTTACATCTGTGCATCAATATTTGACCTCTCTTAGGAACATGCATTTTCTGTACAGCTATGTCTACAAGACTTGCCTATCAAGTGAGACATTTTTCTTCCAGAAGTCTCCCCAGCAACTCCCCAACAAAAAAATGTGTGCCATTTGTCTGCTGAGTCTTTCCACTCCTGGAAAGCTGGCTCTTTAAATGTCAGTAGGTCACATTTGCGTACACTTTGTGTAGTTCTTAGAGGCAGCTTCCAATCACAAAATTAAAGCCAGTGAGAATCAGTATAGAAAGATGTGTTACCCATGAAATCAAAGGGAAGAACTAATGAACAAAGATTCCGGAGTTAACTGAGACCATATACTACTTAGCAGAAAAGTATAAATTGTGTACATGCAAGAGAATAGGAAGATACCATTTCAGTTTTCAGTTAGCATCAGCAATTTTTGAGCACTGGGAAGAATTTCTTCTGTATGAAGATGTGAACACATGCACTCATAGAAGGATATGTTTCATCTCACCTTAACCTTTGACAGTGCCCCCAGAATAAATGGAACAACCTGCATCGTGTCTATAAAATTTGTGTCTGCATTGTCATTAATGAAGAAAGCAGGGAAGAACCTCTATGTCATCTTGTCCTCCACTGGACAGCAAGTATCCAGTCCACTTTTAGCATAGTGAGCATAGACTTCACATTCCATAGTGGAGCTAGATCTCAGTGAAATATGTGTAACAACAGAAAAGCTCCAGTCATTTGTGCCTGATCTGCACTTACTGATTGTACCTGAAACTACTGTCGTGGTAAGAAGTATTCAAGATGTGTAGCTGGAGACAAGGCTGCAAAGGCAGGAAGAGATCCCTGAAAAATCATTGTTGCCGAAATGCTTATCAACTCATATAAATGTCATGCTAAACAGAAAATAGTAATGCAAGTTTCAGAAAAGACTTTCAAAGACTCGCCAAAATAAAAAAGGGGTGGCTAACTGTGCAACTAGGACAACAGGATTGCAGCTCAGACAGGAAAAGTGAAATTAGAATGGGTTTGGTAAAAATGGCTCAATGCTAATAAAAAAAGGTTAGAAAAGAGGATTTCTCCAGCTTAAAACACAGGCAGATGTGACATTAACTTTAAATGCAATTTGTAATGACACTGTAGCATTTCAAGTCAATATTCCCAGTGCAATACAATCACATAAAAGATAAAAAGCCCAACAAAATTTGTCAGTGTCATAGATAACAATTTCATCTGACACACCTGACAAGAGTTTACAGCAAATAGGAGAGAGAAAAGTAATTTAGAATAGAAAAAAACTGAGCAGCTTGTTGACTTGGAAGTCTGACCTAAGAATAAGGCAGCATAATCACAGAACCAATTACACTTGAAAGCGCCATTAAAATCTGTCAGTCCTCCTGGGTTTCAAAATGGAGAGCTTAAAAAATCACATAGCCTAAAAAATTACATAGCAAAAGGAATACTGATACACTATATTAGTTGTGGTCAGAAAATAATTCTCTTTTCTTGTTCATACATCCTTCCAAGATTTTACCTAACCTTTCCATTTGGACATCGCTTGGGCTAACTGATCATTTCTTCAAATGGGAAATGCTGGAATTACAGGTGTACTACCCTGTAGCATTCATGACCAAATGCACATTTCCCAACCCCTGGAAAACAGCTGTAAACACAGGACACGATGAGAATCATGGTAAACTGTGAAAACTGTCTGATTGTCTCTCTGAGAAATGAATTATGTTGATCACCCTTCAAACTGCTACAAAGAAGAATATTGGAAACTGCATGACCTTGCTAAATCCTTGTTATCAAATGAAGAATTTAAAAAAAAAAAAAAAAGAAATATGATTGAAACAGATCACTTGGAAAAAGAGAGGGTGTGCAAACAGAGTTGGTCCCTCCATCCTGGCTCTCATTAGCCTTTACATGAGTGGTCTTTTCGTTAGACAAAAACAAAAGAACAATGAATGGCTTGTAAGACAAAATGTTTACTGTGAATTGATGACCTTATCCTCCCACAATGTGAACTAGACTGTTCTGCAAGAAATTCATAGGAACTCCAAACCGGCTACTCTATAATAAGCAAACAATATTTTGCAGTCCCAAAGCAGACAGTGAAGACCAAAATTTTAATGCTACCTAGAGCTGAGCACAGCTTCTATTCCATAAGCTTAAGCCTCCCAGTAAACGGGTCTGAACCTCTAAGTAACTATCAAAGTATTATAAGAAAAATACACCAACCTGCAGATGGGCTCCAGCCTCAAGGAAATAACTCTTTAATATCCAATTCTCCAGCAAAACTGCTTCTGTGACCTTTCACAAGTTTTATCTAAACTCCTCTGAAAAAGTAATGAAAACTGGGCAAATAATTTATGGAACCATAGAACCATTTTAGCTGGAAAGGACCTCATGATGTTTCTAGTCCAACCCCCTGCTCAAAGCAGAGTCAACACTGAATTCAGACTAGGTTGCTTATGGGTTCCTCTAGCCAGGTCTTGTAAACCTCCAGGAAGAGACATCCCGCAATCACTCTGGGCCTTGTTCCAGTGCTTAAATATCCCCACAGTGATTTTTTTTCATCATTCAATCTAGACATAATTAACACTGTGTCAGTTTATAACCATTATCTCTCAGTCTTCTGAGCACCTTGGTAAAGAGCTTGGTTCCCTCTTTCTGATGTTGTCTTTGTGTGTACTGGCATACTGCTAGTACATTTCCCCAAAACCTTCTGTCCAATCTAATGATCTCACATCCTCAGCCTTCTTCATAGGGCATGTGCTTCAATGACACTAGATACTCACTGGAACCGTATGATGGCAAGTATACATACACTGCAGTAGTAGCTTCAAAACAGAGACCGTGCTGCTTTTCACGGAACAAACACAGCTTCTGGTGCCACCTCAGCCGAAGTAACAAACATTTCCATTTCCCCACTTCGCAAAGCTGTAGAATGCCAAAATAGTCTCAACACACTTCACCCTTAAGACTGGCATATCATCTGAGACCTCTACCAATAGTAAATAGTCCTAAGCAATGTAGAGAGGTGTTCAAGCAATACGAATGGCTGCGAGAACACAAATCAGTTGGGGGATTTTTTTTAAGCAGGTCATTCCAACAGACTAGGGTCAGTTGCCATTGCTGGTTTTGCAATTTGTGTAGCCAGCTCCAGTTGATCCAGAACTGGGGACTGCAGTTTAGTGGTGCCTAATGAACAACAGATCTAATCATCATTACCCTATTGGCTTCCTGTAGAATATCAAGTTTCAGGTTAATTTTGGTTTTGCAGAAGCTTTGCAGTTCATAAAATAAATTTACATCAATATTATCTGTTGCAGACAAGAGATGCTTCCATCTGTTGAAAGCCATGCTCTCCCTTCCGATCTACGGATGTTGCAGAACTTTCATGGTAACTGCCCAAGTGTCTGGGGACCTTGGTTTCAGACTGCTTGGTTCCCTGGAGTAGGAGTATGACTCTCTTTTACCAGTTGCTCTGTTCACACAGTTAGCTTTGGACTCCAGGGTTTCTTTTTATGAGAGACCAGGAAGGATACAAAGATAATTTCACAATAATTTACAGCTGTCTTTTAAACCCTTAGTAACAAAACTCAGACACCACCTTTTGGCAAGATCCTCAAGCCTCTTGTTATAACACTTCTTGTTACTCTTTTTTTTCTTAAGAAAGATGAATTCAGAAGTCCTCAAGACCTTTTCTCACAAGAACTGTTATCACATTTGCCAGTTCGATTAAATACATGATGTTTTCTCAAGGTTGATTTACCTTTACTGATCTGTTCATATTAATTTAACCTCTCACACTGGCCCAGCGCAATCAGATCAGATGGCAGTGCCAAGTTATACTGCCTTTTCTCACCCACAGCACGTTCATGTGAAGTGGTGGGATCTGGGGAATAGGGCTGGGAATATCTCCTGGTCCTTACAGAGGAGTCTAATGTTTTTGCATTGGTGTGCTGTGTGATAATCTGCTTGTTTCTTCAGAGAATGTAAGTAATAACTTGCCAAAATATACCTCTTCTCTCCTAGCATACTTGAGTTATGTTTAGTCCATATTCCAGCTGGTGGCAAAAAAGGTCTCTGGTGACCTGCAGTGATGCAACTTTCATGCAATTACATGTCTTCTCTCATGTCAGAGATACAACAGAACCGATTTGTCAGTGTGTAGGGGAAACGATCTGAACACACTTCCTCACTAGTGCCAGAGAATCATGATAGAAGTGACAATGCAGGTACTGTAAATTGCATGATGAATCTAGCCTGGAGTCTACTGTTTGGGAAGTGATCTCTGAGGCAGAGACCAAGTACAAGCTAGAACACAACCCATGGGGAAATATGGGAGATCCTGGAGAACCAGCAATATTTGAATGGTTTCATGCCTCCATTCCCACTCCAGAATGAGCCTGTTAACAGCATTCTCCACCATTAACCTCTATTCTCTCAGACCACCTGGATAAAATAAAAGGGAACTAAACCCCATAATTGTTCTTAGGCAGAGGGCTTTTTTACTGTATGAATTAGGGGTAACATTTGAATAGCACTGGCAGAAATTCTGTGTTTCATAACTCTGATGTGCAATTCCTTGTCCATAGGAGTTGCCTTGAATAGAAGAGCCACCAATGATTAAGAGTAACTGATTTTTTAATTTTTTTTTTTGTTGTTGTTTAAACACTGTATAGCATGAATGTCTTGGTTTTGTATTATCTTTGGTAAGTTCTTTGAACTTGCTTAGACTTTGAAGGATGTTTTCATACTGCATACTTATTTTGTCATCTTATTGTCTAACTATGATCAGGAAGATGTAATAGATTAATTTCTACTAGGAATGCCAAGAGACCTGGAAGGTTTCCTTAGTCAAAACGGTGGAAGTGAGATTCTGCTTGTATTGATTTTGGTCTTGTTTTCATCCAGTTCCTAATCCATGACTGTTGCAACACTACAAAACTATCTGGCTGCAACAAGGCTTTCCCACACAAGGTTCTAAAGGTTCATCTACTGTCTGTCCTGTTTCTTAATCTATTCAGGCCAGTCCACCCTGCTTCTTGCCTCTGCTGCACCTGGGTTCCTGGCTTCTCCTCCAGCCAGCCTCTCCTCAT
>JAVJGI010000060.1:27636119-27668121 GCA_035590275.1 Ibycter americanus
TCTGCTGCACCTGGGTTCCTGGCTTCTCCTCCAGCCAGCCTCTCCTCATCCAGGTCCCTTTCTTCTCTCAGCTTCTCCTAGGGCCTCTCCTCATCTCTCTTACATCCCTGGGCTCTTCTTCATCTGGGCTCTTCTTCATCTGGGCTCTTCTTCATCTGGGCTCTTCTTCATCTGGGCTCTTCTTCATCTGGGCTCTTCTCTCTCCACCCAGTGCTCCTCTTCCACCAGTGCTCTTTCTCTTCTGGGCTCGTCAGTGCTATTTAGCTACCTAGCAGGAACAAGCCACAGCTGTACATTATCCACACCAGCCAACCCACCGCCCCTGAAGCAAGCCCACAACTGCATATTATCAATGTTAATTAACCCTCTACAGTTCCTCTACACATGACAGACTTACTTTTCATTTTCTGATGACTCAGTACTGTGAGGAAGAACTCACAAAGCCTTTAGTGTTATGATAACGGTAAAGGTAAATGGAGCTGGACTCTACAGCAAGTCAATTGGCTCTAATGAAGCTCAGCCATCATCCTCCTGGTACTGCAGATGGAATTTGCTGCCCTGTGCTGCCCTCTTATCACTTGGAGAGAGGCTGTCTGATTGGAAGCTGTGAGCTCAGTCCTGTAACTTTAGTAAATCAGTTTCTTTTAACAAATTAAAGCCCCGCTCTGTTTATTCCCCAGAGATGGTGAGTGATGTTATTTTAATAAATAGAAGTGGGAGCTGATGGTCTGAAATGGTCTACTTGTGCACCAAAATGCAGTGAGTGTCTTAATATGTAGCTGGAGCTGGAGTGCATGAAGTTCACAGACCTTGCCAACTGCAGGATGGCTGTGGGAGCCTGACTGGTGAAAGACATAACTTCAAATACAACAAGGAAAGTTTAGTTGAAAAAAATCTGGTTTATTTTCTTTCTTCTTTTTAAATACAATTTCTCTACCCTCCATGGTCTCCTGCAACTCTTCTGTGTTTTGCGTGGCCCCAGCTGATAACAGCACGTATCAAAGAACACAAAATGCCTTATGCAGGATTACTTTCTCCTTCTTTGATGGATATGCTGCAAATATAGCGATACACTCATTTGAAGGTATTCTTCTCTCTTTTCACACTATAAGCATTTACTTAATGAGCTGCCCTTTTTCCTTGAATTATAGGATTGCTGAGAGTTATTTGTGATCCAAATCAATGTATTCAAACAATCCTTTGATGTTGGTCTCTGCTAAGGAAATGTGAATATACTCAAAAAGTGATAAGCATAGTCTGACAAAATTAATGCTCTGGTGCCTATTTCCTATTAACCATATAAATATTTACGCTCTTCATTTCTTCATTCAGGACAGTAGGTCTTGTTCCAGTGTTGAGAGGGACAGCACAACATACTCTGCTTATTTTATTTTTACAGCAGTATGTACAGATCCCTCTGGATGCCTGGGGTTATTTCACTGTATTCTTTGTGAATATAATCACTGTTTAACTTCAACCAAACAGCCATGATTTTCCGATCTGTGTGTTTCATAGGGCTGTCTGATTTTGTGTTCACTACCTAATCATTTATAAACCAAAATTAGATGTGAGAAAAGAATGGAGCTTGACAAATATGAGTTTTGGTACTGTTAGAAAAAGGAAGAAAAAAAAAAAGAAAGAAGAAAAAAATGAGATCGTTACATCTTTCTGCTTAGGAAAAGCAGATTTCCTTAAAGCATGATTTAAGGAAAACACAATTTTCTGAAATAGAACCATTTGCTGGCATGGGGCTTTTGTTTGGTTTGGTTGTAAACCCAGTAACTCATGATTACTGACAGGTTGTTTGACTCAATCACAGCTTCAGCCTGAGCCTAGATGGCCTTTCAGAAAATATGCTTCAAATAAACACATTTTGTTGGGTTCAGTCCATCCACAAGCAGCCCTTTGTTAATGATTTGGAGCTTGAATCACAGCTGAGCTTGAATTTTGGGATTTACAATGCAATACTAAATCTGACACTGAATCTGAGCTTTTTTTTTTTTCATATGGCCTGTCCCCCTCTAGAGGATTAATTCCACTCTCTGAAATTTATAGTAGCATGTTCTTGTAGAATGAGACATTTTGTTTGCATTGTACATTTTAACAATTACGCAATATGTATAAGAAAAAAAGATTAATTGTGACATAAAAAGACCTCCAAGCCACATATGTATTACTAATGTTGAAAATAGTAATCATTATCTGACAATTTATGAAGTAAGTGTTATGAAACTAAAACAGCAAAAAGCTAGGATGTTCCCATCATCACTAGGGAGAGAGAGACACAACAAAATCAGGATAGTTTTTTGCTTTGTAAGAATGTACATAAATTTCCAGGGTCAGGGACATCTCTGTTAGCAAAGGTTGTGATCTCAAGTTCTCTCCTCATTTAACAGGTCAGTGATAAATGCTTTTCATACTCCTGAGTTAAGCCTCTGACACAAGTCTCTCTTCTATATTCTATTCCTCTACAACTGAGTTCCATATCTATGTTGTGGTATCTCAATCACGTCAAAAATAGACCCATATTTCCTTAACACTGCAACATGGAGGTTCGGTATCGAGAAGATGGGTTACCGCAGCTCAACTTATCCAGCAAACTGGTCCTCAGAGTTCACTCTTGACACAAAAGCAGTTTGTTTCACAGCAGAAGACTAATGGATGAGCCAAGACAGCACAGCGATTCTTCCCTTTCAAAGGCTATTTGCAAAAGGGAGAGGAATAGTGGTGTTTGTGGAATACTGGTGCATCTAACACTGCTTTTCAAAGCATCCAAAGGTACCAAATCACAACTTGGAAGGTTATCCCCATCAAAGGGAAAATGTTGAACAGGATCCAACTGAAGTCACTACTTATTTGTTGGAGTTTTGCCATTCTTCCAGCAGCTGATGCAATGCATTGACTTGCTTTAGTGTAATTAACATCCTTGAAAAGAACACTTGCTACATAATGATCTAACAAAGATATCAGAGTTTAGAAAACAGCAGATGGTTTCTAAGGCTTTTGAGTCCCTTTGGAAAAACAAGAAAAGTAACTACTAAAAATTGTCTAGGCCAAATCTGTAACATGATTATAACTTGTGAAGTTCCTCTAGACCAGATTCACAATGCAATTAATTTTCATGGAGAAACAGTCAGACCGGATTTAGCTTAGTAAACTATTAATGTCTTCAGCAACAAACCAAACCAAACCATACTAACAAGTCAATGATGAATAAGTGATAATCAGTTTCCTTGCTTGAATAGACACTCTGGGGCAAAGGAAAGTGTAACACTTTACCGGTCTGAAGCCCAGTTTTCCTTCATTCTGCTTCTGATCTCACAAATTCAGGATTCGGTAAAAAATAATCATCCTTTTGATGCTAGAAATGTGATCAGAAATTCCTTCGGACTTGGTAGATGCCATCTGTTGACCACACGTGCAAGTGTTTATCTGTCATTTGGTGACTGACACAAGACACTCCATCAGGGACTAAGTCATGGCCAGCTTCAGCTTCTGGCAGGTAGTGACCAGCTGCAGAGGGAAATTTGGAAACCAAGAAACTCAACTATTGCACAGGCAGGTCTGGCTACGTGGAGCTGTGGCTCATGAAACAGCAGCGGGCTCCTCCATGTGCAGCAAGCTAGCCTTTTCCCCCGTGATAAAGTGTATGACAGTCACATCAGCACTGGTTTGGTGGTTGGTGTGACCTCCCATACTCTCATCTGCGCCCTGCAATAACTAAGTCTCTTGAGGTGGCCCTAATGTTCTTGTATTTTCAGTCCTGTGATTTTCTAAGGGTTGGCACTTTTCGTTCGTTTGCAGTTGTTTCTCTTTTGTAAGAAACTTGCACCACAGCAGCTGCAGCAGGTAGACATAAAAACACCAACTAAAGGATTTTCAGCCTGCTACTTATCAAAGGGAAATTCAAACCTCACATCTAATTTGGTATGTTCATCCATCACTCACAGAATATTCCTGGCACTCTTTGACAAAACATTTCAATAAGGTTTGTGAAGTGCATTTAAGAAAAATTAAAAACATCTGACCCACAAACTTGGTGACTGTGGTGTCTTCACAAAAGGCATGGCATAACAAATGAAAACCGGGAGCTGTGAGTCAATAATGTTGCTAATGTAAACTCCAGTCTGCTAATTAAAACTGCATGGGAGCAAACGTTTCCTACCATATGCTAGTAGCAGCAGTAAAGTGCTGATATTAAACTATGGTGGACCCAACGTATCACTCCTTTGAACTAATTGTCTCTGTTCAGCACTGCATTATATAAACAAACAGCTTTCTCCACTCTCTGCGCTGACAGTGCCTGATATATTATGGAGGATCTTTTTGCTAACACACAATCCTGATTTACACTGATGCAGTCAGAGGAAGGTAAATTCTCTTTTTAAAGGCTATGGTGGGCTGAGCAGCCCCATATTAGCTTTAGCTGTGGCCTAGTATTATACTTTTTGTTTGTGGGGTACCATTTATTTCTGGGTGTGTCACTTTTTTTTGCTGGGGGAGGATGATAGTCATCCTCCAGATGTAAATCTCCCTCCCTTCTGCCCTTCCTTCTCTGCCCTCTGATGAAATATTATTCAGGACCTTTTTAAATATATCTGCTTTTTTTTTTTTCCTTTTCCTTTTAAATTTTCTCTGAAAGTGCATAGAGGGTAAACTCCTCATTTCAGCAAGAATAATCCACATGAAAACAACTGAGAACCAGTAGAATTAAATCACATTTGTTTTTGATGAAGGTTTTAACACCGACAAGACTCAAGATTTTCCCATCTTTTGAAGGCTATCAGTGGTAGAGCTTGCATCCCAGGCACCAGTGTGAATGCAAGTAACGGGGACACAGCCATAAGGCTATGGGAGAGGTTAGGCTAAAGCGATTATCATCTGTGGGACTAGCTGGAGTTTCCATTACCTCTGCTGTTGGTCATGCTGTGGTCCTTTCTTCTCTGCAGTTTGCTTAGAGGAGTGGTTGTAGATGCCCATCCTTTTAGCAAGGTGGCTAGTGGAAGAAGGGGCTTCCTGATGCCTGAAGGGTTGTTCAATAAGAAGAGAGATTTCCAGTCTTCTTGGGTGTTCTTTTTATTAAAATGCCATTTGCACTGACATTTTATAAGAAAGCATGTCTGCATGTGGGTTTTGTATGCTGGGTGATTTTTTTTTTTCCAGAGACATAAGCTTTTCAGTTTTGTGTTTTTTTCAGGGCTGTTACAACAATGTGAAAAGGATTAAACAGAAGCATTTAAACAGAAATAAATAAAGTATTCCAGACAAGAAAATGACTGCACATGCCACAGAGACAGTTCAAAGGGTTTGGTTATGACTTTGTTTTCAAAAACAAATACGTATGTATAAGAACTAGATTGGGGGTTTTTTTCACGTCCTGTCACGGTTTCACTCTCACATAAACTAGATGACTTTGTGCAGCAAAAGTGACGCTTTATCTTTTTTTAAAAAAAGGAAGGGGAAGATTGAATGTACCTCATTAAAATATCTGAAAAGGGTCTCTTGCACCACTGACAGCCTCCTGTAAGGCACCTCAGTATCATTTAGGACTCCCTATTCTAGGGGAGGGAGCAGGGAGTGTCTCTGTAAGTCCCGGGTGGTTGCAGTGTCATGCAGCCAGCAGTCTGGATGAGGAGATATTTGGGAAAGAGGTGATGCATCCTTTCAGGTCATGTTTTTTCTTCAGCCATGTGCTTATTAGTTAATGGGTTGGGAGGAAACTACAGAGATGCCTGGAACAGGGCAAGTACTTCATAACAGGGCTACAATGTGTGTCAGAAGAGACACAGCATTTTAGATTCCCTAGTTTTGCCAGCTGGTTGAGGTTGTGATGAATTGTCCTTTGACTCCTAAGGAAAATTTCAAATAAATTTATTTCACCACTTTGAAATTATTCTTCAGGAAAGAACGATCCCTACTGGGGCTATCAGCATCAATAAGTAATATAAAAATAAAAATTAATATAGTTCTCAGTTTGTCAAAACTCATCTGATATACTTATTAATATGTAGTAGTACTAATTCCAAGAGCTTTGCAGTACACCAGAAGGGCTAAGTAAGTCCATGAAGCTGAGAAGAGTATACAAAATCACTATAATAGATATTGTTAAAGCTCAGTGATTTTAGAGACATGTAAAACATCAAACTTGTGGATGTAAGCCATCCACTTGGAATTAAAAGTTGGGAAGATACCCAGGGGATAACATGTCTTATGGTACCTTTTGCAGCAGTAATTGAAACAGAGAGATATTGAAACATGGGGACTCCATGGGCTCATGAAAATATTATGATCATTTAAACTGACAATTAGCCTGTTTCTAAGTGTTGTTATCTCTAAAATGAGCTAAATACACGCCTGTGGGATTTCATCATTGGCATTATCACTCCTCAACCTGAAGGAAATCAAAGAAAACCAAAAACTACAAGACTTTTTTTCTTCAATAAGACATTTGATATTCTAATAATTCTCTCTGTTTTCATTCTTTGTTTTACTTTGTCAGTTTTAACTAAGCAGCATTAATTTTCTTGGGTTTTTAATTTAAACAAAGGGTCTGAGATCTGAGATCGAGTAACTAACAAAAATGTTATAGCTGAGATTCATGTAAAGCTATACTGGCACTGTGCTATTAACTGTACAAAGGCCTGATGCAAGAAATAACTGCAGAAGTGATTGGACTTTATATGTTTTTAATTATAAGAAATTCGTAATATAGCTCAAGATAAAATAAAATAAAAGTTTAGTTTGCTATTGAGATATAAGTATCCCTAAATGTGTATTATGAATTGATTCAGTAACCAAAGTCCACATTTAAGAGCAGTCTTTAAATTCATTATTATTCTCTTCATGCTTTTGGTAACGTGATTGTATATTTGCTGATTATAAATTAATAAAACATGCATGACAATATCAGTGTGGTTTCTGCACTTTTGCATGTTCTGTGAATGCTGTCTTTTTTCAGAAGAAATATCAAAGAGCATTTAATGAAAATGAACAGTTACAAATGAATAGTTTATTAGTTCAAGTAGCAGGATTCTGAGAAAATATAAACAATATTAGAGGCTTAACATGCTAGAATTTGTATAAAATCACATTAAGAGTTGTTTCTTGCTCTCTTCTCCCAAGATGGCCAGTTCAGAGACAAGGCAGAACTCCCATTTGCAGATGAAAGAACAGCAGCATGGACTGTAATACATCTATTTATTTGTAGACTTAATGCTATATTCTTCTGGGGGAAAGTAAACAAAATTAACTCTGTTGCATGGGAATCACATACTCTGAATTATGGAGAAACATCTTCTAAATTCCTATGATTTACATTTTGACAAATATACTTTGAGAAATAAATACACCATCATCATGCAAATAAACTAGTAAAAGGAATTCATAAAGAGGGACAAAAAAAAAATAATCAACCAGTAATTCTATAACATCTTTGCATTACAGTCCCAGAGATGGTTTTCTTGAACAGAACTAGCAATAATATAAGTGATAGAAATGGCCACCAGGAGTGACAACATTTGGAACTGCATAGAAGCCAAAGAAAACAAAAACGTGGCTCTTGACTTGCACGTAAGACCTTGCAGGATCCCAGAATTTCTGGCAACCAAGACTGTTCTTGGTTCCATTTCAGGTCATTTGAAAGACAGGAGGGAAGGTTGTTTTTGTTCTCTGTTCTGGAGAAAATTATTCTCTATTTATTTAAAAATGGCAATCTGAATTTCCACGCTTGCTTTGAACCTGATTTTAGGACTTAGAAGTCCTTAGAATACTTTGTACAGGCTCTTGCACCAATACTGTAACATTGGTTTTGACTTAGCTTAACATTTTTAGTTTAATGTTTTAGACTATAGAATTATTTCTCCACTACAGTGAGTTTGACTCCCAGCAGGGTTTAAGAGGGAGAATAAAGCTTCAGGGAGGAAATAGAGAAATCAAGTGGATTAGCTTTAGCAGTAAGATGCTATTAAGTAAGGGATACTAGAGACAATGTTAAGATTTATTTTCTGCATAGGTGTGGAAGGCAGTGAATAACAAAATGTATGCAGGAAAGATAGATAAGCATGCAATTCCCGTTCTGGTAAAACTGCACTGTGACACAAACAAATTGTTTCGAGTTTGCGGTATCTCAGTCTTCAGTTAATAGCAGCTAGCCACTGCCCCCTCCTAGCTAAGAAATCTCAGTTTTGGTGAAGTGGTTTCCATGGGTACAGAAAAACACGTCTGATTTGTTCTGTCAGGTAAAATACCTGTGAATGGACCTGATGCTTATGTATGTGAAAGAGGCAGTTGATTAAATATTTTTCTGTAAGAAAATATTTGTATGGCCATGCACAATTTCTGCTCACTTTAGTCTTCGTTTGACTTTGAGTAAAACCATGTATGGGCACAAAAACATCTAGCTGCTTGATTGAAAAAGCTAGTTGCAGGGCTAGCTAGTGAATTTTGAGCAGAGAAACCAACCGCAGATAAAAAGTGTGCTTACCTGTCTGTTATCAGAGAACTGTAGAATGGGTGTGTGATGAATGCAACCACTGTTGATAATTTTTGTATCTGGATTAGCGTCTATTAGAACAGCAAAGGCGAAGAAGGACGTCAGGGGTATGGGAGGCAATATCTGGCAAGGTGGGCCCTGCCAGATCATGTGCTGCGTGGCCACCCACCAGTCGCCACAGGGTATTAGAGGAAGCTCTCCAGAAGGACCTTGGTCTGGCAGCAAAAGGGAACAAACAAGGCTTCAGGTCTTAGAATGACAAAGCAGCAGGGACTTCTTTTGGTTGGACTGGCTTTACCAAGTGTTTTCTTTTCTAGACAGGCATTTAAATTCTTGTCTTTTTATTTATGCTGCTCAATTACAGGGGAAAAAAAACCCCAGTCTTCATATGTAAATGTTAGATATCTACCTTTTCCTATTCTTGAAAGGGAAGCAGTCCTTTTCCTGTGAGAATGTTTCAGGTTTTCAGAAGAAAAGAGACTGTTCTTGAGTAATAGAAAGTAATAACTGGGTTCAAAAAATGAGCATGGAAAATGATTTTTAAATCTGAATTCTCAAATGTTTACCTCTAGTTGCCTCTGATAACCTTTCCTTTAAATAGATTTCTTGTCATCCACAGGTGTCAAGGATGAGAGACTAAAATTGGAATAAAATTGAGATTCAGATAAATGAAATTATTTGTCTAAAGGATCTGCACTTAGGCCAATGATGCAGGTAGAAACAGAATCCCAATCCTTGTAAGCACCTGCTGCCCATAAGATATATGACCACCTGATATTTCTTATTGTGTTATCCTCTAGCCTGGATTTAAGACAAGAGTACTGTTCCCCACTGTATAATCATCACTGTTTCCCTGAAGCATCTTTTGGAAATCTGTAATTGAAATTCTGACTTGACTCATTTTCACCTGTCTAGTGAGTGATTTAGCCCAGCAGAGTCTGGTTGTATGGCAATCTTCAAAAGAGGCTACTAATTGCATTGGCTGAGTAAATAGATGCACTGTGTCAAACGCTTAAACAAAGATTACTCACCCAGCCCTGTGTTCGGAGCCTAGTTATGCTGTGCAACTTAATTTAAAAAATATCCTAAAGTTCTCCTTCCAGACCAGTAAAATCTCTGTGGCTCCTGAGCTGTCTGGCATGTAGACACTAACTTACAACAAGATCAGTGGTGGGAGACTGGACATCCCATGGAACACACCTGCTCTGGTAAGAACAAGGCTGTGAGATAGAAGTGATGATGTCTGACTTGATGGCAGACCCTTTGGATCAGAGATTTAAGAGAAGCCTGCAACGTTGTGTCCTTTCAAAATGCAATTTTCAAAGTGAATCTGTCGCCAGCTGTCACAAATGCATTGAAGAGTGTTACACAGTACCTTTCGCTGGATCTAATGTTTTTCGTGCTCTGGGGCAATAAACAACTAGTTTCTAAACCTGTCAACTGTTTGCAGACATTCTCTAATAGGAGGCTTTACTGGTAGGAAGAAGGGATACTGGTAGGTATCCCTTCTGCTGAAGACCCCCTTTGTGTCTGTCTTTAGCATCCCCTGGAATGGATGCTACCCTGATGGCTTTTGGGTTGCATAGAAGGCATGCAAAGGGCTGTGGTACACTAAATGAGTTTGTCCGCATGTTTTGAAGTGGGTTCATACAATATTTTGTTTTCAGGATTAATTCTCATACTAATATTCTGCTGGCAGATTTTCTCATGATTAGTTGTTCTGTCCTCTAGAGGTGCAATGTATGTGATGTATCCCCATTGGGAATGCAAAAATGCTTCATCAGAAAGGGCTCCTCAAGCAAAGATGTACCATCTCTGTCTTGAGCCATATGATACTGTCATCAGCCAATTGCTTAGAAGTACGTTTTGTTTTCTCCTTATTGCTTAATTCTTCTCAGAAAACAGCAGCCTGCAATTCTAAATATCTGTGTGGGAGTTGGAGGTGGGGAGGGAGGGCAGTTTTGTCATTTCTATTGCAATACAATTCTTCTAACCAGGAGAAAAAAGGCTTATATCATGACTAAGGACCTTTAGTTTCTATGCAGATCTTGCTGAATCCAGCCCTCTAACTCAACAAAAGGAAAGAGGAAAACAAAGCCAGATCAGTCCCCCAACTAAATCCCTCACAAAGGATTGTTGCTCTATGAAGACATAATTGTAAAGTGAGTTCATTGCAGAATTCCTGCTGCTTTTTGCCTGGTTCCACTCACTGACTCAAGCTAGCAGTTGAATAATAGGTATATGTGTCAAAATAGAGCGCAAATGTATTGTGTTTCTTTGCGGAGGCAAAGAAATAGGGCACACACATTTATTCGTGCTGCACTCCTCAGACTGGCATGTTCAGCTCTCTAATCAGCTCTGAGTGATTTCAGCCACTGATGATTTGTTAAACCAACTGTATCAAAACAAAAAACTGTTCCACAAACACATAACGTGAATAGAAAGTACAAAGTTTATTTACTTTCAGGTCATATTGATTTCAATTTAGTCCCAAGATCTTGAGGGCTGCAGGGAGTTCAAGAAAGTGTTTCCAAACAGTGGTTTCATAAATCCTGGAAAACATTATTCTTCCACTAAAAATTCATGCTGAAAGGTGTTTATTTTGTTATTTTTTTATTTATCGTTAATGTTCAGCTTTAAAATGAAACAATCAAGTCAGGAAGACAAACACCCACAGGTAACTCAACTGGCCAAACTTGTAGCATAGGTGTAGGAAAAATGAAAATAAACAGTGAACCTCTCACAAACCAGCCAGAGATGGAATACCTATTTGTCCATGCTAAAATAATACGTCACAAATAAACTGAGAAAGGAAATCAAGATTAAAAGCTTGTAAACTAATATTGCACTAACTCCAGGAAGTATATTATTCATAAATTTTCTGAGTAGGTTTGCTTCATGATCCAGTCTAACCATTAGTGTGGATAGATTACTGTTAATTGATTCATGATAATTAATTTGTTCTTAAAGCATGAATAGTACTCTGGGTGCTTAACAAACAATGCAGGTGGCTATAAAGCTGGGGTACCTGCTGTGAGGAGACTTATGGTCTAATTATCTAACGGTAATCTGTTCCAAGATCGCAGTGCCAAAAAGGTGCAATCTTCATCATGCTCCATTTTCATATTTCTGTTTAGTGGCTCAGAAATGTTGAAGAGCTAACTGTTCTTTGCCAGATAGGTATAGACGAAATTATAAAATTATTTCTGTATTCTTCCTGTCATCAGTTTAAGAGTGACTGAGAGTATTGCTAGTCATCCTCTATAGTAACATTCAGTGTATTAGCATGGAGGAGGAAGAGCAAACTTCCCTGTTGCTAGTGGAACATGGCGTTCTTCATGAGGTATGCACAAAATATGAGAAATGGCTCTGTGCTGAGTGTGGTAGTGTGAGTGAGCTGAAAATGTTCTCTCATCATACTCACATATGAAGTTGGGGATCTGGAGGCTTTTCTGTGAACTAAATATCTACATATGAGAAATATCTGCATTTGAGAAAGAGAAACCAAAACCAAAACTAAAAAACCCATGCATAGGTGCAGCCCTGACGTTTGGACCATTGCAGTTTTAAATTCCACCTGGATGTTGTTGCACTGCCACTAATTTCAGAGTGTATGTCTACCAGTGGCTTGAACACACATCTCATCTTGGTTTTCTGACTTCAGTAGAAGCAACATACCAAATAATTTAATTGAACCACTAATGTCCGTGTCTTTAGGGGGCAGCTCAGACTGACCAGTTACCCACATACCTCTGAATCTCCCTCCCTGACATGTTGCATCATGAAGTACTCTTGCCTTGCTCACTCAGTGTCCATATCATCAGGTCATATGGATATAGGCCATTACCAGGAGCAGAAGGTCAGGTTTGGAGCCAATTGTATTCTTCATGTTACTGATCTAAGCAGCTCTTGAGTCCATGAATGACCCCATGGTGGTATCCTGGCTGCCGTGCTCACCCAGCTAACCGTGGCTGGAATTGCACTGCTGCTCATCTCCCTCTGCTGTGCACTGAGTGACAATGGAAGGGAGGGGACACTAGTGTGATTGCACTGCCCTCAAAACTTGCAGTGAATAAAAGTGGCTGCAGAGCTTGCAGATTCACAGGCCACCCCCTAAAGGAAGCTTGTGTCTGCCCTGCAGCAACAGCATATGTTCTTCAGGATTCCAATCCCCCTTTCCACCCATCTCTTCCTAGTCAACACAGATTTCACAAACATGTGACCCATATATGACCATATATTAAAAATGCTAGGGGAAAAATGTGCCATCTCGGTAGATTAATCAAGAAGGATACAGTTTATTCATCTGGAAAGGACTGGTGGAGCACAGAGGAGGGTTTATCCCTGACATTTGGAGTTACAGTGAGTACATATGTGACATGTATATTTAGAAATTCCTCACTCTGCATTTCAGGCCAAGCCAAAAGAACCTTTCTTTAGTAACACTATGCCTTGCAGCTTGAGGTCGTCTCACGTGACCATTTTTTTCAGGTGCTGAACTATAACCTAGTAGCAAAGCATGTGTGCTTGGCCATGGATTTTAAAGGGTCTTACTCTGAGAGACAGACTTCATGCCTCTGTCAGTACTGTAGCATCCTGGTTTGCCACCCACAGTCTTTGTGAAGAAGGACAGAGGGCCCTCCAGGTCCTCTTCATGGATCTCAGTGGAATAGTCTGGCTCATCCAAAGGGAGAATGAATTCATGAAACAACATGTTCACACATCTCCCAGAAGCAAGGTGCTTTCCAGCATCTGGGTTTACATGTCTGCACACATTTGTTTTTTATAGCCTTCCTTAAATCCATCACCTCTTACCCCCCATAAATAAAGCTTCTCTTTCTTGTTTCCCATTCTCATTGGTTTCCTCAGGCAATTTCCATCTCTAAGCAGATTAAACTCCCAAAATGTCTTACATTATATTAAAGACCTAAACTTGAGCATGAGAAACCCTGCTAACTTGGACCCTGAACTTTGCCACTCCCTCCTGAGTCAGCACAATGAAGTAGTTCAATGCTGAGTCTATATGCAATGTAAATGTATTTCAGCTAACTGACCTAAAGCTGGCTTGTTTTCAGGTATTCTCATTTTGGGTCATTAACTCAGCTTCTGCTTCGCAAGTTGTCAAACAACTGTTCAAGCAGAAAAAGATCTACATTATGTGTGCGGGGCTGAACATTATTTATTGTTAGTGGGAAGCTGCAAATCAACTGACTTCATTCTCAGAAAAAAAACCCTCAATGGCAGTGTGTATACTCTCATCTTGAAGCGCTTGCAGTTTTGTACAGAGGTCCTCTGCTGATTGTCCACACTGCTTATCTTCAGGTACTTATTTAGGCACTGTCTGCTGCTTTCCTGTTGTCACTTTTGGGTGAAGAAGCTCAGCTGCAGAAGAAAAGCTTGAAAACTCTTGGTTCCTATCCTTACACACAGTATGGGTGCAATTGCACCTGGCTTGCTCACAGACATCTGAGGCACCGCAGTAAACATTGCATGATCCTCAATGCTTTCCAGCTTGTCTTGGTCCTGAAATACCTGATATCCAGATGCTGGACAACCCATTACAAAATACCCTTGCTTGCCTGTGACCATTCAGATGCTGGAATTATCCATCCATAGTTCTGACCACATCTTGGCAAGTTCCTCAATCACTGCACAGTTCACTTACAAGGCAGGCTAAGGAATGGGATTTAGCGGCACCAGGAAATAGCTGACATTCTATCGAGAGAGGAGAGACACTTCACCATCTTCCAGGATAGGCCACAAGATAGAGGCTGCTTATTATCTCCTGTAGAACACAGTGGCAAGGCAGAAATGAGACAGTTTGTTAAATTAGGTAGGAGTACCTGTTGCAGCAGCTTCTTTTGTGGTTTCCCAAGGATTTGGGTTCCACTAGTCTCTTTACCTTTCACCAGCAAGAAGAAACTCAGAAGAGATGATACAGATACATCTCAGACAGCAACAAATGCACATGGTTTTGGGTGGAGTGCAGGAAAACTATCATGCTCATCATATCTCTGGAGGCATAAGACACTGGCCCCCTCCCATCCTTTACTGGGGAGCAGCAGGGTGTGAAGCAGCTGTAAATTACATGGAAAATGCAACTGCCAGACTCTTCCATCTCCCAAGGAGTTGTCTGAAGTAGATGGGGTTTCTTTATCAGCTTGCTCCTCAACATAGGCTACTAATAATGTGTTGCCTTTCAGAAAGCCAAAGGCAGACTGTTTTCTTCTTTCTCTGCCTTTCCCAGTGTTTTATGGTTCCCCTTTCCATTTTTATTAGAAGCAGCCTAGAGGTCTGCCAACATCAGAGGTCCCCAGAGGAGATTGTTTGCAAAGGAGTGGACCTCATCTCCAGGTAAAAGCTACAAAATTTTATTGCAAGGTGCAGCTGACCCAGCAAAATTAATCATAGCCAACACTGCCCATGTTGCCTGTCCCATAATCCAGCAAGGATTGATATGGCCATCTTCCTGACCTCTGAAAACACTCGTTAGTGGGAGACATCAGGTTAGTCACTGGCTCCAACACTGATGCAGCATTTACCTGCAGTAAAAGGAAGAGCATGAATGGGCTGGAGATGACTTCACCAAGGAACTTTGTAGCACCCAGGGGCTCTCGGACCTGGTGACAATTTATGTCCATGTCCAGATGGATTTGAATGATCAGGTGGACTTGATGCAGCACTCAACCTTTTATTAAATAACTTTTAATTTTCTAGACAATGAGTACTAAGAAAAAATGCACATACAGCTCCCTGGAAGCAGGCCTTAAACTGGCCAGGCACCACCTCTGATTTTCAAGGAGCCAGTAGCCATGTGACTGCAGGACTCCTCTCCTATTGCTTCCATGGAGCTATCCGTGCAAGCATAAATACATTATTTTTTCTTTGCAATCAGATCACAGATCCAACTTGCAGAACAGATCCACAGAAAGCTGTGATCTGAGGGGAAGTATGCAGCAGAGAGATACAGAAAGGACGGGTAAACAGAAGGTGGAGTTTCTCTTTTGCTGCCCTAAACTGGGAACACATGAAATTACAGCCTCACGTACTTAGAGCTGTGGGAGTGATGAACACACAATTTACTACTTACCTGTAAATCTTACTTGTAGATATCTGTGGTGGGTTTGCTGCATGGCTTCTCTGTTTTGACTGAAGACTTTATACTGCATAGAGGAGTCTTGTTGCTACCAGAAAGCTGGTCTAGACTTTAGGTCCCAATAAGAGATGTTCTTCTAACATGCAGAAAGAGCAAATCACAGTGCTTCAAGGGTTGTAAATGAAATTATTCTATGACAGTCCACAGGTAACTGAGCACAGCAGAATGCATGCTTTCCCCCCTTATAATTTGTTCTGCATCAGGCAATAGGAGGTGAGAGAAAAACAGTGCAGGGCTCTTTCTGGATTTTGGAAAAAAAAGTCCCAAGAATAAATAGCTTAATACAATAGCTGTTTTAATAAGATAGGGAGGCATCTCCCTGTAAGATAAAGAGGAATATAGATAGTGAACAAATGTAAGTCTTTTAAGATTCTGGGAACCCTGTGTTTTTGCAGCATTGGATGGACACCAGAAGGATTTTCCCATGGTGCACTGCTCAGATCCTGTTGGTGGAGAGCTTCCTCCTCCCTCCCATGCCATGATAGCTTTTATTTCATGTAACAAACAGAACCGTATACCTTCTTGTGGTATCATAACACTTACCAGTGCAGCTCGGGGCACTCCAGCAGATTTTGTTAGAGCAGGTACTCATACTGACAAATAGGCTGCTCAGGCCCTCAGTACATGATGCAATAAAGCAGGCAGGGCTTGCTCAGGATCATTAACTCCTCGAATACAATGTCTGCTGCAAGCTACCGATAGACTGTTGTAACGACATGGAAGGTGCTGCACCACCCCACAGGAGCTGTCCATCAGCTGTGTTCTCTTACTTCAGCAGAAACCAACAGCATATTTTCAGAGTGACACACACAAGAAAAGAAATTGAAAACACTTTCCCTGTTGTGTTAGAGGAAATCAAAGCCTTGAGGCTGTGACCCAGGACTCTAGAGCGCAGAGGGAAAAGGGGAAGGAGAAAGGAATTAGTTTATTCCTTTTTGCATTACAGAGCCCATGTTGGCCTGTAGTTGCCTGTTTAGAACCCCGGTTGTAGCGCCTCACCTAATGTCTGTTCTGAGGACAAATGTGTTGAAGACCCTCAAGTAATGAAGTCCCTATGGCAGATTAGATTCACAAGGGACCCACTTGTATTTTCTTTTAAAATTAGCTTAACTGCAGATTTGGTGGGAAATACATCTGCATGCTTTACTGTTCTATTCCTCTTTCTTTGGCTTTACTTTAATTGGCTACAGAAAGTCTCTCAGTCTGTAACTTAGCATCTGCTATAATTACATATATACACCTTTCATAACGAGGCTTCCAAAGTCACCACAGGTCAGAGAGATACTTTATACTGCTTCTGCTATTTTCATATAGCAGACAGCCTTAACGTCTGCCAGGAGAATGAAGCAGTCCAGCTTTCACTGGGAATTGTTTGCAGTCTCAGAATGGCTGCAACCATTCACACACAGTTCATGGTCAGAGGCAAATGTGCTTACCAGACTTAGGTAGTCTTAGACCAGCTTTGACCTTGCAAGAATTCATGCAAATTCACTTTTTCACTTTCTTTTTTTTTTTTTTTTTTTTTGTCCCCTTAGCATCAGGAAACTTCACTCAGGAAACAAAACTTCAATATTTTTCTAATAGGGTACATCTGACACATACTGGATATTGCCCAGATGCAGAAGAAGATAGACTGTTCATTGAGAAAATTATGAATTTACAAACATGTTGTTGACTACAGCTTTAATAATTCATGACAGTAATTCCTGTTCCTATTGGATGCACAACTCTGGGGGAGATTAAAAAAAAAAAAGAAGAAGAAATACTTAAGCTACTAGACACTTCATCTTTACATTCCCTACAAAGACAGCATAGGCATATTTTATTTTTTTTTAGACATGTACCGATATATATCTGTACATATATAACTGTACAGCTAAAGAATTGCTACCAGCACCTGGACTTTTATGATGTCCCTTTTCAATTATGGACATGGCTGAAAGTATAGCAAGGTTTGACAGGCACATCATTTCTTTAGTTCTCAAGTACTTTTACCTTGATAAGGATTTTCCAACCGCTGCCTTCCATTATCTGCCAGCAATGTTAATTGAAGATGTATTCACATCAAACACTTCTATCTTATCTGGAGAAGGTGTGTGGAACAGAGTTTCAGTACAACAGAAATAGTAATATTCTGAGACTGTAATTATATTCACACTTCATGCACTGCTAGAATTACTTGCAAGTTAAAACTATCAAATGTTATCATTGTTGTGTCTCTGGATTAGTGATGAAGAAACATTTAATATCAGCTAGTAGATGGGAACTTCCTAAACTCTCTGACATGGCTTTATATTATTTAGTGCTCTCTATGAAATAGCAAAGGTTTAAACTTTTGTCAGGAAAAGAATATTCATCTGATATGGAGAAAAAAATAATTGTTCACGTAAAGGTAAGATTCTTTTTCTTCAAGATCAAGACAAAAACACTTTTTGGTCCCCCTTTCTGTTTCCTAGGATTAATTTTTACTCTAGTGTTGCAAGTTATCTTATTAAAGTTCATTAGAGAATCCTCTTGGTTGGTTCTGTAGGGTTCTTGCCTTGATGGACACATTTCCTGAGCCTGTGTAGTCTCCATACAGCCTTGCTTGCACTTCCAACCCTCCAGCAGCGCAGAAGGGATATAACCCAACCCAACCCAACTATCAGTGGCCCACTGCTGAGAAACTTCTGTCTTCTCAGCTGTGGGATGTTACCCAGCATCTGGCAAAGCTGCAAAGCACTAATGCAGCAGCTTGAGCAACACCATCTTCTGCAACAGTAAGTGGTGGCCTGAGTTTCTTTCTCTTTTATTGAGTATAGACTACCTTGAAGACTGGCCATTTTCTGTATGATGATCTTTATTTGCTGTCTCGCTATGACGATGACAATGGCCTGAGCTTCCCTGTTAGAAAGGGAAGCAGAAGAGATGTTGAGAATACTGATCTCCATTCCGCTGCATTCTTATTTCCACAGATATAATCTAGGTCAGGCTGTGTCTGGGAGCCAGCCAGAGACTCAGTGCAAAATTATTTGGAAGCTAAGACTGAAAATGCTGTTGCTGTTGCAGCTATGATGAATATTCTAACTTAGAAATTGTCATTCCAGTTTCTCCTCTCTACAGAGACTTAAGACGCTTCCAGGGTACATCCCTTTGGGCAGCCAGGTAATGGGAAAGGGACTACAGGAGACTCCATCTGAGACAGAGCCTCTTCTTTCCAGGAGAGAAATGGAGCAACACTAAAATGTGAAAGATAAACTACCAGTGGACCGTGTAAGAGTTGCTGTGACAAAAGGCATGAAACATATGTGAGCAGAATGTGGCTGGGGATTGTACAGAACATGCAGGGAAGAGCCACACCATTTTCATGTTTCCTTTCCCCAGCAGCCTTTGTGTCCTATTTATTATAGGGTGGAGACTGGTGTTGCATGCATCTCCCATGACATATCAGTTATCATCCTACCTAGGAGTGTATGAATTCCTTTATGACCTTAGCTTTATGAGTGTGACTGTGATATTTTGGAAAGAGAAAAATTAAAGCAGATATAGAACACTTTTTTTAATTCACATGATTAAATAACAGAGAGCTGGGAGAAAGTCAGGGCTTTCAAGGCTCACTTAAAATAAATTACTGTTTTGGGTGCCAGGCAGGAAAAATTAGGCTGAGAGAAACTACTGAAATCAGGCAATTGAGGGAGCTGTAGTTATTAGCATTAATACTGAGTAGCATTACACTTAAAGGTAGTACTGAACTCACAGAGGTCAGCAATAGACCTCAGATTAACCTAAATAGAACAGAATCAAACACACTCGTGATTCCTGCAGTTCTGTGTGATATTTCAAGTGGGAGCAGTATCTCTTGATTGCTAATTACAAATGATGGATATACAAAAATGTAATTTAAACTGAAGTTGCACATAGTGAAGTGGGGCTGCATTGATTAACTGAGAACTGATGGCCTTCTCCTGCTGGGCAGGTACAACACAACTCGAAGCAATACAAACTCCAATAAAATAAGATATAAATTAGAATTTTCATTCTTTGCTTACTTTTCTGTAAAAAGCTTCCTCTGCAGTTAAAGGACATCTTTTCGTAGGATGGTAGTCTTACACTATTGGAGAAGGATGCTGTAGAACCCAGAAGGCTGCGGCTGAAGTCAGTACTTATTGATACACCTGTGTTTATTATGCACTGTTCTTTTTGTCTGAAGGGATGAACTTGGTAATGTGTGGGTAACTGCACTGAGACTATTCAGTTCCCATCTTCTTTCCTAAGGATGCTAAAAAGCTGAAAGATTATGTGATGTGTCCATATTTTTGTTGAGGATAAAGATAAACCAGCAACTAACTTGTTCTAACAGCCAAAGGGAACTCGGAGACTTCTTACTTCTGGCAATCATTGACTTGAATTAGATTTGAATCAGTGAAATGCCCTAAGCACTCTGTGTTTCTTGGACAGTAATATCATATTTATTTCTAATCTCTTCAAAACAAACTTTATCAGGCAGGAAAACACATGTGCTTGTGTGTTGTATAACTCTCTATTGAAAATGCTTAGTATTTTGAAATCAAAAAATCATGGATATAGAGTTTTGATGGGTGGGTAAACACTTAAGGAAGAGAGAGTTTTATTTTAAGAAATCAGCTCCCCAATCTCTAACTATAAAGCTGAGAATTTGTCTGAATTGATTTCTAAGGTCTAAGGACCAAAGTAGGAAATATAACTCTGCTGCTTTGATAACTAGGATTGCTTTCAAATCCATACTCCCTGATACAAGAGCAGCAGGAGTACGCAGTACAGAGCCAAGAGGTCACTCCTTGGAGAACTTGCCCTAAAGCCAGCTGAGGAACAGAAAAGAGGATGAAGGAATAACCTTGCACATCTGATCTGTAACTCAATTTGACATGGCTTTGCATAAGGGTTCTTACAGCAGTCACATAGTTACCTACAAAGATAATGAAGTAATGAAACATGCATTTGTCTTGTTTCACAGCACTTTCTTTTCAACATAGAGGAGTAACTTTAGGGAAAAAAACCCCATCTTTTCTTTTTACATTTTATCTGCGTTTTTTCATCCTCCTCTCCTGCAAAGGTGATACGAAGTAAAACAAGGCTCTTCAAGGAGATACTGAAGATCTCAGGAAAAATAACACCTGTACATTTTAGCCTATATTAGAACTCTAAGTTAATTTAATTTTTATAATATTCCTATGAGGAAATCAAGTATCATTGCCACTTTACAAGTGGCATAAGTCAAGCCTAAGTTTTCAATTAATTTCCTCCCATTTTGCTCTGAAATTACAAGCTGGAAGACTCTGGGAACTACAGGGCGGTCAGCTTCATCTCAGTCCCTTGGAAGGTGATGGAACAGCTAATCCTGGAAACCATTTCCAGGCACCTGAAGGACAAGAAAATCATCAGGAGGAGTTAGCATGAATTCACCGAGGCGAAGTCATGTTTGACCAACCTAGTAATTTTTTTATGATGGAAAGACCACTTTGGTGGATAAGGGGAAAGCAGTGGATATTGTCTACCTTGAGTTCGGTAAGACTTTCAGCACCATCTCCTGTAAGATCCTCGTAGAGAAGCTGATGAAGAATGGGCTCGATGAGCAGACAGTGAGGTGAAATGAAAGCTGAATGAATGGCTGGGCCTGGAGGGTGTTAAGCAGCATTATGAAGTCTAGTTGGAGAACTTTAGCTAGCAGTATACCCCAGGGATCCATTCTGGATCTGATACTGTTTAACATCTTCGTTAATGATCTTGATGATGGGGCAAAGTGCACCCTCAGCAAGTTTGCTAATGACACAAAACTGGGAGGAGTGGCTCATACACCAGAGGGTTGTGCTACCATCCAGAAGGGCCTCAATATGCTGGAGAAATGGACTGACAGGAACCTCTTGTAGCTCAACCAGGGCGAATGCAAAGTCCGGCACCTGGGAAAGGCTGACAGCTGACCAACTGGAAAGCAGCTTTGCAGAGAAGGACCCAGGGGTCCTGGTGGACTGTGAGCCAGAAATTGAGGCAAAGAAGGCTAACGGTATTCTGGGCTGCGTTAGGAGGAGTGTTGTCAGCAGGTCAAGGGAGTGATCCTTCCCTTCTACTCAGCACTGGTGAGACCACATCTGGAGTACTGAGTCCAGTTCTGGGCTCTCCAGTGCAAGACAGATGTAGAGCTGTTGGCAGGAGTCCAGTGAAGTGCCACAAAGATGAGTAAGGGACTGAAGCATGTCTCTTATGAGGAAAGGCTAAGAGACCCGGGATTGTTCAGCCTAGAGGAGGGAAGGCTCATGGGGATCTTATCAATGCCTATAAATACCTGAAGGGAAGGTGCAAAGAAGATGGATCCAGGCTCTTTTTAACAGTAACCAGTGACAGGACCAGAGGCAACGGGTACAAACTGAAGAGCAGGAGGTTTCCTCTGACCATTAGGAAACACTTTTTTACTGTGAGGATGACCAAGCACTGGCAGAGGTTGCCCAGAGAGGTTGTGGAGTCTCCATCCTTGGAGATATTCAGAAGCAGTCTGGCCATGGTCCTGGACAACTGGCTCTAGGTGGCCCTCCGAGCAGGGGGTTGGAGAAGATGACCTCCAGAGTTACTTTCCATCCTCAACCATTCTGTGCTTCTGTGAATTCAAACTTGAAAGCAGGAAAAAAAAAGACATACCTTAGAGTAAGGTATTCAGTGCTGTTACTTCAGTTGTTTATGTGCATAAATATAATTTTATGTATTATAGACACAGAACTGTATCCTTATCCAGATACTAGTCAGAAATAAATAGGCATGATAAAATCACCTAGATGTGGAAACACGCTTATATTGTATATTCTTTGCATGTTTGTAAATAAAATTGTTTTCCTGTTGTACTATAAAAATGCCACAGGGGAAGAGATAATACTGATGTCCATTTTAAACAAGCGGATAATGTCCCCTTCCTTTGAAATTAGCATGGTACCCTCATAACTTCTCCCCATGCTCACTCTGTTTTCAAAATTAATGGCAACCTGAAGGACCAGTATTTCTAATACTCACAAAGATGAAACAGGCAGTTCTTTTCTACCAACATCATTCAGAAATCCTAGCAATGAATTCCATTTACAAATTTCAAACACAATTTTTTCTTATTCTTTTCTACCTGAAGATGTTACCACCAAGCATTTACTCTGTGTGCAGAATGCAACATTTTGAAAGCAACACTTTTTCTCATTGTGAAATAGTTTTTCTAAATGCTCCTTATTCAAGGGGGTGAAGAAAACAATAAAAAGTTTTTCAGCAAAGCAAGTATTGAAGTAGAGAATAAAATATTAGCCTCCCCCAACAGTTTTCAGTTGAATTCCATCACCTTATCTTTCAGAACCTGATACTTTTTAGAAATCACTCACGACAATATCAAAACAGGCACAAGGGTTTCAGCCTCTTTCTCTGCAAAGACCGTAGGAAAGCTGAACAGCTGTGGAGTATGATGTTGCTTAGGTGCCGGAGGCAGGGATGAGCATCTGCACAAGGTGGACCACACTTCCCAAGAGAATGTGAAACAGTATTCCCTAGGGAATTAACATGTGACATGGGTCTCTGCATGTTTTAAAAGATCTCCACTTCCACTTGTTTGCTTTGTTGCTCTCTACTAACAGAAGTTGTTGTATATCATCACCATGTTGCTGCTGCAACAAGACATACTGAAGTACAGCAGCAAAATTGTGAAAGAGGCTTCATGTATGGTCTAAAGCAAGATGAAATATACTGTGAAGCTCTTTCACAGCCGTTTAATCATTCAAAGACCTCTGGCAAAAGAGATTTCCATAGTTTCTGCAGTCAGCCATCTTCGATGCCTCAACAGTCAGAAGGCTCTTAATAACATTCGTTCTATTACAATTGGGAATAAATTTTCTTCTGAGTTCATGCTGCAGGAGCCATGTTGGCTCGTTTGATCACCATTTATGATAACAACCTACGTCATTAATTATCATATTGACTCCAACATTCTCCCTTCTTTTTCCTATGGAAAGTCATTCCTTCAAATTTTTCACTGAAGTGAATTTAACTTTCCTTGAAGTTATATTTTAGAGATCATTTATTCTTACAACTCTTCCCAAAAACCTTCTTTTTTCCCCCAGATATTGACATTTCTTTCTTCTTTTTTTTTTTTTTTTCTATTAAGGAACATTTTTCAGGTTTATCTTTGAAATCACAGGGCCTTAAATTTAGACTTTTTCAAAAAAAGAAGCAAAACTGAGACTGTCAGAAAACCAAACAACTCTGAGGGATTTGACTTCAAGAAAAATGCCAAATATCATGAAGCTGGCGATTAAAATTGCAAGAGCTGGCAGCACAACAATTGCAGGTGATGAATATGTATGCCAAGGCTTTCCAGACATAGTAATTAACAGATTGAGGTGCCTGAATGCGCATGCAACAAATTTAGAAATGAGGGTAACTCTTCAGCTTTATGCTTTGTTCTGTACTGAACATCCTGCTGTACCTCAGAAAACACACAAGAGTCACAGCTGAAAGGTACAGAAGATAAATGATAGAGCTGGTTTCTTTAAGCAGCACACCACCTTCAGCAGATGTGTGGAATATGAGTCTGCGTATAAACGATGTGATTTTTCTAACCAGAAGGAAGGCATTTTAGTTGTCATTGTGCATTAGATGTCATTGTGCATGGATGTCATTCATCACAGCACTGGCTTCTCACATTCAGAGCAGGCTCACAGTGCCCACACGCAGCTGGCACCTGTATTTGGGTTTCTGCATGCCAAAACATGACAACCTTGTTGTATACATGCACCATATGTGCAAAAGCCACCGCCTGGACATCTCAGACTAGAAGCAGCTCACCTCCCATTTCCAGGTATCTGCCCTGCGGTTTCAGTCTCCATATGGCTGCTGCTTTTAGTTAGGCTAGAGGCATGGTTATATCAAAGGTATCTTCCATAATGAGAACTCAACAAATGCCCTGAATGGCCAGGGCAGTGGTCCAGCTGAGCAGTGTGCTGCCATGGATAGGAGCAAAACGGGAAGCAACTTTGGGAGAGCAAGTGAGCTTGCTCAATTTCTTTCACACTTCAGCAGCATGACTGTGCTGGGGATGTTAGAGCTACTTTACTGCCTATTCACTTTGCCTCTCTGTATATGGAGTTATGGTCCATGCATTTTTCTAGAACATTTTTAGACCTACTGTTGATACCTGCCTTCACAACCTCCACTGGCAGCAAATTCACTATCCAGTCTGCAAAGAAGTGCTTGTTTTTTAATCTTATTAAACCAACCTCCTGCTGGTTTCAGTGTGTCCCCCTTGTTGTAGTGGGTGGTGCATAACCGATCTGCTGTTGCTACTGCTTCTCTGAAGAAACAAAAATCTGATATGGTGGTATAAAACGCACATTTAGCTTGACGCTGGGTCTGGAAGCAGCAGAAGTGGAAGAAATAGGAAAAGAGGGGTTGACAGGAAAATCTAGATTAATTAGTGTGAAGCAGGCACAGTTTAAGTTCAGGCAGATAGGGAGTTATGAGAGACAGCAAGAAATACACGGAGAATTACTGAGGCTGCATGGGAGCTGGGTAGAGATTGTGTTGATGGCCAGGCAGGGGACAGGTGGACATCAGTTTCAACTAAAGACAGTTTTCCATGAATACCCTGCCACCTGCTTTCCACTGACTGCTTCCAGGATCCAGTATCAACAGGCACACTTAAATATGCAGCAGAGAGATAATTATGCTATCTCAGAGACATGCTGTACCCTGCATAAAGTGGCCCTTGAGCACAGACTGAGAAAGGAACAAACAAGTTGATGGTCCTTTCTGTTTGGGTTTGCCTTACAGCACTTTAACTGGATTATGCTGCAGGTGACATTGTGTATCCTCAACCACGTGATGATCCTAAATTATTTTTTTCGCTGGGCGGGTGGGAGGGGGGGAGGATGTTCTTCATTTCAAAATCTTAAAAGTTTAGAGTCCAATTATATTTGGCAAAGAAGATTGACAGTGAATGAGTTGTGTTTGTCAGCTGTCGGATTAACAGTATCCCAGATCCTGTTCTTTTGAAGACACATTAATATAAAGAGAAGAAGAAAACAGACACCCCCCACCCCTGAGTCATATTTTTGTCAAGCACAGTCACAGAGAAGATTCAAACAGCTTGGTGTGTTTGATTGAATAAACAAAATATGCAGTTGAAAGAAGAGCCAGAAGTTTCTGATCCCTTTCATATGTTTTTGCTTGGGGCGTTGAGATCATTTCAATGTACCTCTGTCTCTGCTTTAAGCAGAAATCAGTTTCTATAGTAGGGACAACCAAAGGAAAATGCCATCTAATCTTTATCATCAATATGGAGGCAGACAGGATATGGAAATACGCCAGAAAAATGCATGCTATATTTTCAGCAGCTCTTCCATTTGAAACTGAGCACAAGATGTCACTTGCAAGAATAGTCTGATGCTGTGGAGCAATCAGGAAACTCAAAGTGTTGTCTATGGCCATTAGATAGTCAACTGAGTTGTGAATGAAAAGTGGTTCCTCTTTAAGGTAAGAATGAACAAAGTTCCCTGTGTCCAGGGTGGCAAAAGGGAAATCAAGTTCACCGGAAAGGTCACACGAAACCCCTGAGAGCCTTAGATTTCTTTTCTGTGGCACATGTGCTTTCTTACATTGGCTGGTAATTTGATAATATTTCCATAATACATGTATTGCATTGTATCAATAAATAAAATAAATTATATGTCAATATTATGTTATGTTTTAAAAGTGTTCCTGTCTTTAATAAATGACTATTATTATTTGGCTAACATCTTGCAGATGTTGTAAAAGGAAGGGGGCTGCATGAAAAAAGGATAACTGGGCTTGTGAAGTTTACCAGATCAAGCACTCGAAAAGGGAAAATAGTGCATATGCTATGGATGTAGCAGTAGCTAGGAAGCATGTCTCAATAGCTCTAAGAATGGAAGACGTACTCTTGAGTGCTATCGGTATCTGAACTAGGTGAGGAAAGTTCTCAGGGTAGCTGACTTGAGCATTTGCTATTTTACATTTAGAAGAATAAGCAGTTTCAATTTAGAGAAGGATCTAGTTCTGTGATGGTGATCCCCTTCTAGGCAGATCTGTAATGTGCAAACCCACTACTGGCTCCAGGGCTTTTTCTTTTCCAAACTGTGGCATATTGCGGAATACCCTAAACAAATATTCATTGAATATTGCTACATTTTCAGGGGAAAACAACTGTCTTGTTTCTTGCTTCTCTTCTGTGAAGCAATGGCATAAATCTGGATATACCTAGCTTTTCAGATCAACTAACAACAGCTCGACAAAAACTGTTAAGACATTAACTTGTTTTGATATTAATGCTATTACCTTTTAATCTGCCCAAAGAAAGTGATTTGGACAATCTTGGAAGATTTATATATTAGGTTCTCTAGGTGGTTGCAATGAAAATTATCATAAACCACAGCCCAAGAGTCTTTTCTTAACAATGGTTTAGCCAGTGCATGCTAATAAGCCCTCCTCATTTATTTACTTGAAATACCTTAATGAGGGGGGAAAAAAGGTGGCAGAGACAAAGCATCGTGTTTTCAGTCTATCCTCAGAGATTTCACAAATGCAGCAGCAGAAGCTGCAGGTGGTCTTTGCATTAAATTGCATGCAGCTGATCTGGCAGGAACATCATTCTGTATCAACTGGAAAAAGCGAAGAAGCCCTGGTCTAGGAATCTCACCTCTGAGCTAATAATAACTTTCTCAGAAGCCCACTAAAATTCCAGGGATTTTCCATGATTTGTGCACCTCTTTTGAAAACCCACAATTTCAGGCCAGAAGATTTTAAAAAGCCACATCGCTGGTGCTAACGGCATCAATCCCAGGAAATCCTCCCCAACTCCCAGTTGATTGGGTAGGCGGGCACACTGGATACCCACTCTCCTAAGCATCCAGAAGGATCTACCTACCCAGTCTTTGTACCCCTTTGCAACATGCCTGCTGGCACAACACATACATCACACAGGGTGTGCACCCCCCCAGCTGCTTCCCTGAAAATGGTGCTGTGCCCTGCTGTCAATGCCATTCCTGCTATTGCTCTGGCCATTGGATTTGCTGCTTCTGTCCAAGCCACACCAGGCTTTGTAACATGTTGGAGGTGGCTTGTATGAAAATTCAAGGTAATGCTGTCAGAAGTTTAAGCAACACAAGGGGTAGGAACAAAACAAGAATTACATGTAATGAGATACTAAACAGAAAGTGAGGTACATTGTTTTATGCCCCCCAATGATGCCCATCATTTAAGAGCTTGACATTTGCTGAAATAATTGGTTGGATTTTGGTTTTCCTCCATCTGTTTACTATAGCATTTTGGATTGCTCATCTTCCATCAAAAAAAACTGTACGAAGGCCTGTTTGAGAAGTTACAGCTTCTGAAATGGGTGCAAATATTCCCCTATTTCTAAATGGAAGGCCACACTTCCCTGCTGACAGAGACATCAAAGTGATAAATAGAAACAGGCCAGTAAGAATTATAGGTAGGATAATAGGTTTTTTACAATGCATTACTAAAAAAGAAGCGTAGATTGGCTGCTACACAGGACATTAAATCTTTAGCTATAGCCTGAGCAGTGTGCAAAGTTTAAATTGATTTGTCCCAGAAGCATCTGAGAAGAACAGTCACTCTACAGGATATTTTTTTCTTATTTACTTATTAAATGATGCACCTCACGGCACTCACTTGCTGATCTATTTCTTTACTTCCTTCCACTGCATGTGTCACTGTATTATCTGGACTTCTGCTCTGATCTCTGTACTTTCATTCAGCGAGGGGCAGTTTGCCTTAGGACAATTGCAGTAGGTTAGCACCTGTCTGCCCTCCCTGCCTCCTATGGGGTCCTGGTGGTGGGAATCCCTTGGAAATGTTCTAAACCATGACTACAGGTTGGACTGAACATAGGAAATGAATCTAGTTAGTCTCATTTACAGACTACTCTAATATCTTCAGAATGTCTTTGAAGAAACACACGGTTGAGTCCAGTCTCTCCAGAGCATTTCTGTTCTGCTAAAAAGGAGTACCCTTGCTTTTTCTTTCTCCTGCTTTCCTGCTTCAGCTCCCAATTACAGCTTCCCAGCAGGACAGCTACTTGCCACAAGAGTAATATTCAGTGTCATGTGCTGTCTGCCACAGAAATTCCAGATCAGCAGGCTTCGTGTTGGGGTCCTCACGTCATGCTTCAACTCTTAGAGTCTCTTCCCAGTTTTCCTCTGCTGCCCCTCACTGTAAACCTCCACCCCCATGCCTCCTCAAATACCAGACATGGCATATTCTCACAACACTGGACAGCTGTTCTTGAAGCATTTCAGAGCGCTGCTTCTCGCCTGGGATCTCATCAGACCCTCTTTCGTTTATGCAACAGAATTGAGCCAGCATCTCTAGTCCAATTTTCCATAATATATGGGGAGGCAAAAATAAATCCTCTTTCCTAATTTCCCTATTATTAGGATGCCCTAGTGCTGGCTTGGATAAAATTCAGAGCTAGCATTACAATTTTACTTGTGAAGAACATTTGTTATTGAAATTTTGAACATCTCTGTTTTTCATATAAATCTGAAGATGAATTAAAACTGACCAGGACATGAAGGCATTTGTTAGAGCACAGTGTAAATTTCCATTCCTTGATGTGCTTCTGTATGAGGGTTTCAACTCTGACAGTCAAGGCTATGCTCGAGTTGTGATCCAGCATTGTCAGTAGTTGGCATAAGCTGACTGTATCTTCCCTGGCTGCCTAGAGCAAGCTGCTCAGCTCTGTGGCCTAGCTTGCACTTTATTTATGGCTGCTACGTGTGCAAGCATAAAACCATTGCTTGCTCTTTGTAGTTAATGTTGTAGCGCATGGAGGCAGCCAAGATATTTTGGCCTGAACCTTGTGTTTAATTTCTTAGAGACCGTTGATCTTCAGGATTTCAGAGATGCCAGTGGGTGAAATAGTGATCTCAGTGCTGGATGGGTCTGCACAAGCAGAGCGAGCTGAGATGGACGGGACCTGGCCAGAGAGCTGTCCCTGTGCTCAGAGGGGAACACCCGGCACAGCGCTGCACATGTTTTCCTGCAAGAACAGGGACTTAACTCCACGTTGCCTAAGGATTAATTTAAAAATGGAATCTGCTGCTGTGTGTGTTTGTGTATATATATATATATATATATACAAACACACTCTTGATACTTACAGATCTGTATATACCCTTCCACAGTGAACTAAACATTTCCCTCTCCCCAGAAGTAAGAGGTTTGGGAACTCCATAGGGGATGGTCACCGTGCTCTGATAGCTGCATCAGTGCTTCCCATGACACCCCGCCTTCATCCAAGCGCCTTCCCTCGGATTCTGCCTCCTCGCAGTCACCTTCAGTCAAGTCCACATGGAGTAAGGCAGCATCAAGGAAATTAAACTCATTGTGCTTGGAAGAACTGGGATGTAGCAGAAGGACATGCTGGCCAGGGAATCAGGGTGGAGGAGGGAGTTTTTGTGTTGGGGAAAGCTTAGCAAAATTTGGAATTAAATAGAAGTAAAAATGCATAAGCGAGAGAACATGAGAACTCCACAGTCATTATTACTTTTTTAATTATCAGTTCTGATTGTAAATCAAAATTAAGTCTGTATGAAGTATGAATTTCTTCTCTCTCCAACCCCAGGATCTATACAGATGTGACAGGGCACAAACCAAGACCAAGCAGGTCCTACAAAGCTTTTCTTAGACACTACTTGCACAACAGCCGTGATCTGAGGGGCTCATTCAAGCTCAGAGAGTTCATTACACATCTCCCAGATCCTGCCTTGAAGGACTTAGCTGCAAGGATCATTCAAGCAGTCACCTCAAAATGAAATGTAGTCTAGCGGCACAGTGCAGGCTTTGAAGAACTAAACCAAAATCAGAAATCTTCCTTCTCTTTTGCTCTCAGGTCAGCTCAGTTTGTCCTGGTTCCAGTCCTGATGTCAGGTGGGGAAATGAGTAGCAGGCACAAGCAAACTCTTTAGAAACAAAGAGGCAACTTCTATGCAGATTTTCCTTGTCTGCACTGTGAGTGACAGAAAATAGACAATTCCATCTGGAACTTTTTTTTCCAGCTTCAATGCTCACCAAACTTTCTGCAACACATCAGAAATTATTGAGAAATACTGTCCCACCCTCACAACTGAACTTAACTTGCACGAAACAGTTCCTTGCTGGAAGGAACAGTTAAGTGGTAAAGAGAAAACTGGGGGAGACTGGGGCTTTGGCCCACCAGCGCAGCTGCTTTCCAGAAACCCCACGGCTGCAGGAAAGCATAGAAGAGTTAGCCTACATACAAAGCCTCTAAACTGCCTTTGACAAGGGTGTTCCCAGAGCAGAGCTGCTCTCCATTTGACATTGGGTGAAGATAGAGGTGTATGAAGAGCTCTTTAATCACAAATAGTTTCTTCTGACCATTAGGGAAATGGTTGTCCCTTATCAGCCTAGTGGGAATATCTAGAGAGTGATACCAAAGGGAGAGTCTTAGGTTGTGTGTGCTCTCTGTCCTGCAGGCAAGAAAACAGAGCCGCTTTCAAAAACATTTGGTAGGAGCAAAATAAAAAGCAAGTTTAGAAAGACATTCAGTAACTTGCTGAAGCAGGCAAAAGCATCAGTAATAAAAATATGTAAGTCTCTTGACAGTGTTTATTTAGTGATTTTCAGTATTTAATAACAATGAATATTGGTTAAATAATGAATACAATTTATTAAGCACACATGGTCGAGTTAATTAGATTTTATTATTTGAGTAAGGAATTGGATATTAAAAATTCAAGTCTTCTGCCAGTAGCTGGCCTCCCAGAATATCACAGGGAAACAGCCAGTGTCCCTGTCTCAGCAGCTCTAATGTTTTCACCACATCTCCAGTCTTAACATGTACAGAATGGAGGAGGGAGGGGAGTATAAATGTCCCATCTCCTCTGAAGATCATGTACGAGTTACAGTAGACGGCTGTCGTGGAGTGGAATTAGGTTATAAATAAGACCATAGAAACTGAATAATAAAAAAAAATCCCGATTTTCACTACCCACCCAGAAGCGCTGATTACTGCCTCAAAACACAGAAGGGTAATAACCTGACATTTTTACTGTTAATGAAAAAATCTTGCAAAGGAAGACTATAATGAAACCTAGCCATATAAATAAATTAGACTATGCAATTGTAATTTAGGGAATTTTCTAGCAGTCCTGCAGTATGATTTCCTAAAATGGCCTTTTCTCTTGCATATAGATCCCTTGCTCAGCTCTTGGCTATGTACATACTCAGATGTCCTTGTCCTGGTTTCAGCTGGGATGGAGTTAATTTTCTTCTTAGTAGTTGGTGCTGTGCTGTGTTCTGGCTGTGATGTGAGAGCA
>JAVJGI010000060.1:27668221-27711331 GCA_035590275.1 Ibycter americanus
CCTTTGCTTTGCTTGCGCACGCAGCTTTTGCTTTACCTATTAAATTGTTCTTATCTCAACCCTTGACTTTTACATTCCTTTCCGATCCTCTTCCCCATCCCTCTGGGTGAGGGGGAGTGAGCAGGTAGCTGCGTGGTGCTTGGTTGCCGGCCGGGGTTAAAGCAGCACAGTCCTGTAGAATGATGGACCAAAAGTGCCAGTTGCTCTGACTGCAGTGTCTGGTGTGCATCTGTCACCACAGGAAGAGAAACAAGTGTTATGCTATGCTGTGGTACAAAAAAGCCATCACAACTTTCCTTTTCACCCCAGGGCTTTCCTTGATGGGTGCTGTGTTGACACAGGCATTATGCAATATCACTGCAATACTTAAATGATAGCAAACCTGCCAAGTGAGGCTACTCTTACAGCAGCAACAGCCAGAATTTCCACTCTGAGCCTGCCCCCCTGTTTCCCACCAACCATCCTCCCTAGGGAGCTGGGGCAGCATCACCTGCATGGCCTCTCCAACTCAGCAGTGAGGAAGGCAAAGGTCTGAAGGCATGCTGCACTCAGGGCAGAGCAGTGTGACATACATACAGATGTTTGTCAGGAGGCTTTTCAGAGCAGGCCTGGTACTTCCATGTAAGGAGTAACAAAGCAATAAGGGCCCCAGGTGCAGAAACCAGCAGACCCACCTGTATGTAACAATACAAGCTTCATATCCACTGCCCACCGCCTGGGAAGCAGATATGGCTCTGTAAAGGTGGGGAACATGGCAGAACTTCTGGCTTTGCTTGTACACCACTGCCACAGGGTGAACTGGGGAAGGCAACCAGACCTCTACCTCCTCGCAAAGATCCATCCCTTGGGACAGCCAGGAGGTGAGGTGCACCTGAAGCAGTGCTCCTGCCATGGGCCATGGAACCAGGGCTATATGCTGTGCCTCGGTGCACGCTCAGAGGTCAGTTTGTATCTAGCCTGTGCCTTTAGGGGAACCAAAGGATTTTCTATAGGATCCTGAATCACTCTGGTGTGTCTTGAATAAGAGTAGAACTAAACCCTCACGCACAGCATGGTGCCACATGTGTCTGGGAAACTGCTGAACCCACAAGAACTTGTGGTTTGCCACAGCCACATAGAAAAAGACTTACAGAAAACATGAGGGAAAGAATTAGGCTGGGGTATGGGAAGGAAAAGTAGAACATACTTCAACCACAAGTTTCCCCTGGAGCCCTTTCCACTCTTGCTTTCTGTGCATAGATAGATGGTTAAATAAATAAATAACCTTGCTTTCCTCCTGTAAGTTGTGTTTGACAGCTTTGGGGGCTGGGGATTGGGTTTGAAGTGATGCAGATGTGTGCATCTGGCATATCACTTTCTCTATTTTCTTTGGTTTTAATGTCTCTCAGACCTTCAAACACACACCCTTGAGGCAGATTGAGTTTTTCATTCTCTATTTTTGCATTTATATGCTGCCTATTATTATTCAATACTGATACCACAACGGTCTATGAAAGCCATAAATGGGACTCAGGCCCTAGTGCGCTGAGATCTACATAAATATATACCTATACCTCCACAGTAACAAGGAATATTATTATCTCTCCTTTTTCTGAAACCTGTTTAAATGCACATATGCAGGGAAAACATATGTAATAAATAGCACATGCAAGTCCTGACAGTCATGGAGATGGTTTAATCCAGCTTCAAGTGCTGTCTATATGAATGTTTTCGATTTAAATTAGAGCCATGGCATACAACGCAGAATGTGAACAATTAAGCATATGCATGCATACTTTAAGTGAATCCTTACCCACACTCCAGAATCTGAAGTTTCCTTCCCTTAACCTGAACAACCTGTGGATATTCACAGACCAAAGAACAGATCTGAATGTGCTATTGCTGCAAGCAGTTCATACTTAAGTCCTACTCAGTGCACTGCCTGATCACCTTGCATGTCCTAGAAGACTGTGATGTGCTCCCCTTGAGGTCATACTGTCTCTCACACAATGCTATCTGCCTCTATCAAAACAGTCACATCATCCTCTCCCTGCCCAAGCACCTTCCCTCTCCATCTTGTGAAAATCCTGAATCCCAGGACCTGGAAGAGGTTTACACCATATGACCTGCAAGGACCACGTTCAAATGGCCTGCCCCACACTGCTGTCTACATGGTGCTTGCACTACCTCGCCAACATTAGCATGCTGTCTTTTGGGAGCACATGTTGGTAGAAACAGACTTTTCAGTGGAGAAGAAAACACAGTGCTTTTAAATCTATAGTGGGCATGGCCACGGCAGAGGTGCACAAAGCCATCAGGACCTTTCCAAACAAATACACATTAACAACCCGCCGGGGTCATGCAGACCTTTGTCCAGCACAGACCCACCACCGAACTCAGCCAGGGCTGTTGGTGGGATCTTTGCCTTCCCACCATGCTCCCTTTGAAGCTTTCACCTCTCTGTCTCGTGCCACATTTTCTTTTTGACATTCTTAGGGGCAGGTTAATAAGAGGGCTGATCTTCAGCCCAGGATTTATATTTATTGTCATGGTTATTGTTATTCTTATTTTTATTTTTCTTCTTATTTTCTCATTTATTCTTACTTTTATCTTTATTCTCACTCCTACTCTCATCCAACCAGAGAGCAGAATGCAGTTGGTTCAGGATACTGTGTGAGGGTGCAAGAGCTGCTTTGCACAGCCTCAGTGGATCATGCCAAATGAAGTGAGCCAAATGCAGCACAGTCTTGCTCCTGTCAGTCATGGAAAGAGAGACGTGCCTGGAGGAGACTGCCCACCTGTTTCTTTTTTTGGGAGAATGAGCTGGAGCCAGGGAATGACCAAATAGTTGCCCAGTGTCAGTGACCAGTTCAGTGTTCAAATGTGTGAGCTAGCTGCATTTTACTTGTCAGGGTAGACACAGCCTGTGGAGGTATGTTTGAGAGCTGATTGAGCATAAATATTATTTTCCTATGAGCTGATTTTGAGGGGTTTTATTCCTCCTCCCTGACTTTCTTCTTCCCTGCTACTTCTATGCCTCCTGAGAGGCTAAACATCTTGTAGAAATGTTGAGACCCTAAGCCTTTTATGGGAAGTCCAAATTTATGTTGTGATATGGTTCAGTCCCAGAAGGGGTGAAAGGTTGTTCCTACCTGACACCTGCTGAACAGCCATATGGTACCTATTTGTGCCAGTCAGGTAAGAACTTGTTCATGTAATGCAAAAACTCAGCACATCTAGCAATGCTAGGAGTTATGACCAGAGGAACTGAGGGCTTCGGGGCATGAAAACTAAGCCCTAACTTATATAAGCAAATACAAGGAAATTATATTGCTGAAGACAAATTGCTGTCTTGGATTTTGACTGATTTTCATTACTTCACACATACTTGAGGACAGCAGACCTTGATTAGTCAGAGTTGTTTTGCAAATTTCATTTGTCTTAAGTACTCTGCACTGAATTCCTCTGAACAAACCATGCATATGCAGAACGGGTGTTTCTCATATGCAGAATGAGTGTTTCTTTCTCTACCTTTTAGACTAGACTGGTACTTAAATAACTACAAAAAAACCCTAAATACATTGGAATTTGCTCAAGGTTGCTTTTCTTTTTTCCTGCTTTGTTCAAACCTACACCTTTCAAGGTTGTGGGGTTTTGGGGTTTTGCTTTGTTTGTGTTGGAGTTTGTTGCTGTTATTTTTAATTATGTGTCATAAACCTTTTCTATTTTTTCTATAAAGAGTTCTGAAAGTCATTTACACATATTTCACTGTGTGAATTTCACAATCATAACTTTGTATTTTATTTCTGTCTGTTATATTTGAGTAAAAAAATTGGTAATGTGGTGTTTTTGTATCCTGATTGAATCAGTGTAAATCTTGGAAGTAAGTCTCCACTGCGATTGTGAAATAACATTTTATCAGAGATACTTATATTAGTGTTGTTGCTTCTGCAGTTATTGAATTAGAATCATCCTGAAACTGAATCTAAAAAAGATAGGATGCAGCTAAACAAAACTGTATAAAAAACTTGAATATTTGTAAAAGAAATAGATGGGCTACGTTTTTTATCTGTTTCAGCAGAACTCACAAATCATCTCTAAAATAACTTATTGGAAAAGGTAGGTTTGCCTCAGTCCAGTTTAAACACAAGTTTTCTGTTGGTTTCCACTGTGTCCTTGCCTTGAATACACAGAGTACTTTTGGACTTAAAGACATTTTCCTATGAAACAAATCAGCTCTTTGCCTTTCATTCCAACTCTGGCTGCTTTATCCTGTCTGATATATATATATATTTATACATGTGGCTGTAGTAGCAAAAGAATTCCAGCTTGAAATAATTGCAAAGATGTTTAGCATTTTCTTACTTTATTTCTATGTGTTGCATATGCTGATGAGGATGCTGGCATCTATATGCAATCTATTTCATATAAAATAGAATTCTGGTATCAGATACTACCCAGGGAATGTATTTCTGAATCTGATCTCTCCTAGGTGGAGCTAATCCCAGGGGTCAAGTGAAGCTCTATTAATCCCTTACCACTCATTTCTTCTCTCATCTGTGGTTTTGGGTTTGCTTTTTTTTTTTTTTTTGCTTGGGGTGGGGGGTTAGGGGGGGACAGGGAGAGGGGTGGTGGAAACAGGTTCTCTAAGTTCTTCTAATCCATGAAATTCTAGTAGATTGTTCTGTTCCTTGAGCCTCATGAAAAGTCCAAATTTGTATGATAATCTTATTTGCAGGATGCTTTTACTGTGCATTTCTTTAACAATAGCATGAATAATTTAAATCTTAATTTAAGATTAATGTCATCACAAATTATAGTGTGGAGTTTGGAAAGAAAATCACTCATACAAATAACAGAAGCTAGATTTTCAGTAATACTGATGATAATACATATTCTTATACTTGGGAATTATCAAATCTTTTTTAGTTATTAAGACTTAGCCAACACTAATTAACAGATCCAATGGATCTCAGCTGGAAGCATGATGCAGTGGCATCTCAAAGGCAGCTGCAGGAGTGCGGTGGGAGTGCGTGAGGCAGGAAGGAAAAGCAGGAGGACACTTAGTTCCTAACCATTTACTTTTTGTCTGCTGTCTTCACTGTCAGAGAAACGACTGCCTTTGGTCAAAAGTAATCATTTAGCAGAGGAAAGAAAGTGAGGGCAAGAGAAAGAAAACTAGAACCTGGGGGTGACCGCTGACCAGTAGCAATGCTGCCCGCCATCGTAAATATGGGATGGGGAGAGGGAAGGTACTGCTGGCTCCCATGTTCTGCTCCACAAAAATCTTCCAGCTGGAGAGAGGAGAAACTCAGAGATTGTGCCAATTTGGGTTTGAGGCATTTCCTTTTGATTCTGCCTCTCTGCAAGAGGATTGAAGCTAGCACTTCCAGCCACTATACCACTGTCTTATTCACACTCAAATATCAGCTAGTCCGACTGAATCAGAAGTTCTGTTGATTTAGCAAAGAACAAGGCCAACATGTGCTGTAACACATGACACGAAGAAGCTACATTGAAGTGAACAAAGCAGGTAAAAAGCAGAGGGAAATAGTGTATAGTGCAGATGCGGAGCCTTTGGTGTGATGGCTAGCAAAGACTGCATGGAGAAATAAAAGCGGGGCCAGGAGTGAATTGAGAGGGAGGAAGAAAGTACAGCAGAGGACAGGGAGAGCAGTGTATATTGAGAAGAGATTGGAGATAGGGAACTAAGAGTACAGGGAAAACAATTCAGACTTTGAAATTTAATATTGCTGCTTAGTAGTCTTGCAGTGAAAAATGAACATATTCCTTGATTTCCATGGCACAGAAGTCGAAAGGCGCACTTGACCCAAGCTTGGGTATTTCCTGTCTGGAACCATAACACCTTCATTTTGAAGGATCATCCCGCATGTAACACATTAAAGGTGAATTTTTGTCTTATGGCCAGTTTCAGAAACCATGCCCTTTCTGTGGCTTTCCTGTGCCATTCTTACTTCACATTTTGGATGCCCTTACTTCACAACCTGAATGCCTTTTTTTCTAGGATTCTTGAGGGGTTGTATCTTGTACTATCCAGTAATTTTAGTATTTCTTCCCACTCCTTTCTGGAGGCCATTCTCTCCATTTCAAAACCTTCCACAGCTTCCACAATTCTCTTTCCTTTCACTGCAGTTTATTATGGCAGTGCCTGTTTTGTGTTTGCTGGCGAATGCAGCATGGCTGAACTCATATAGAACTTTAAGAAATATCTTAGATGTTTCTTCTATTTGTCGTTACATGAAGGTCCCCTGTGAGTTAGTCATATGCATATTTATACATAAACTTGCATAAATTTTCACCACTATTGGGTCGGTGTATGGGAATGACTAGTTTTCTTCTCCGTATTGAGGCTCAAATGGTAGGAGAAATGCTTATTTTTTTACTAGCATCTCTTTTGAAAAACACTATAAAATGTTTGCAGATTCTCTAGATCCTAAGCAACCTTTTGATTTATAATTTCAAATAGAATTTAGTAATGAAAGAGAGACATATGTGCCCCTCCACTAACAGACCCTAGTGAAACACATTGCCTTTTATATCTTCAGATTTCTTGTCTTTGCTTTGTTCCATCTCTACTGTTTTATTCCCTTTTAAGATGGTGACCGGTATGGAAAATACTGAGATTCATTACTACTTTTTAAGGAGGAAGGAGATATATATATATATATATATATAAAAAAGTTTATTAGTTGGCTGACAGCTGAGAACTTAGTATGACAAAGTTCTGAGACATCTCTAAAACAGACTTTATTTCATTACTTCATTTTTTTCAGGTGAGATTTTCGTATTTTCATTAGATGTGGTGAATCTTGCAGTGGTTTTAGATGACTGAAAATTATGTTCCCAAAGCAAAAAATACAATACAAATAAATCAATATTGCCACATCATAAAATGTACATTCTTAATTTAGTTTAACAAATCTGGAATAGATGATTTGTTCTAATACTCATTCACACGCTCACTGGCCTCTGTAGAGTTAAGACTGAATTCCAGCCATCATATTAAACCTGTCTCGTCATTTTCCTATAACTGATTTTGAGATTAAAAAATTCCATGACTATTCTGATGTGAAAAAGATTTTTATTCTTCAGAACATTTGAATAGAATAGTTTAAATTTGGTAGACAGCAGGAAAAAAGAATCTTTCTTTTATATATTTTATGTTCCAAAAATGATAAACTCCCTCAGTGGCATTATAAAGACTTTTTGACTACTTAAACCAGTGTGGCTTTCTTTTGCCATCAGAAGAGGTACAAGCTGGTTATCCTGAGATTTAAAAAATAGTTTTTGAGGCAACATATTATAACGTCTGAAAAGAACATTTATTTTTCACTGAAAAATATAAATTAAAAAAGCCCAAACCCTCTTTCATACTGCTCCCACAAGCTAATTTAGGTCCATGATTGCAGAAACCTCAGTGCCAATTTCTTCTTTCTCTTTGATGTTTTTGCTAGAGATTTTTAATATTTTATTCCACATTTCTTTTCCTCTCTTCTCCCTATCCCACAAAAATAATGCTATAGAATAAAACTTCAGAGCTGTGGTGCTGAAAGTTGATACTCTTGTCGACTGCTGGACAGCCTGAGATCACAGCTGAACACATACACAATACCCTTAAATATTTTTTTAACATGGTTATTGGAGAGAGGTATTTCCTGATATCCCTTTTCCTGTCATTCCCATTTAGCAATTGTTATACATTAATGTAGAAGTGGCATATGGATCTGATAAAACCTACAGACAGTTAAGCTCCCCTTCTCTCTAAAGCAGTCCTGCAAAGTAAATGTATCATTTAAATCCCTGTGTCTTGCTGTGGGAACTGACAAAAGGCAGATAATAATAGTTCCCATGACCAGAAGACCCCTTCATCACTCACTACCTTCCTTGGGAAAGCCAGGAGGCCACAGCCCTCAGTGCCACAAGGAACCTGTGGTAAAGTACTTGCATGAAAGATTTCCAAGTTACAGATGTAATAACCAAGGGTAAGCAAACAGCAAGCTGGAAAGACAACAGCAAATTACCTTTTGAGTTCTATTGTCTTCAATTTTGCTCTGAAAAGAATAACTGAAGTCATAAAAATATTTTTTTCAGTGGTTTTCATCTTTTGGTGTGTGAGGTAGCTAACATCAATTGAGATCAATACTATTTTTTTATAATATCCATCCTAGAATGTATTGAAGCCAGCAACCAAGAAGGAAAGGTTTCTGGGCTGGCTTCAACCTAAGCTGTACCTAAGCTAGCAATGCAGAGTTGAAAGATTTTGAGTACTACCCTCTCTCATCCAAAGCTTTTTACAGTCAGGTATTTTTTCACTCACTCTCTCTGCACTACAAAGAATGGCCAGTCTTCCTGGAAGTTTAGTATTCTGGGCAGTCTGTTAGAATTTGCAAAATTCATCCATGTGTGTGAACAATCTTTTACTCGTAACTTCTACTTCCCACAGCACCAGTGTAACTAGAGCACTGTTGTTTTCTTTGTAGAGGAAACCTGGGATTATAGCTTTTTTCAGGTAAACTCAAGATGAGGATAAACAACCATTATTGGTACAGGAATTTTTTTTTTTAATAGAAAATGCAATTATACTAAACCAAGAAACACATACAGAGGGCTTTCAGTCCAAGCATAAACTGATCGGAAGCTGTATCAGCTGTGCCTTCAGTTCAGCAAGGACTAATTAGTAGCTTCCTGAGAATTTGAGGTTCCGTTGAAACATGGGTCATTAAATATCACTGGAGACAGTAAGCTAGCCTGGGTAGCCCCTGGCCTGCTCCACTGGGGAAATTCATAGTTTTCTTCTGCTGTAGTCAGTCCACACTATTCAAGGTTAATTGGCTATTCTGACACTGAAAGCTATTTTTAAGCTTGCTGTTTCACTGGACCCTGTACAGATTTTGGATTTTCCGATTTAAATGTCAGTGACAGAGAAAAAATGATGTTTTTTTAAATGCTAGTTTAAGACTGTGCTTTAACTACTGCAAGCAGTAGAGTCCCAATTATCGGCCCCCTCTGAGGCAGGCTCCCTTTCTCATAAGTCATTACCTCTTGGATTGGCTCATTTGTTCAATCATCCAGTTAGACAAACATATTTGGTACTGCCAGAGGGTGCCAGGTGGAAGGACTGCGCTGCGTCTGCTTAGCCGTAAGAGAGCTATCTGTGTGGGTCAGTTTGAGGCATCTGTTACAAGGAAATGCAGAGGTAATACGTTAAGTTGCCACTACGAGATAGTTTTTGTCCAGCTGGACATCTAAGTGACTTCTACCTATCTCTGCGCAGAATGGCTGCACAGCCAGGCACAACAAATCTTGACATTAAATACTTAACAAGCTTTTTCATTTTACAAGCATTTCTCCTGGAGACTGATTTCCACAAGGACCTTCCAAGACATGAAAGGCAGTTGTGTCTCATTTCTTCCATCTCAGTTGCCCCCTTGTTCTCCTAGTTCTGCTGTTATGAGAGAACAGGCAGCAAATAGTCTGTTTTTCTTGCAGGAACTGGTTCCGCTTGACTGGAAGAGTAGTTGAAAGTTTTTGTCTAGAAAGGACCATATCTACTGTTTATTTGTGCTCAGGCAACAGGTTCTTGTGGTGCAAAGTGAGACAGAGCTTGTTTTCTTTTAGGTAGAAAGATGTATTGGATGACCCCCTTGCTATGAGTCTCTTCTCACTTACTCATAGTGCACAGTACTCCTTGTGCTTATTACTTGTGTGTAAATTCAAAGTGGGAGGTCTCTGCAGATAGCCAGGATACACTCTGGAGAGTGGAAGTAAGATCAAGCAATAACTTAACTTTGTTTTATTTATCGAGAGTTCAGTAAATTTGCTCCCCAGACTCCTAGCTTATGAATGACAGAATAAGAAAACATCTTTACTCACAGAAACTGATGCAATTCTTGCTAGGTTGTCTGACTAGCAAAGAAATCATGTCCAGTGATGGGAGCAGCCTCAGCTGAAGAAGTTACTGCAGGGAGGACTGTCCCTTTGCAGTGAGTTTACTAGAAACAACACACACTGCAATCCTTGAATACATATCTGGGGGACTGACTCATCTGTCCTTCCTCATTAAAACAGAATATCATTTAGGAACATCACCACTAAAGAAAATACTGTTTTCCTTTTGATGCTGTTCTTTAATATGTAAGGATGCAAAAAAAAAAAAAAAAAAAAAAAAAAAAAATTTAAAAAATTGTCTTTCTGTAAATTTCTATCAATAAAATCTGGACTGCAGGGTGGTTTTAAGATTTGCCCCAGCTTATGTGGCCAGGAATACATCATTACATGTCTTTATACCTAGATCTGGCATTCCTGGGCTATGAACATAAGCATGGAATCAATTATATACACTCAATTAAGATTTTCATTCAAGCTGTATGTCAAGCTGTATATTATTTAATCGATGTTTTGGGAAGGTAGACTGTAGTCAAAGTAAGTTCTGGAGGTGGCATCTGCAGACAACTGGAGAGGCCTGAAGAGCTCTTCAGTGTAGAAGACTGTTGTACATTGAAGTCTGACAAAGAGCGCTCAGGCAGGGAACTTGACAGTCAACCAGAAGTAAAATCTAGATGCTTAGAGCTGGAAATCATGAATGATCTGTCTGAACAAAATGAGTCTGAGAGGATGCTGAGATACGAACATTGTTTCCTAAAAGGGAAAATGGTGATCATTTAAGGGAACCCAGCAAGGAAGGTGACTAACTAATCTCAAAATCAAATCAAATCAGAGGACATCAAAAGATAGACAACAAAAGAGATAGATAGAGAATTTTTTAATTTCTTTTGTAATGCCATAATCCTTAGGAAGTGTGCTAGAGGAGGCTCTGGAAAGAAAAATTATGTGAACCTTGGTGACATTGATCTGAGGAGCCTTGAAGCCTATTGACTAAGGAAAGAAATATTGCCCATATAGACAACTCAGTTATAAGGAGTTATATCAGCAGAAATTAAGATTTTTTAAAGTACAGGATGAGGAAAGAGTATTTTTCATTCTGCTGGAAGGATGGGAACTCTACGTAAAAAACTCCAGTATTTTGTGCTTTTCAGGGGGCAAAACCTGTATGAATAATGACTTTCTAAAGAAGACTGGAGATAGATATATTATGTTTATATTTACACCAGGGCAGAACAAAAGGCAAGATGTTGTTTATTTCTATCACCATAACGAACTACAGCAGCAGAGGTTACATTATTAATACTATTCTTCTCTGTTCAATACCAGATATGGCCATGATATTAATTTGTGATACAGTAACTCCTGTGAAATAGTATCTGATCTTCAACTTAGAGTTTATGAAATATCCTCCAGTACAGCTCTTTTTTAGCACTTGCAGAATTGCAAAAAAAAAAAAATTAAGTCTCTAATTAAAATTACGTGAAGGTTGCACAGTTTTCTGTTAACAAGATCATTTGTTGAGGTTTTTTTTCCCATATCTAGTGCAGCTTGCTTTAACTTTTTTGCCCGGCTTTTCCTCAGGGAAAGTACAACAATCTATCAGGAACAAACAGCTCGTGTTAAAGAATGCTGAAATGTTTATCGGTCATTTTACAAAGGGCATAATCAATATTTATTCCAGTCACAATTAATACTCTGCAAAGACAGAGCACATCACGTCCTTCTGAACCCAAGCAGATTTTCTTTGTACCAATGCAATTTTATAAACTGTTAGTTTAGCTGGCTAAAAGTAACAAATTAAGCTAAGCATATGAGCTAGTTTCCTCATTAAACAAACCTTGACCTTAGCTAGGAGGGGACAGCAAGAAGTCTGAACATTTTCTTCACTAATCAACCAACTAAATAAAAAGCTAAATAAAAAAACCTCAAATCCCAAACCTGACAGTTTCAATGAGAGTATCTCTGAAAGTCAATATTTGGGTGTCAGCAAGAATAGAAAGTTTGTATAAAAAAAGAAATTCACTAAAACCTGTGAAACCTTTGATAATAGAATGTTTTTCATTTGTATTTCACTGACCTCAGAGAATGAAATTCTATTCATAAAGCAGTTTACAGAGCACATTTGTGCCCCATCACAAATATTAAATTAATCACAAAATGAAATTATTTAGCCACAAAACAGTTTTGTCTTAGGTGAGGTAGATTCTGATTCTGATCTCATTTACAATGGTTTTACATCAGTGTAATTTGATTTCACTGAAGCTTATGCTGTATAAAAGAGAAAAGAACATGGCTCATATTTTCTGCATGGTCATAAATTGCACACAATTGAAAAAAGAGAAATTTCTACTCTGGGAAGAAATCCATGCAAATGTATTTTGCTAAAATTGGGCAGCCTGTTTAGAGGGTGCTATTTATATATTTTTTTTTCTTTAAGCTTAGCTCCAACGAGAAAGGATGTTAGATTTTCAATGCAAATGACTCCAAATCAGTCAGATGATTCAGTTAGGTTAAGGATTTTTAGGAGAAAATGGAAAAAAATAATTTAGAGAATTTCCAAAAGAGCACCATCTTAATTAGATAATGCCACTTTGGGATATTTGTATTTGTTTAGTCCATATTACTCAGGTATTTATCAGTAGTCAGAACAGAAAAGCAGGGTGGAAGTGGATTCTCAGGCAGCTGCAGAGTATCTTACTGGTTGGGCCCAATTAAAATCCTGTTATTTACATGAGACAGAGAAGCATGGTTATGCTGTCTGTGTTGAACTGCTCTTCAAGGTCTTGCCACATTTTAGCCAGCTCTAGGCATATTTTAGCCAGTTATTTATTTAATTTTTAAGCCTCCCAGCTATCAGCACATGAAGTCGCTACCTGGGTCCCTTGCAGTGAAGGCTGTAAGCTGCAGTGCCCTACAAAGACATCCAAAAGAGTGCAGCCATATCTCCTCCTTTCTTTTCGCTTGGGGAAGCGGAGCTTCATTTTGGGTGCTTGTCAGGTAAGAAACATGCTTCTGCACATGCCTCTGCGTGATGCAACAGGAGGTCAGAGGTACCCTCTAATCTGTCATGCATCTATACATAACATTCAGTGGGATCTGAGTTACATTGTTGATGGCGGGGGGGAGAAAAAAATTAAAAAAAAAAAGACTTCGGACAGAAGGAAAGAAATTCAGTATTTCCTGTGAATTGTTTTCCTGTGTAAGGGAACAAGAGCTGCTAAATGTGCATGTAGCTTGGCTGTGATTCTTCCTTTGGGAACACTGCATAGGAAATCACTAGCTAACCCACATCAACTCCATAGGTCAGTGCCTGTCCATCCAGCCACTTCAGGTGACTTAGAGAAGAAAGGGCTTTCAGATTACTACAGAGCTATGAGCACCTAACCAGAATCACCTCTTTTCAATGTCTCCTCTTGACTGCATTAGGAAATTCTGCTCTTCACTACCTTCCCTGCCTGCATACACATGCACCCATACACCTGGAGCATCAGCTGCTCTGGTGCCCGTGACCAGGCACACGGATGTCCCCTTTCCCTGCTAACACCTTATTCACTAAGGTGAGTTTCTTTCCAGGAGTCAGCCTCAAATTCTCTTCTGGGTATGGCACGCAACTTCCCATGATCAGCTTTATCTCCCTTATAGAGAGCAGAGGCCCCAGCAGGTTAAATCTACAAGCATCCTCAAGGTGCTCAGGCTGCAGTGGCAGGGGGTATACAGAGCCTTGGCTTCGTTTGTGGTCGAAATGTCCTTCCAATGACTTGTGAAAAAGGGTAACTCCCGCCTTTACCTTGCCCACACAAGTGCTTCTGTGGTCACTGGCATGCCTATCCTAATGGCAAATATTTCCTGAACTGGCAATTGCATAACAAATGTAATGTTAGACACCAATAAAAAGTGTGGAGTTTGATGTAAGACTTTTCTGTTTAAAATAGAATTCACCTACACTGAGAAACTGCCTGTTCAATGAAAACATCCTTTTGTGACTCAAACCAACAATGTACAGATCAGAAAAGGGTTTCCCTTTCTACTAAGGGAGCAGAAATAAAAAAAAGGACAGAGAGAATTATTCTGATGAAAAGCAAAAGGAATCCTTCAGGTTACAAGTCGTCTCTTTTTTTGATACTCTAGAACAAAATTTTCAGGGGAAAAATGGACTTTACTAAGGGATTTAGGGCTCCAGCTTGGCAACATATTAAGGTCTTCATTAAAGTGATTTAAAAATAATCAAGTATAGTTGCTGGGGCTTTATGCTTAAGGGCAATTTTTGTTGTATTATTTGCTTTTTTTAGGAAGTAGATGGAATGTACATGAGCTCTAAGAATACTGGAGAAAAAATAGGAGAATATTATTTTTTAAATATAGGTGAAACTGAAAAAAAAAAAAAATTAAGTATCCTTGACGAAGCAGAACAGTTTATACAATAAGATTCTACTCTACATGAATAAGGGTAATAAAATGAAAGATTTTTAAAAATGGAAAATGGAAAAAAATTTGTCTGAAGAGGAAAAACCTTCCAACAGCTATTCAGTTGGAGGAATAACCTATAAACTCAGTGCAGAAAGAGGCCTGGGGGATATCAGACAGCAAATTGTACCTGAGTCTGTAATTTGGTGTGCCTACAAAATAGCACTGGCTGGCAGGTTTGTGCTTTGCAAATGCAGAGATGAGTGGTCAAAGAGCAGAGAGGTAACTCATGCTCCGGTGTCACCCTGCCACAGGCATATGGAAACCTGACCCTGTTTCTTGGTGCTGTGTTCCCAGAAATCCGGTGATGAATGGGAAGGAGAGAGCTCAGGAAAAGACATAGAAAAACTTGAAGCGAACAACTTATCATAAAAAAATCAAAAGAAATTAAAAATCAAAATAATTTGGCAGTGAGATGCCTGGAGAGCAGGTGGTGGGCATAAAAGACGGTGGCCTACAAATATTTGCTGATTAAATTGAAGGGTAAATACTCTTATTGTGCTGCATAAGTATTTCTGGGGGAGGGCAAACAACTCCATGGAGTGACAAATATTCCAATTTATAAAGCAACATTTACCTTAGAGATATCATAGGGTAAATATTTTTGGAGTGTAAATATTCCATGGAAAAATATTATTCTGTGTTCTGCATAGAACAGTAGCTAGGACCAAATGAATTAGATAAAAAACGATTATTTGTCAGGTAGAATAGCAGTATGACACTGCAGAAATCTCATTATAAACCCCAACATATTATGAGGAATTTCCTACACAGTCTACTTAAGAATATGTGGATTAGCCTGAATTCCATTTTGATAGAAAACCTAAACAAGAAGTCCCAGCAACACAAGGAAATAAAATCACACTGTCAATTAACGACCAACCCCCTTCTTTTTTGCAACAAACTTAGATGTTGGCGAAACACTGACAGCAACTTAATTTAAGAGATCCTGATTTTTCTCCCAGGGATTAACCCCCACCCCATAGAGTTAAATGAAGTAAATTTAATATTGCTCTTGCCAAAGCATTCCTATTCTGTCTTTATATGCACTAACATTGTAAATCCCCATCATTCATGTGTCAAGACGTCCCCCAAAAACATAACATCAAGTGACAGTAAATGCTGCTATTCTTCACTTAATTGCAGAGGCAGAATATCACTCTGGAGGTCTCTAGCCCAAGACCCCTGCCCAGATCACAGTGCATCAGAGTGGTTACTGCAGGCTGGGTCCACCCAGGTTTTGTGTATATCTAAGGATGGAGACAACCTTACACACTTTTTTTAAGTAAAGTAAAGCACCACTAAAATCTCCACCGTATGTCAATGATGGAAATGGATTGCTGCACCCAAACCAGTAAATCACTGCTGGTAATTCCACAATTGTATCTCAAGTAGACATTAAGGCTAAGCATCCATCTAAACTCAAACAAGGAGATTTCAGAATCAATCTGCAAGGTGGGACACTACCATCTATGATTTAGTAATCTTGTAGTTTGAAAAATAGTTTTCTGGAACACTTGGATCAAATAGTGCAGCAGTCTTCTAACTGTTAAGAAAAAGTAGGGATTTGTATTGTTAAGATGTGCTTATTTCACACAAAACTCAGTACTGAAAACTCAGTTCAATACAAAAGACTTGTCGAAGGAAGAGGGACTGATGAAAGAGATTACTGAAGAATGTGACACTTCAGAAGATATTTTACTACTGGCCTCTTCCAGGTCTCATCCTTCCTTCTACAATTCTTTCTTTTATGATTAGTCCAGCATATGGCCTTGTGGTTTTTAAAAATGTGTGTGACATTTTTCTGTATAATAAAAGTCTTGCTGGACTCTTTAGAAAAGAAAATATTGTATAACTTATCAGAATTATTAGTTATTATCCCCTTTTCTTCTACACCACATGGAGGACAAGGTTTACTGTAGTCTAACAAGCTTCTCTCCTAATTTTTCTCCTGTAGCTGTGTTACAGGCAAGGAGTTATGCACTGTTATCCATGCTGCTTATTTAACTTTCTAGACTGCCTCCCCATTTCCAGCTAGTTCTTTCAGTTTACCCAGAGGCAAAGTTTTCAGATTTTTTCTTGAGTTTCTATTGTTTCAGCATCTCTCAAATTCTCAAAAGCATTCCTGCCTTATTACGTATGCCTAATTTTAATTGGGTCCCTAAAAATGCAGCCACATTTCCTTCCACTGCACATCAGTATTAATGGATGCTGCATCTTGTGCGAGACCTCCAGCAACTTGTACAGCTTTTTCTGCTGACTCCACAATCTGCTGTTTACAGACTGTAGTGCAGTGGTTTGATAGTCAAGCATCTGCAGATGTCTTTGCCAGGACAATCAGACCAATGCCATCACATGTGTTTTCCTTTTACATGTGCCACCTCATCTTTCAGCATTCCTGCTTTCAGGAGTTCATAATTTTGACTATGGGATGCAATGTGACTTTTTCTGCTCAAGGAAGAGCAGCTGTTTGGCCCCACACTTAGTTCACCAAAGACAACAGGGAGAGGAAGTTTCCCTAGCAGCAAAGCATGACGTCTGAGAAGTAGGAGGTTAATGCCTACCAGGACCTCTAAAGTTAGACTCAACAGGGAATTTGAAACTATGCTTTAGTGGGAGGCAATCTAGGCTTGGCAAAGTAGAGGGACTTGAGGAACTATAAAGGTGTTTTTCATCTCTGACATCTGTGATTCTATTATACTATGACTAATCTCACCTTGCTTTAATATTCTCTCCTGTAACCTGTTCCATGTACTTATTGCCCTTTCAGTAATGCAATTATCTAAGAATCGATGGCCGTCTCATCCATACTAACCACTGCAGTAGGATAAACTATGTTATTTGTGAATCATCTGCAATAATAGATTGTGAAGTCGAGAGCTGAATATCTCCAGTCTGCATGAGTTGTGCCTCTTAATTTCATTTGCCTCATTTTCAATTAAATCACCAGTGTGTGACCAGGGATGCCACAGGATGGAAAGGGAAGAAAACGGACTAAAAGACAGAGATTAAAGGAATATAAACGTGTTTTATGAACCAGGTGAACACGGGATTAGATGTGAAACAGGTAAGGGAGAGAAAATAAAATAAGGGTGAAAAAAAAAAACAAACCTCAGCACTGAAGGAAGATATACTGACTGGATATTAACAGTGGGATACAGAACTTTCATTTTGATATCTTTAAATCGAATCCATGATATGGATGTACTGACTAAAACCCATTTAGATTTTAATTGCTATAGACTGCGAGGAATTTGTTGGTGACTTTCCAATTTTTGCTGGACAGATGTTATATACACATCACAAACTCCACCATCATAATTGGTAGCCTTGTTGACAAGCTTCAAAGAGATGCCAAATCATGAATAGTTGTGGAGACTCAGCTGTCTGAAATGAAAATCCTTAATGCATTTTGTCATGTATAATTGTGCTAAAGAGGTGCCAGGGAAGTGCTATCAATATAAAGTTAAATGCCAGCAGAAGTTAAAGGTCTGGAAAAAAGGGCCAGATCAGATGACCTTATAAATGCTGCACAGGAGGTGGGATGGAACCAAAAGTACAGAGTGATGAAGCAAGAGAGACAATACATTGAAGGAAAATTATTTACCAGAAATATTTCCCTACACTATTCTAGCTTTCTCTGCTGATAAAAGGTCCCATTGTATTCCTTTGATGCATCACAGGATGAAAAACCCACCCATGGAATACGATTCAGATACATTTGAGCAGGCAAGAGAGAAAAATTTCAGGCTTAAAGTCCCAGAAGGAGAAAGGAAAAAATTCTCCAAACACAAATGATGGCAAAGGACTGTACAGTAAACATGAGCAATCTCAATACAAGCTTATTGCACAGTGCTATTAAACACACCAAGAAGATTAAAAGAAGACCAAGTTCAGGACAGGAGAAATGGTGACAGAAATAGAGGATAAGGCAAGAGAGAGGGAAAAAACATAAATCAGTAGCATGGAAAAGGGTAGTGGCAAAGAGGGAAAATCTAACCAAAGGCACACAAGAAAATACTTCAATTCAGTTCATTTTTTTCAGACTGTTGCCATGTACCTTTCCCAGCCAGACTACGCAAAGGTACTGCTTGCTACTGTACCTCTTGTTGTATTGCTGTTTCTTCTACAATGTGAAAATATTATTGAAATCCCACTCCCACTACTTCACAAGGATTGCACATGCTATCACCTGCATTGCCTAATTGCTTAATGCTTTCAGAATGTTAATGGACAAGTAATGTGTGTAGGAGAGCCCATTTTGTAGATTAGATTTCTTAATGGACTTTCTGGAAGCATGAGACATAATTAATCTCCACAGTAACATGCTGTCACCTGCTGCTGTGGTTTTCAAAATGTCTTTTACCAGCACAGCACTTTTTGTTTGTACAACGTTGCATCCGTTTGTTTTCCGAATAGTGTCTGGGGGTGTGAGGTTGTGAAATGTGTAACTTTTCTTACTGTTGCTTCTGCAGGAAGAAAGATCCATGATTCCACACAAAACATGCATACTTTCCTCCACATGAAGGTTACATCAAGTGGCCCACAGCTTTTATTTAATTCTTTGCAATTTTTCTGGTGACTTCACAGATGAAAATTTTTTTTTTCCTCTCCAGTGTGTGACAGTCCAATCTCTACAGCCATGTAATGCCTCAAGCTCTCACCAAACAATCCACAGAACCTTCATTTGGCCCCAAGACAAGCAAAAACCTAACTTTGTGATCACCTGCTGAATTGAGTGAGAGTTTACAGTTATAAAGGACTTTCAAAAAACAGCCCAGTTTAGGCTTAGTACAAGACATATGTTGGAAAGCTTCTGTGTTTCATAAATTCCTTGAAATTCCTTCATTAAGTTAAAAAATAATCCCATGATTCTTTCTGATGTTGTTCTGATCTCTAGTTGAAACTGTAGAATTCCCTCAGTGCTAGTATAGGTGTAGCAGCACTTGCGGAGTTGGAGGTATTTGGCAATTCTTAGAATTGTCTCATGCCACATGTTGTTAGTGTATTACAAAAGTTCTGTTGTTCCTTTTAAACATGAATACTCTTTGGCATATCTGTGTTTTTAGATGGAAGAGAAGAAATGTGGAGCTAGATAGTTATGAATACTGAGCCAATGTTGTTCTGGGTTTGTTTGACCTTTTTTTTTTTTTTTAAAGAAAAGCAAGGTGAACTTCTAAATCGCATTTTAGCATTAGTATCCAGCTGAAGAAGGTTATCTTCTTGCTATTCAAAATGGAATGAAGTTGTAACAAACAGACTTTGGAAAATAGAGAACAAAACTTCCAAAATAGACTAAAATATTGAATATTGCACACTTTTTAGTGTGTACTGACGCGATAATTAATGTTGAGAAATAAGCTGAAGCAGGAGTCCAAAATGAATATGTTGTTTTATGACAACAGTTATATAGAAAAAAACTCGCTTGAGTAGTTATCCCATTTTCCTATGGAGACTGCAGCTTGCATAATAATACTGTCAATGTGCATTGGCCACCACACACTTTTGGATGCTTCCCCCTCCCAGGCAGCTTTGGACCATTGGCAAATTGTGACATTTTTTGTTAAAGAGTAGAGGCCTCAAGGATGGATCGTTAAGCTCTGAAGAGCATCATAGTACTTAGGAGATGGAGCAGGGGAGAGAGCCCCACGCATCTCACATATATTAGCAGCTGCAGCAGAAGCTCACGCCTTGATAGACAGAAGCAAATCTGCATATGAGCAAGGTCTGTGTCTTCCCATGGGGAGTCTCATAGATGTCTCCCTGGGACACACCGAAGTCAATGAAACATGAGGCTCATCTCTGCATGAGAAAGAAATGCTTGCTAAGGAGACAGGCTGGATTAAGAATGGATTATAAGGGAAAAGCATCCTTTCATCTCTGCTCTTGTTTAGATTTGAGTGCAAAGTTTTGACTGCTGCCATTTCAACATTACTTGATACATAATGAGTTAATTAATAAATGAGAGCCATTTTAAGAATTAGATTTCTTTTCTTAACAGTGCAAAGTATTTTAAAATGGGTTTATCTTTAGTTTTCAACTTAATTTTGCCTATTTGGGAAAATACAAGAATGCAACTAATGACAAGGGTAGAACCGCTGGCCTGCTAGCCTTTAGTGACATGAAGCCATCTAATGATGTGCTGGTTTTCTTAATGGAGAGGACAGTACAGTTCCTTGCCATTATTCTGAGAAGTGTTGTCTTCTGTGGTCTAAGGTAAGCAAAGAGCAGCTTTCAGCAGAGACGCATTTAGAGACATTTTTCTGGGTCAGGGAAAGGGAGAGAGAGCCTGAGTGTGTATGGTTTTGGCAGAAAAAGGACAAGTTCACATCTGTTCTATGGTAAATTATAGGGAGGGAACCTACTGCCTGGGGGCAGAGTATATTTCTGTCTTGTTTTCTCAGTTACTGCATAGAGATCTTGGCAACTGATAGATCAGTCATTGACCATGTGAGAGAGACTGCACAACTAATTCGTGCTTGGGCAGTGCTCTGCCCCTTGCAGACAAACAGCACGTGTTAGGGATGGAATAGATTCTTTGCTGGGACTCCTGGCACTTGAATATGGGTTACATGAAAGAAGCAAGCTCATTTGTTCTTTACCCTTGAAAGGATGTGATGAAAACACCAATCCTCCTCTTCCAAGATCAACATTTTTGCTAGAATGCCCCTCATGTGCTGTGTTTGTTTTCAATAGGCCTCTGCTCTCTGCAGCCTTTAGGGGTAATGAGAAGCCCTTCACTGCTTCTTTTTGTTTTATATGAAGAGCAACATATGCACCAATCTCACACATGTATCATTCCAAAATGCAATTAATGTGCTGCATTTGAAAGCTGTTCATATTCTAGCAGCAATACCATTGATTCATTCAATTTTGGGAGCACGCCTTTATATTTTATTTCTAATCCATTACCACACTTAGTTTTGTCTAGTAATAAGTACACCCCAGGAGTGGTGTCCTTTTTGTGTTGGGTGTATTCTTTTTGAGTGAGCCTTATGACCTGGTTTGACAAAGGCTTTTTCCAGAGAAAGTGGCAGTTTACACACTCTCCCAACACTGGATGCTGTTTTCCAAGTCCAAATCTTTCTCAGAGTGCAAATATTTTTCTGGGACAGGGTATTGAAACTAACCAAGAAACTAGGAAAAAGGTTAGCTTTTAACCCATTCCCCAGTCTGCTTCACCATACAGCTCCTGAGCTGGCATAGCTGAGCAGTACAAAGTTTGGGATGAGCACCCAGGGGTTGTTTAACCTAGCAAAAAGAAAGGCTTGTAGCCCTGTGCATGTGAGATAATTTCACTGCCCTGAGAGTAAAAACCAGCTTGAACATTTTATGATATTTAATGCTGGGGACAAAGCAATTTATTCCATATTATATGAGCTTATATATGGCTAAGTGTGATCATCTCTCTCTGTGCTTTCATTTACCTGCCTATGATAGGGATAGTATATACACATCCCTTGTGGAGATGATCTCCAATCACTTTTTGTAAATAATTTTGCAGACAAAAAACACTGTGCAGTAGCTAACTAAGTACAATTTCCCTGAGATTCTGAAATGAGCACTCAGGTGTGTAGTACTTGTCCTCTGCATGGAGACTTACACTGTTCGGGGGAGCTGGCGTGAGCCTTTTCAAATGAGCTGGTTCCCAGCACAAGCTGGTCTTGTGTTACATGGTGCTGATGAGTTAGCCCTCAGACAATGAACGTGCGATGACTAGGCTCTGAGTGAGTGATGGGGAACAAGACACTGAATGAAGCTGCTACATCTCCCACCAGAGCTGAAACTCTTTTGTAACATGGCAGAGAAATGGGGAAGGCTAAAAGTGTTTCACTCTCAGACTGTAAGTAATAACAGTCAAGAAAAAAAAAAATCAGACAGAAAAGGCAGCTTTATTTTTGATGATAGCTTGATCTTAAGCAGCTTTCTGTTAACTTTGGCAGAGGTTGTTAAAGGTGAAATTGTAGTACTGACATTTGAGTACTATACTCTTTGTAGATATAAAATATGAGAGTGATGCAAGGGCATGAAAGCAAGCTGAAAGCAGCAGATCACCCACAAGGTCTGCGTACTTGACAGTTTTAACTGAGCTGCTGCTAAAAGACTAGATTTTGAGAGGGGAGTAAATATCTCAGCCTCTTAAAAGCTAATTCTTCATAAGAAATCAACATTTGCTTAACCAAATGAAGTCTCTGGGTCAAAACAATTTTTATTGGAGGCAGATGATGAAAACACTTCATGGCATTTTGCTCTGTATGCCTCACTGTGTATCTCAGCAGAGATAAAGGTGCCAAATTTGGGGCTATGACAGATAGTTAATCACAATGGAAAGGAGCATAGAAATGTAAGAGTTTGGGTGAATGAAAAACATGTAAATGGCAAAAGCATTTGGCTTAGAACAATAGGTAATGAAGTAGACATGAAAAACAATACTTTTTGGGGGTTAAAATACGGTTTCATCAAAAAAGTATTTTCCTAAAGTTAAACCGATGGAACTGTTCAAGGAAAGAGAAGAGACCAAAAGATCCCAACTCATCCTCAGCTCAGGATTTAGGGTAGTTTCTGTTCTTGTAAAGTTGAGACAAAAGCAAAGGCTGTACAGAAAATAATTGTTCTGGGCATGCTAAAGAAGATCCAGCAGCTAGTAAGCTCTGTGTTTACTGGAGGGAAAAATATTGCACTCTTTTGCCTTAGTAATGAAACAAACCAGTGAAATATGAGCATAAAAAGGAATCAATTTCCATTTCCTGTGAGGCAGAGTCATTCTCAGAAAGGTAGCCAGCATATTGAAAGCAATAAAGCAGGCCGATTCAGCAAGGCTTATTCCTTGTTTTGCCATAGGAATGCTGTTTAGCATTTCAAACACATTATGGGAAAACAGCAAACCTTTACGATGGTACACAATGAAGCTAAACTTTTTGCAGATAGCATTTCATCTGTGGAAAAGCACACCCGAGAAAAGAGTGGACATAGATAAGTACACAAGTATTTGATTTAAAAAAACCTGTCCGGGTCCCTTGGAAATGTGGTCTGTAATCACCAGAGTTACGCAACAAAATCCTGTAAAAAACTAATTAAGAAATAGAACAGGGTGGCTGGCATAGCCTATTCTTCACCCTTATAACCAAAGCACGGATATATAGGCTGTTATTTAAAGGCCATAAGACGGTGACTACTAAGATGTTAAGAAAGCTTTATTAAAAGGATATCTGAAGGTCAGGGAAGTACTGAAAGATCTCAAAACAGTAGGAGGATATTTGATACTGTCACCTTATGAATTATCATTAAGAAATCTACAAAAGGTCCGTTGCATATGCCAGAAGTCAAATAAGAATCAAATAAAAAGATCAAGGTTAGTGGCTATGGGTGGGACAAAGCTGGCTGAAGTGATGTAAGTCTAGAGCTGTGGATGGATATAAAAATTCCACAGGGCTGAGCAAGACTTTTCCTGCATATTGACAGTTATGGATGAATTTATGTGATCTCACAAATGCTATACATTGTTATAATTACTTATAACTGAGTTCCCATTTTAAGCTTTAAAAGGTCAGTTCAAAGGTCTCCCAAGCAGTAGTTTCATTCTTTCTTTCTTGTAAGACAATAATTAGAAACATCCTTTTGAGAATGTGTTTTCAGATGCCAGGTAATCAAAGCTCAGTTGTGCATAGATATAGCCTTTTTTTTTTTTCTTTTTTTTTCAATAACAAATGCAAATAATTACTTTAAAGTACCCACTCATGAGAATAACTCTGCTCATCAGTCTAATTGCAAGCAGACACTGTCTTTTCATCACAATAAATTCCCAATGGTTCATTAGCTTCTATAAGAGGATGAAATGGATCATCTTGTTAACATTGACATTGTTTTAAATGGTTGATTTTGCTTATGTGTTGGAACTTGCAGTATACCTGTAGAACAAAAATAATTAATTAATTAAGGAAGTGTTTGGGAGGCAATAGCAGAGAGGGAAGACTAATATTTTCTGCAGATCCCAGATCTACAGCGTGACTGAAAGCTGAGAAGTGTTTTAAGCAAATATAGTTTTGAGTGTTAAAGTGCTGAATTATCAGCACTCCCCTGAAGAGCAATAACTTGCTAAGTCATAGCAAGTCACTTGTTTTCAGTCACAGAAAGAGATTATTTGATTTTCCCCTGTACATGAAGAAAATATGTGTGTGAGAATAAAAATAAGGAAACTGTGCTTTTAGTATTTTCATTAAGATCACAGAAACATCCTTGAAGGTGTAGCACTCTCCTGGCATTTATATTCTGCACAGAACTTTTCCAGCCCTAGGGTAACTGTTGTTACCTAACAGGAGGAATGTGGTCATTATTTTGTTTTATCAGCTTTTCTTTCTCTCCCTTTTGCGGGGATTTAAACACACTGTGTTCTCAATGAATCCTTCAATCCATTTCCCTGGCTGAGGCTGGCAGTATACTCTGTGGATCTGACAGAGGGATTTCATCATGGACCTGGCTCTGCATGCAAATTAGGGCTGTTAACTAGGGAAGGTCAAGGAGACAGGACAAGTTAGTGTAATATCTGAAAAAGAAATAGGAAGCACCCAAGCTCTGATTCTCTTCTTTCTTACTTTATCTTTCCTACAAGTAACTACTAACTTAACTGATTTTTTAAAAAACTTTCTTTTTGGTGTGCACCTCTGAGAAAGAAGAGCCAAGGTCATTGTTTCCAATTTATACCTTAAGACTCTTAACTTTTGCCATAGATATGGGATGCTAGTTTATTTATTTTGGAGGATAATCCTTGATCATTGTAAACTCAAAATACAACGTAGCTCACTTATGACAAAATAAGCTTAGCTTGGGGATTAAGTTTTCCCTATTACATAGCTAAAGCTCACGTATTTGATTCTGTTCCTTAGCTCTATCACCTAGACTGATATTTTCACACCAAGCGGGCAAAACTGCCACTCAGGTTTAAAATAAAGAAATAAAGATATTTCTCTTTCTGGTCTTATCTTCCTGCAGCTCCCTCCTGGCTTCTGGTTCGTTTTGATCCTATCTACTCCAAGACAGCTCAAGCAAAATTCACTAGAAAATTTAGTTTCGGAATGCAGTCCTAGTCCCTGTGGGAAGACTGGGTGCTCTGCCATTGACGCCAAGGTTGCCTCAGTGTGAAGGAGCTACTGCTGCCCAAGCGGCTGCTGGTGAAGCCTCCTGGGCTGTCTTGTGAGACTCCCTCAGCTGTTCCCATCTTACACCCTCCAGTGGGACATCCACAACTCACACAGTCAAGCGGTGACACAGTGGCTTCTCTTTTGTGCTGTAGTGTCAAATGCCAGAATAGCTGACTGCTTTCTGAAGCCCTGGAAAGTGGCTGTCCAAAGTGACCGAGACCCTTACCCCACCCCAAAACTCAACGCTCTGTCACGTGGTCAGTATGTTACTGTGCCCCGTGTTACACAACCCAACACACAGATACTCTCACACAGACCAGGAGAAAAGTAGAAAGGTCTTTCTGAGAAAATATACCTTCCCTTGGAGCATTAGAAGCCAAGTTCTGCCAGTTTTACCTCTGGCAGAAGCTCTTTACTCAAGTGATGAAATGAATGATGATGCTGTATGACACAAGTGAAAGCACAGGACTTCAGCTCTATGTGGACAGCCCTCCATAACATTCTCTGTGACCAAAAAAAAATGCCTGAAAGAATTCTAACAGCCTCAGATACCTGCACCCTTCGCAGAGCCAGGGCCTGCTCCAGCCGTCGTATGGATGGTGTAATTCTGTCCCCAAAATCTGAAGATCCTGTGCTGTTTCGCATAGTAGCCTGGCCTTTCAGGATAATCTATTTCTCGTGTCTCCTCTCTCATACCAGAATACAAAAGCCTCTGAGGTGCCCACCCTGTGAAAATAGTGGAGAAGAGAAAAAAAACATATATTGTTCTTAGATAAATGGTCATTACTGCTCTGAGAAATATTCCCAGGTGTTTTTGCAAAATATGGTTGCAGGATCATACAAGTCAAAAGGGCTCACTGGCCTTTTCCTGACAACGACAATTAGAATGGTGCTTGTCTTTTTTGGGGATCCATTGCATTTAAGATTTCTGTGTGGTTTTCTGTTTACTAGGGCTTGAAACCGTAAATAAAGTTGCTGACCTTTTTATCCAGGCAGGGACAACACCATATGCTAGTATTCAGCTTGAATCTTCAAAGGACGGGATCTTCTAAGGGGCTGTAAATATCAACCTCTGTGCCACTGGCTGTGCCCTGGAGAGGAGCAGCAGCCGCTGTGCTCTGCTTCTAGTCTAGAGCAGAGCCTACACTCAGATCCGAGCTTTCCATATAAAATGAGAGCAAGGCCATGCTTAACTAGTTGTTTTTGGCAAGCTTCAGGCATCCCTAGGGGTGTGAGTGCATGAAAGGCTGGGTCTGTGCTTTCCCACAGGACTGGTTGAAGCATACCTACTTGCGGTGCAGGCAGCTTGCGCTCAGCCTCGTGAAACACCCAGCCCTGAAGGCATGTGCTTTTAGGAGAGATCCCACATCTGGCTCATCTGCCAGATGTGACACTCTCACAGGGACACCAGGGACTTGTGGGCAGCCTCTGTTTGAGCTCTTCCTTTTGATACCAAGTATATGTAACATTGAGCTTAAATATGGCAGGTAAGCATTAGTCTTTAAAACACACAGGACTTTGGCCTCTGTCTGTCCATGTCACCTAAGGTATAGCACAGATGCAATACAAAAACCCCTGCCTGATGTGCTTTATGATATGTGCATTTTCTTTCTCTCTACATGATACCTTGCTCCCAGATAAAAAAAGGTACCAAAATGACTGAGAAAAAGCTTTTGAGGCCTTCTAAAGCCTCATTCATTGTGTTTGAAACCACAGGTTCCGTAATGACACCACCATTTAATTCTGTGGAATTAATTAGCATTGGTGCTCCCAACTTCTGTTACCTCAAACCTTTTCTCCCTTTAGTAACACTAATTGCAGTTGCTGTCCCTGCCAACAACATATCACAAGCTATTAACGGCAGCCATTAACTGCAGCTAAAGGAACAATACTGCTCTGTTCACTTCACCTGCAATCCATGAATTATGGACCTGGGTGAAGAGATTTATAAAAATAGTGCAAACAACTTCTCAAAATATCTGTTGATTTCAATGTATTGGACTCCCCTGTCTCACTCCAGCCACACAGCTGCTTTTCAGCCACTCATTCCACCTGCCAGTGCACCTTTGTGTATTTGTGGATTTTCCATCTTGTGCAATAGGATGGGGAAGAAAAGGCTCATTTTTTGTGGTTGTTATTGTTGCTGATATACACATGAGTTTTGGTCAAGGGAAGAGAATGATTTAATCTGTCAGGATGTGAACTCAGTGCCAAATGGTAAGTAGTATAACATGTTATTATGAAAAAACTCGTGTTCAGGACAGTCCATGGAATATTACTTTGGATGCTGGCAGGGTCTTGGAGATGTGGAAGGGGTCTAGGGTGATTCTGAGTTGTTACTCTCACGTCAATCTCACTCCAAAGACATTGCCCTTGATTTATCTCCACTACTTTTAGACAGGGAAGTAAAAATGAGTCCTGAGGCACCAGCAGTGACTGTCACTGGAGAAAGAGGGCATTGACAGATTAAGGGTTGTTCATGACAGATGTCCAGAGGGAACAGGCACACAAGGCCTCCTTAACAACTGGGGTTATTTCAGTAAGGACTCTGCACAGGAGAAAAGCAAAATGCAGTGGTTATGTGTCCTTGCAACTCCATAGGATCTGAGAGCCAGTCTCTGGAGAAAAGTATTAATTATGGATGATGCTGAAAAGAAATCAGAAACATTAGTTTGACCCAGGGCACCCAGTTCTTAATCCCTAGCTCAGCTGTTGCAACATCCTTTGGAAGACTTAGTATGAAATCCAAATCTGGTGATGTACCAAACTGTCACGGAACTATGCCAAATACCAAATCTTTAATAAGGTTACTTTTCTGTTTTATGGGATGCATCTGAATAATGGTAGGACATGACCACTTTTCAGTGTTGCATCATTTATCAAAAATGATAAAAAATATTTTAAAATCCCTTAGAAGCCGGATGTGAAAAATTAAAGAAGTTTTGATGAATAAACTTGTCTCCAATTAACTTAAGCTGTGCAAATCCTTTAGATGAGACATTGAAATGTTTTTGAGACACTAAGTTAATTTGGTGAAGTCTAGTAACAGCATCAGGTTTTTCCGAACAACCTGATTTTCATGTTGCAGATGTGTCAGCATAAGTATGGATGCACTAATCATTCTGGCATAATTAACTGCCTGGTGAAATGTCTCATTAGCGTGGGGAGTTACTGATGAATAATTTGTCATATTCTAATTATTCCTTTCGTACCCTCCCTTTTTAAAAAATACATAATTATAAGCATTTAGGAAATAACTTGCATGGTGTTGAAAATCTACCTCATCATTTAGATCCTTCCAACTTTTCTGAAGAGCAGTTTATGCTAAGTGTTGAGAATTAAGGTAACTATGGAAATAGCTGTTCTATGACGTTGCAGCACTGCACAAGGCACACAAGGGCCTGCATATGATCTGGAAGGTTCCCATTGGAGAAAGGCCCCTGTTGTGCTTTACTGCCCCAATAATTAAAGCATATATAGCAAATATATGCTTTATATATTAATAGTAATAAATAAAGCATATAAAGAAAATGAGATATAGTATTAGACTGTGCACAGACTCTGCTGTGTCTGAAGCTTCAAGAATATGTTAAATTCCTTGCTGACCAATTTAAAGACCGCATGTGATATCAGCTCCCCCTTCCTGACAAAGCTCTCCTAACTTAGTGGAAATATATTTTAGAGTGATAAATGCTACAAGGAGGTTTGCTCTAACCAGAGGAATGAAGATTTTACACATCCCTGGTATCCAGAAAAAGCTGAGAGTGAATTAGTTTAAGTTGCATCCATCCATCCAGTAAGTCTTCAAGTTATGTGGTAGATGTGGTTTACAGTAAACCTTGAGATACTTTAATCAGAGCTGAAGCTGGAAGGTGAATGAATAATGCATATTCCCTGTGCTGTTTGGGAATACCAGCAAGGGCTCTAGCTTCAATTAGTGTATGTACCTTGATAGCATGTGGCTCCAGAGTCAAACGTAACGAGCTTTGCCTGCTCTGTACTGTATCATGTCTGAGCAGACAGGGCATGATGTGCACTATGGTTCTGCTCCAGGGAGATAGCATGAAGCTGTCCCAAGACATTGTTTCTGTGTTTTCCTTTTCTCTTCTGCTTTTATTCCTATTTAGTCTGAAAAAAATGCTGAAGTAGAGGCAGGGAGTAAACAAAAAAGGCTTCTTCTTGTTGTGCATGCTTATATACCAGGCCTGCCACAGTAAGGCATTTGCACACTGCTAAAGATATAGCCTTGTAACAGCATCACTAGAACAGCCTTAATAACTTATTTTCCATCTTTCAGGGCTCTTATACACTATGTGAAGTGCTAGACAAAAAGAATTTACAACAGTCTTTCAGTAAAATTTGAGCCAGCAGAAGAGAGAAAATTCAGGCAGTCAAGCTAACTGCTTGGACAGGGTAGGGGGGCAGGGAAGGTCAGTTGACTGCACATGGAAGGCCAGCTGGTTGCAGGTCATCTGACTCTAGAGAAAGGTAGTACTGGTCAGCTCTGTTGGTGAAACTGTGAATATCAGCATCTTGGACCAGGATTGCCTAATGCTAAATTTTCTTTAATATCTCCCAAACAAGTGGATGAACTGAGTATTTGCTCCTTGTGGTCACATCGCAAATGAAACTCAAACTACTTTATTTTCCTTTTTAAAACAGAAAAGAAATAGCTAATAATCAATAACCCTTAGTTTTATTGTCCAAGAGACAAATCAACCTTCTTTTATTTAAAAAATAAAAATAAAAAGTTGTCAGTGTTGGGGTTTTTTTGTAAGTCTCTTGCCTTAGGAATAGTGAGAGTGATTTCAGAGTATTCGTCAGACCCATCCCTTTTTTCCCAAATTGACATTTCCATCACAATTGTCAGTCTTAAAGCTGTTCAGCATGCATCTACAATGTAAAATGCTTCTCCTAAAGTCTCACAAGTCCAGTTCTCATTATTATCACAATGACCCTGTCCTTTTAATAGCCCAAAGAGGAAGATAAAGCCTTTTATTTCTGAATACCTCATTTGTAACCTTGCTGAGTACAAAATCCCTAGAAAAATATGGAGTATTGCCCTCTGGCTGCTTTTTGTATTATCCAATAGTCCTAATTTTGTGTTCTGGCATTGACTGAGAGTTCTGGGGTGATAATAAATCAAATCAAACTCATGACGCAGAAAGGGTGCCTTCTGTGCGCTCTCCAGTCTCTTAGATGTTTCCTATTTTTTATCACCTTTCCATACTTTCAGGTGGTTTTGTGTTTTTCAGCATGTCCCACATTTTCACAGTAATCTGGAAATGCAGGAAGTGAAAACTCAGTGGAACAGAGGAACAGCTGGTGAAGAGCAGAAAAGTTAAAAGCCTCACTCACCTGTTTTTTTGCACATATTTAATCTTTGTGAAGGAATTAAGTATTGTGAGGCAAATGCATAGAGCACACAAGGGAAATACATCCCAGCTCATATTCATCAAGCATTCCTATCCCTGTGCTCTGAATGATATAGCTATAGATTCAGTTCCCTGGAATCATCCCTGTTTGCATTCAGCACATTGTGGCAGCCCATGCAGTGACAAAAAAAAGGCAATTTCTGTAATATATTCAGGGTTCTTTAGAAAGTAAGCATAGCCATGCTATTAAAACAAGGGAGCAGGACCTAGGTGGGCTTCATTCTGAAGCTGAGCCACGCTGTTTTAGTGTGACTTGAGTCTCTGTATTGTTCAGTTTAACCCACCGTGTCTCATTTTCCTATCATAAAATTGGAATAATGGTGCTACCCTACTTCATAGGGAGCTTTTGAGGCTTGTTTTGTCTATGAAGTGTATTGAACTGGGAAATGGATAGAATAATAAAATGTCACAATGATACACCATTATCCTCCCTGCTTCCACACCCTTCATCAAAACCTGCTATATCTCAGAAATCACCAGTGTTAACATAAAGAATGACAAATAATATTCCAGGGGTTTGTTTTACATTTCTCAGTGTTTTAATGAACTTCTATGGAATTGCTTAACTGAAGTAGCCAAAATAAATAAACAAATGTTAATGCAATGACCTTTATCCACCTTTCTCCTTTACTAATGTTTACTTTATAATAAAGTGCTCTTTCTTTCTGGCAGAGACTGTGTCTCTTTGCACAGCATCTAACAACACAGTGAGTTTATAATGTGAGCAATGAACTGCTGGAAAAGTTTACACTGAAGATTTTTCATCACATGAAATACCTAAGACTCCCAGCCAAGAAAACATCCCGCTCTAAGACAGAATTTATATGAATTCTATCCCCAGAAAGGATACATTTAAATTGAGAATTTTCCCAAAGGGAAGATTAGATGCTCTTTGGACATTTTCTTTTTTCCTTCTCCAAGAAGGAAAAAAATCTGTAGTTCAGGAGTGCACAGGCTTCTTTGTGTCAGATGTCATCGTTAGCAGAGGTGGGTGTTGTTCCTGGCAGTGGCAGGCTCCAGCTGTATTTGGGGCAGTGTATTACTGTCAGACAGAAGCTATGTCCTTAACAGTGAAACTTGTATTTAAGTGCAAGCTGTCATACTTACAAGAATGATTGGCTGATGTAATGTGAATTGTATCATGTGGAAGGCAGGTAAGAAGATGTCTACATGTAACCTTTGGCCTTAAATAGTCAAGTAGTTGATTCTTCTAATCTTTGGGAATGTTTAGAATGTTACTGTAATAAATAAATAAGCAATAAGTAATTCCTTGAAGTATCCTCATGACTGAAGTGTGAGGCTTTGCCAATATACTTGAGAATAAATGCCATCCTGGTTATTGTTACTGCAAGTACTCTGTTTGCTCTTGAAATTCCATATCCTAGGGTGAACCACGGTGGTTTTATTTATAGTTTCAATATGAAAGTACTTCCTCAGGCAATAGGATAACCTTTAATAGTATAATAGCTGGGAAGTAAGCAACTGAAGCTTATTGGAGAGTTTGAATTCTGTCTTGTATCTGACAATTTGGTGTGTGTCTATATAGATGGAATTCAATTTGGTTTTCATTCTTTTTTGTATTTTGATTTGCAGGTTGGAATTGTCACTCCCCCACTTAGGAAATCAAGAACATTAAAATGATTAGAGTTTGCTGACAGCCTTGAGGAAACTTCTAAAAAACATTTCATTTAGAAGCAATCCTGCCTCTGTAGTTTGTATTATCAATAGTTATTTCCCAGTTGGTTGCTGTGGAAACAAATGTCATATCAAATCCAAAGGCCTGCATTCCAGGTACAGCAGATGCAACACGTGATCCCTTGAGAAAGGCAACGCTCTGGGAGAGGGATTTGTCTGGCAGACGACTGATGTCTGGACTCTAGTTTGGCCCATTTGGGCCCAACAGCACTAAAGACTAAGAACAAAGATGAATTTTAACCACTTTTATGGTTTGTTGTGGGGGGGGTTTGCCTTCTTTCCCTGTGGATAGGTATTGTTTAGGACAGTTTAAAATGTCCTTCAACTCCTTCCTGTCAACTCGTGACCCTTGGGAGCTGACCTGACAAAGAAGAGACAAGTGGCTTTGGCATTACTTCAGCCCTGCTCCCCCAGGGGGATTTATCTGCATAGAAAGGATGATCAAGGAGTCAGTTTGACTAGTTTCATCCTGCTGCAGGAGTGGCTCAAAGCAAACACAGGAAGAACTGGCTTTTGTCTTTCTGAGCTGAAAACCTGTTGTTTGGTTTTGCTGGGTACTGCTCAGCTGGTGAGACTGCGATGTAGCAATTGCTTACCCCACAGAAATGGGTCAACAGAAATTATTAATTCAAATAGCATAACAAATTTATCAAGTAGCTTTAGGTAGAAAGAGAGGAACATTTGAAGAAAGGCAAATCTTCTGTTAAAAACTTAGAATGAAATGTACTGAATTTTCATTTCAAGCTGATGATTCTTTCAAAGTACATATAAAAATGATAAAAAGGACATTCAACCAGAAAAAAACCCCACCCACCCTTCCCCCGAAAAAGCACAATAAATATTTTGCTTGGGGTTGACACATACATTTGAGGTTGACTTGAAATAATTTAATTTGACAGGTTTGTTTCTGCCAGTAAAATGAAAAGAAAAAAAAAAAGTCCTAAAGGAGAGCTTCAGTTCTCCTCCTCTCTTGGCTTCACTAGGTCCTGTTGGCAAAGATGTCTTAAACATCTCTGACTGCGTCAGATGATTAAATCCTCCAAGCTGGAAATAATTTTTTTTATTGCCTCTATACATTGCCCTGAAACCCCTTCCCTGCCCTTTCAGTCCTCTGTTCCATAACTATCAGATCCTATACTTTTAGGTAACGTATCCTACGCCTTGTTGCCTTCATCTTTTTTTGTGACAAGGACTCCCCAGGCATGAAATGTACCCAACTAGCTGCCAGCCAATCCTGGTCTGCATAAGTAGTGTGCAGCATCTTGGTCTTTTCATTTCTTCACAACATTAGCTATAAAGCTTGATTATTTTTTTCAAAGATGCTAGAAATTATATGGTTGCAAAAAGTTATGCAAGTTTTATAACTTTTAACCACAGTATTTTACTTAGAGTATAAGCTCATTGAAATGAAGTTATCCTTGTTTGTACAATGACATCTTACAGTATGAGGTGTTAGTCATTTGGGCTTTACATTAAAGGTAACATTTAAAGGGATGATGACACAGAAGAAATACTTCTATTTTCTATAGAACAAATTATCATTAATTACAAAGTGTGCACATATAATGGGCTTTCAGAATTCTCCATGCTGTTGCTTCCCCCTCATCCTCCCAAAAAAACAGAAGGGAAAAGGAGAAATTTTTGACTAGTGAGATTTGCATTACCACTGTTGGCCACAACAGAGAGGTCTGCAAACCAGAGGTGGATCTCAGGAGTGGAAATGGATCTAATATGAACCTCTTATTCACCAGCCCTCACAGACTGTGTTTGCAGCAGAAGGATTTGGCATATAATGGGGAGTGGGAGCAATCTTTGAAGTGTGGAAAAAGACACTTGGAAGAGTTTGGCTAGCTTTGCTATATGTAATTCTTTCATGTAAAAGGCACTAGACTCTCAAATTCTGTCCCTATTGGGTGAGAAAAAGGATGAACTATGTCTTTTTATTTACTGTACATCAAAATTCTTAAACATGAACTTTGGCTTTAAATTTGTCTTTGTGTATGACTTCTTCACAATATGTTTCTGAACCCCACAGGAACATTAATAAATTAAAGAAATAACTCTAACACTCTCTGAGAATGACATCTCTCTGGCATGTACTCAATAACCCCTTGATCCAAATCACCTGCATTTGCTATTCTGAATAGTTGTCTGTTCTTAACGGCTTTGTTTGGTATTCCAAACTGATGTTGCATCAAATTATGTGCTTGTTTGTTTTTTTTCCACAGGACTTCTCTTGTAAATTAGCAACAGTTAATGGGGAGTTAAACTGTTCTCAAAATTGACTATCGAATTCACTCAGTAGAAGGAAAAAAGACCTTTAAAGGGAATTGACTCTTACAGAAATATACCCCAGGGGTCACTAAGAATAATACATTAGGAGTGGTGGTCATCAGGGAAAGTACTTATTAAAAAATATTTAATAAATACCAAAGCCCAAATCAGAGCCTTTTCTTATCCTTTCAGAAATAATTGCCTCTTTTCATTGCACTGGATCATGTTATCTGATTCATTGTTGGCATTTAGAATTAAATATAACATCTTCTTTTTGGTTATTAATTTGCTGTGGTGCTCCTGATAGAATCACTGATGTTGGAAGTAGGGAGGAAATATAAAGTTGTACAGTTGTACACAATTGTCTGGCAACTCATGTCTTAAAATTTGCTCAGTTGAATTATTTTGAACTGGATCAGCTACAGAATCAACTGGAAACGAATGAACTACAAACTTGTCCAAACCATTGTCCAAAGCTGGAACTGTTGATCTCCATGCTCTAATGTACACAGAAGTTTGCCTGTCTTTTAATACCACATTTTCTCTTGCATTATTTGTCAGAGAGGCCAAAACATGACGCAACACTGTCCAGTCAGTATGGATAAGCCTATCCAGAACAGAAAAGCACTAGAAACCTGACCTTAAATACTCTTTAATGAAGAAATCCAGATGAGCCTCCAGTTCAACATATGAAATACACATTGGCTGTCACGGAAGATGAGCACTGATAGTGTTGTGTAACTTTTAAGCCTAATTTTGCAAATGGCAGAAATCTAGAGAGAGTTTGCATAACTGTGTGAACTCCTCAGCCTTGAAGCATATTGATAATCTAGATTCATTTGAAGATTTATCTATCGCTGAATTAAAATCCTACCTTATATTCAGAAACAACCGTGGGATTTTTATTATGAACTAATGTTTTTTAGCTGGTGTGCCAGCTTAACTCAAATATCTTTCTCAGCTACTGTCAGCAAGATCAGACTGTGAAGAGAAAACTGTCTTTTTACTTTCCAGTTACAAGTGAGCTGTGACGTTTTGATTTTCTGCAACACTACTTCAGCTTTCTCACACATGTAGTTTATAACAGTTTAAGATACCATATAAAGTAAACATCCAACATGTCTGTAAGGTTTAGTGTTTGAAAAGAGCATCTTGAGTTCTAGTTTTAAATTTCTTGAGTAGAGTTTGGTAGGAATCTCTTCTGTAACTTGAGTTAAAAAAAAATAATTAGAATCACACAAAATGTAGGATTGGTTACATCTGCAGATCTGGCAGCTTATGCGTCATTGATAAACTTCTTTCTAAAGTAATGAAGCATAGACATCATAAACTTAACATCTCTTCCGCTTATACTCTTCTATTGTTCGGTTGAAAAAGGTTAACTGTCAGACATGTTAGACCAGTCTAAGTCATTGGCATGGACAATATGGTTATACTTTTATTAATGGAGCAGTTTACAAAGAACAGCATAGCAACATAGAACACCCTCAAAAGCATTAACTAAGCAGTCCAGCAATTTTATTTGGGAGGGAGGGAAAAAGTTATTGATTAAAATTAAGAGATTTATAATTTTGATAGAACCTCAAACTATTACAAAAATGCATTGTGCACTAACTAAAAAAGCAAAATCAAAGTTACATAGTTCAACCTGAAAAACTTTATATTTTTGTTTTAGTGGGAAACAAATATCTATGTTTCATATTGCTGGAGTCAGGTAATTTGTTCTCATTCTCTCCCTCTGGCTCTGCCTCTCCCTTTCCCTTTCCGTTTCTTTTTCTCTTTCATTTCCTTTCACAGAAGTACAGAATTATTGAGGTTGGAAGGGACATCTGGAGGTCATCTTCTCCAGCTCCCCTGTGCAACCAGGGGCCACCTAGAGTAGGTTGCCAAGGACCATGTCTAGATTGTTTTTGAGTATCTGCATGGATGGAGACTCCATAACCTCTCTGGCCAACCTGTGCCAGTGCTCAGCCACCCTCACAGTAAAAAAATGTTTCCTGATGCTCAGGGGGATCCTCCTGTGTTTCATCTTGTGCCCACTGCCTCTGGTCCTGTCACTGGGTACCACTGAAAAGAGCCTGGTCCCATCTTTCTTGCACCCTCCCTTCAGGTATTCACATACATTGATAAGATCTCTCTGAACCTTCTCTAGACTGAACAGTCCCAGCTCTCTCAGCCTTTCCACATAGGAGAGATGCTTCTGTCCCTCTTTGCGTCTCCTTGCTGGACTCTGACTGGTATGTCCATATCTTGTACTGGGGCACCCAGGACTGGACCCAGTAGTCCAGGTGTGGCCTCAACAGTGCTGAGTGAAGTGGAAGGATCACCTCGCTTGTCTGGCTGGCAATATTCCTTCTAATTCCTAGCCCAGGATGCCATTAGTCTTCTCTGTTGCAAGGGCACGTTGCTGGCTCGTGTAAATGTTAGTTTATTCCTTTTTCCCTTTCCCTTTTCTTTTTCCTTTTTTTGTCTCTCTGGACAGTGTACAAAAAAAAAACAAACCCAAAACAAACCACACCAGCTTTTACAGAGCTTTCAATTCCTTCTCTACAAAGGCATTGACCTGATACTCAATTATTATCCAAGTTGATTGTTTCAGCTCTAAGGATACTCATAAACTTCAGATAGTGTATTAGCCCTCTTCCAACAGGCAAGTGCTTCAGCCATGTCTCTTACTAGCTCATAATACTCGAATAAAATGTGTGTCCTAGACTGTGACTGGTGAGTAGATAAATCAAGTGGTCTTAACTCAGGTACTTGATGGATCTCAAGAATATTTCTCTCATAGGTCACCTGTTCCAATCTCAGACAGCATAGCTGATGTCATGAATGAAAGTTACAGGTATTAGTTGACTATCTAATGGCCTATTGAAAATAATTGAGCTTGTTTCAGTCTAGTTTTGAGTGCTTACATCTCAGAAACATGGGCACTGGAGAAAGTTGCAGCTGTATTCTCTTCAGCCTTGACAACTGCACAACAATTAAATCTAGCTTCAATTCACTTAAAAATATCAACAACTTAAAAACTTACAGCATTGCAAATTTTTACTAAAGTCTTTGTCCAAATTCTTGTAAAGGGTTCTTTTTGCTCTTGTTTCAATGATTAGTTGGAGGATAAATGATTTAACTTCAGTGTACATTTAAGGTGACATGCTATAATTTATAGAAATGCCAGTCAGTGAAATAACCCAAACACAAATGAATATACTGACAATTCCTATGTAATTACTTCAGAGCTGTCACTTTTCTATGTGTGCTCAGTGCATTAGTGCATAACAAATGTGAAACACCACAGTAATCAATATCCCTTGTCAAGCACGACTATATCACCATGGAGTTATTAGTATGTTATTCCTTCTGATTCTTCTTTTCTATTTATTTAATTAATCTAAGTGCATTGCATTATCATTCCTAACATATAACACTGCAGCTTAGTTTGGACTATTAGCATATTCTGGGCAGGGTAACTCCATTATTTTGCAACCTGTTTTTTAAAAGGCTTGGTAGCAAGCCATATCATTTACAGCACACTGTGAGAATGGAATGCTTGTTGAGATTCTTGTTAATGCAACATGGACACAGGCTGTGCTGGATGGCTTTATTTTTGTGTGGTTAATGTATATAAGAGGAAAAGAACTATGACTGGATTTACTGAGCTGCTGCACTGTGTCATTGAAAGTACAATTTTGTGATTAGCACTTCCATCAGAGTTTGGCAGTGTCTTCTCAGCCTATCTAAATTTATCTCTGTGATAGCTGGCTCTTCTGCACAGTGCATTTTCTCTGTCTATGAATCTGGAGATCTTGTTTCATCAAGCTTTCAAATCCATTCCATTCAGGAATAGATGTAGATTAGAGATCCACCACAGGTCTGTAATCTATGTCATCCCCTCAGAACTGTCTCTCTTTCAGCTACTGCTTGGTCTTTACTTCTGTCAGGGCACTGTGCTTACAGTGTTTGATAGCTTAGATCCTCTGCTCACGTCACATCTTGCTTGCCTTACCATTCATGCTTGCTACCTGTGTGTTGATCTGCTCACTTTTTGGAGTGAACCGAGTTTTCTATGGTGAAATCTAAGTGGTTTATTTCCTCCAGGACCAGCTCCCAAAGCTTAATGGGGATTAATTTATGTAAAATCTAATTCTGTTTACACTGTGCAGTCCTCTGACACATGCTGCAGCATGACCCTGAAGTTACTTCAGGAACTTTCATCTTCAAAAGTCACAAAAAATGATGGTATCTCAGGCTTACAGGACTTTGCATAGGATGAAGGCAAGCCCAAGGCCAGGTACTGTGTTGAATAAATACAGTCAGGTCCAGAGAGAGCTGCCTGTGAAAGTGTGGACGTGGACTACTCTGAGCAGCAGAGCCTGGGACACAGCCTTTGGGTTGGAGCCCTTTACCTGAATAGCCAAGCCTTCACTCTGGGAAACTAAACTGAGGTAGTCCTTTCAGAGATTTGGGTCCAGGTTTCCTACAACAGCCATGCCAATGTAAGGTTCCAAGCTGTGGATCTCAATGTCACCCCTGGGATTGCACTAAGAAATCAAGAAGCTGCACATGCTCCAACATGTGCAGGAGGTTCTTCATGTAACAGTCAGATGAGTCCCAAGTCACTTGCTGCCCCAAGTCACTGACTCCCAATAGATCTTTTTGTTGTTGTTGTTATTTTATTATTATTTTTGTTTTTGTTGTTGCTGTTGTTATTGTTACTAGATAACGTATTTTTTAATTTCAGCTTGAATTACTTTTATATCAAGGGTGTAGGAGGGTACTGAACTAAAAATGTACAAACACAGGAAAGCCGAATGAACATCTTTTCTCGTTCAATCATCTGAAACAGCAGTCATATTCACCCCAAACTTTTCTCCAGCATGGGGAGGCTTCCAGCAGACAGGCAGCCCCATAAAAATATATGTAAGAAACGAAGTTAGAATGGCTATGAAGGATATAATTTAATGTTACCGAGAGATTCAGAATCATATCGCACCTGCCCTTTGACTGCATATCGTAATTTGTGAAATGAGATATTATTTCTGGTGTTTGCAAATGAGTTAAGACTGTTTCCATCAAGTTCTAAGTTACTGTCACAGAGATGTTAAGAAAAGTATGTAGAAAGCAAATACAGCATTTGGGCTATTGAGCAGAATGGCTGAAATTCACTAAACTAATGGTCTGCTTTACTGTATGGAGCAAGCAAAGCAAACACTACACCCAAGGCTTTCAATAATCCACACCCTCAAAGGTATTTTGCCTGGAAACAAAAGTCAAGAAGCATACAAAATGCAACAATTCAGCTAGCAGATTCTGGCTGTAATCTCCCTTTGGAACTCACCCTTTTGGTCTCTGCACCTAGGTCCCATTTCTCTCTTTCTGCACATCCCCCTCATTATTTTTTTTTTATTACCCAGATCTCTGTTTAAAGGCTGTCAATGTGCAGCACGTGTTACAGCTGTCTGTAGAGAGACAGAAGGCAGAGAGGTGTATGGTCAGGGCACAGAGGAGAAAGTAGCGGGAACAGCTCCAGTGCCTCTTTCCAAGGAACATGTTGGGCCACCACTGACCTGTGGGGCATCACACTGTGAACAGGGACATACCAGGCAGGAAGGTCTAGAGAATGCATTCCTGTGATCATCAAAGTAAAAATGGACTAGAAGGAGGGTTGTAAACATTTTCAAGATCTGGAGGACCTGAGTTGGGGAAAGTGGGACTCAGATACAGTAGGAACACCACAGGCTCAAGAAGTGCCACCAGAGAAATAACAAGTAAACACTGAACTGTGGAGAAATTATCTTCCACATACAGTGGGGAACTCTGGCACCGCACAAGCAATTATCACACAGAAGAAAACTGAGCAGCGGTGAAAAGAGGAGCATAGTGCAGGTGCTGGGTGCCTGGCTGCAGCCACTAATTGGTGTGTAGGCTGTATAACGTGGCTCCAAAGCCAGCGTTCAGGGCAGGCTGCTGCTGCAGAAGGCTGTGGTTTAGTTCTGCTCTCAGCTCCGAGTTAGCTTTCAGTTGCTACCCTAGGCAGAATAATCCTGATGTTATTCTTCCATGTATGATTTGCTCTTCACTTTAAAGGTTGTTATCCTAAAATGGAGCTTTTCTGGAGAACTTGAGATATTTCCTATATCATATTAAAGTGTTTCTCCCATTTTCCCTCTGCAGAAATTATTGAATCTTTAAAAATTATTGTTAGTGCACTAATGATGCAAATATTTCAATAGAGAAACCATTTGTAAAATATTTTCTTATAAAGATGGCTAGCACAAGGAAAACGTTTAATGATTCCCAAATTGGGAGAAGACTTTAGATATTTGAACTTTCCATGGAAAATACTGAAATATGTTGCAAATTTCACAATATTTGCATTATATTTTGAACCTATTTCTTCTGGTTTTATGTTTCGTGAAAAGTTTATGGGCATCAAATTTTAGCCTTGAAACTGATTTTTTAACCTTCTGAAATTTTCTGTACACAAAATCATGAACTAAAATGCTCTTGTAGAGGTAATTGATAATTTCTATTTCTTTGATGCATGCTTATATAAGGATGCTCTTTGTACATGTTAAGTCTTATTTCACTCTAATTTGTTCAGTTAAAAACTTAAAAGCTCAGTTAAACAAACTGGAAAACAACACAGATTTTCCTAAAAATGTTGTCTGTCTCTACAGACAAGTAATTTTTTTTTCTCAAGCACCAGGCATAATGAAAAAAAAAAAGGTAACAAAGTGGGAAAGACATAGATTATGACAACAGAAGCAAGTTATTTAATCTGGAAAAGGCAAACCCACCCCACTTCCAAATATTTATGTTGTGAATTGCACAAAACTTCACAGGAGATAGTAAAAAGATTAAGTATGGTCTCTTTTTATGGCAAACTGATGCCCACTGCGTACATGTCAAGATATATCTTTGAACTCCATTTCAACCATATTGATGGGTTTTGTTTTACCACTAGTTTTTATGCTGTACTTTAAATGAAAATTTACAATAGGGTCAGCACTAAGGGTACAGAATAATTTGTTTAAGTGCTATATACTTAAATAGAAGCACTCTTATTTGCAAGTTTATTTTTGTCAAATAACAAGCTGAATGCAACCAGGACCTGAACTAGAATGGAAAGCAGTGGGTGCACAGGGTGCATATGTGTGCCCTGAGACCCATGGGATCCCAGGTGAACACTGAGGTGGTCAAGAACAAGGCTGTCAGACCTAAGGTCAATTTGCAACTATGCCTGGCGGGAAAAGATCGAGGATTCATCCAGCAGGATGGAGAAGTGGTAAAAAGGATCACACAAGCTGTTTTCCCTATTGAGTAACTTCGGTAGCATGAGCTTGTGCTAAGAGTCTGATAAGACAGGGGAAACAACTTTTCCAGACTCCAAATACATCACTGGTCTAGTTCCCAAAGAACAGCTGCTTAGAAATAAAAGCTAATGAACACACCTCGGAAACTTTTGGATTTACACTAACACTGAGTACCTGAGTCTAGGAAACAGCTTTCTCAGAAAATCTCTGGAAAACTCCCCATATTTCTGTTAAGATGCTTGTGGTGATCAGTCCTGTGCTTCAGCCTGGGAGGGCTGAAACTGCAGCTCAGAGTGCTCACGCTGTCACCTGTGCGCTGCTCTGGGCTGCTGGGGCTGAGAAGGTGGTCAAACAGCACTAACACGGGGGTGATCGGGGAGTCTGTAAGACACAAAATTAGCCCGGGTATCTGTTGTGGTTTAACCCCGGCTGGTAATTAAATACCATGCAGCTGCTCGCTCGCCCACCTCTTACCCAAAGGGATGGAGAGTTGGAAAGGAACATAAAACTTGAGGGTTGAGATAAGAACAATTTAATAATTGAAATAGAACAGAAATGAAAGAACAATAATAACAATGATGACAACAACAATTATAATGAAAAGGGGAAGGGAAAGAATAAAATCCAGGGGGAAAGGAAGAAAGGAATGTGTGGTGCACAGTACAACTGCTCACCACCCGCCGACCAATGTCCAGCCAGTCCCTGAGCAACGACCTGCCCGCCCCGGCCAGCCCCCCACATATACATACCAGGCATGACGTCCCATGGTATGGAATACATCTTTGGCTAGTTTGGGTCAGCGGACCTGGCTGTGTCCCTGTAGAGGGTCAATCAACATTGATAATATACAGTTGTGGGCTTGCTTCTGGGGTGGTGGCTTGGCTGATGTGGATAATGTACAGCTGT
>JAVJGI010000060.1:27712520-27743669 GCA_035590275.1 Ibycter americanus
CTTGAACATTTTCTTGTACAAAAATAGATCTGCACAACTATTTCAAGGAAAGTGAAAATGATACTTGAATTCTCTGTGTCTTCATAATAATTTTGTTGTGTAGTCTGCTGTAATAATGAACATACGTTTTTCAACCTTGACATAAATCACTCCCAACTTCCTCAGTATCTGATCTTTTAGGACAATTGCTATTTTTCACATTTTAGCTGTTGAAAAGCTCATGTCCAGTAAAAACTGTTCTTTCGGATAGTGACAGATTATTAGTTTAGCTGGAGCTCCTGTGCAGCTGGGATCTCACTTTTATCATACATTTCATCATCAAGAGGTGCAAAAGAGTCTGTTAAGAACTTAGCAGTAACATTTTCAAAACATTGCCCTTTATATGTGGAGCATAAAAATACACCTTCCTTTCTTACGAGTGCTGTGTTAAATAGCAAGTGATTCAGCATGACAGGGGTAGGATGTAGCTGAGGGATTGGATTTGTTTGCAACAGCTCTAAGTGAGTATAAATCCTGTAGCCCCTGAAAGTGGTGGGCAAATACCACAGCAAAGATGAGACACAATCTGAATGACTCTCACCTCCTGCAGTCGCTTTAGCTTCTGTGCTGTGGGAAGCAACACAAATGCAGCTTTCTGCCACGCTCCCAGCCACATCTGTGGTGAAACCCATTGTTATAATGGGCAGTAAGTGTTCACATTTGATTGGTTTCCTTATTTTTATCTGCAGCCTCCATCCCCATGTAACTGTAAGCTACCGGAGGCAGTGAACCAGTGTGCTTTCTGAGTGGTTAAAGCCATTTGGATTTCAGCCTTGTGCCCTGTAACTTGCTCAGGGTGTCCATAACTGGCTGGCAATGCCCAGCCTGTCATCCCACGTTAGTTAAAAGGGATTATGAGCACAATACTTCAAATGGATAGCAGTGGCAATGAGAAGGAGTAACTGTCTGTGCTCATGTCATGGACTGCAGTAACAGAGCTCGGGGTTTCACCACTCGGTGCACAACACTGCTGTGCAGCGAGAACCCCAGGCTGTGGATGATGTCTTGTTGAAGTGACTGATGCCTCTAGACAGAAGGGTGCAGAAAAGTGATCAATGCTGTTCTGAATGCCATGTGCAACTCTGTCAAGCCTCCTAGCAGGAACTGAGTAAGTCTATGCTAAGCTGTATGATCTTCCAGTTATATGGCACCTTTCCTTCACTGAGGTCCAAGATGATCATCATAATCCCATACCCTCCAACACGTCCCTGAGTGCCCTTTACGCCATGAACTGCAAGAGTCACCAATTAACAGAGAAAGAGGAATCAAGCAGCTGCATTTTGATCTGTGCTTCTCAGGAATGTGCAATGCATTTTGTAGATGAGGTGATTTTCCATGCAGCCATATCAACTCCTCTGTTTTTAACCCCCACATTATGTCTGTGTAGTGGCCCATAAGTCCTTTATGAGATGATTTTACTTTTCCAGCCATCAACTGGATCAGTAAGTAAGAACATCTCTACAGATAAGTTTGTCTGCAAAGTTAGCATTAAGCTGCAGGGCACTGAGGTGGAATGGAACCTGGCAATGGCAGACCTTACACAGACATGCAATATATCCTGCCATCCTAAGCCAAAACAGCAGCTTCAATGGAAGACAAGCGTGGATGAAGAAACAGAAGATAAATAAAGCATGGACACACATGTACACATGGAACAAACAATGCAGTTGGACCTGGGGTAGTGTTAGTAACCATTTCGGAATGGTTCTTGAATATTGCTGAAAGACAAAGAGTCAAGATAGTGTGCTGTTAACTTTCCTACAATGTAAATGACAGATGGCATCCAGACACAAGTGAGGACGTGTCTGTAGATAGGCAGGAAAAAGCTGTGGATGCAGCAAGGACAAGAATGCAGGAGTTTTAGGATAGTTGCTGCTGTACAAGAAACTTTACCAGTTCAGCTTGCAGACCTCTAACCTGCTTTTCCATCAGTGAAGGGGCAATATTGGTCTTCCTCGTGTCTTCCCACTATCTCAGTCTGTTACAGCCACAGCAGCAGCTTGTTTTGCAATGGGAAAAGACATCTTAGACGTATCAGTCTGGCCAACTGGGGCATTATCATCAGTAACTACAGATGCTATAAATGGCATAGTAACCAGCTCTGAGAATGATTTATTCCTTTTCTTGTGAACACCTGGTTATACTTCATGTAGAAGACTTAAAGTGGTAGATGGCAAATTTCTGAGGCAGAGAGGGATTGGGATGTTCTGCATATTAAGGAAGTGAGTTTGTAGATGCAGGTACTGTACTCTTGTATCTTGCTGCATCCCCTCCTCACTCTCTTGGAGAGGTTTTTTGCCATGCTAGTAGAGGATTACTTGGACTACCTTGTGTTCTGGAGCATGGTACATGACAGGATCCCCTATGAACCAAAGCCAGTGCTGAACTCTGTCTTTGCCCCACAACAAAGCTCAGTATTTGGGAGCTGCATGGGTCCTGGCCTGTTTGCATAACACACTTAGTAGTGACCTCCCTTCCTTTTACCCACACAGTCCCCTGTGTTTGTGGGATGTGTAAAATGGTGCTGGGTCAGAATGCTGGTAGCACACTACACTCACTGCACTATCCTTCCCAGGGAGTGAATGACCATGTAGAACAAAACGTGCATTCCACACCAGAATTCATTTGTGTTATCCACTGGGATCAGCACCCATAAAAGCTTGTACTGTGGGAGAACTGGAGCATCCAATCTGTCTTTCTGCTATAGAAAAATGTGATTGTGGCTCCTCCTTAGCTATAAATTAGAACAGCAAGTAGGAGAGGCAAACCACCCTCAAAGTGAACAGTATGGTCTGCATGCCATACAAGAGAACAGATTCACAAATATGCCATCCTGTTATCAACTGATACATAAAGCAAGTAAATAAACATTTTAAACTAAAACTTGAGGTCATTATCTATTCCCAAGCTATATAATAATGTATAATTGCAACAGAATCTTGTTCTTTAACATCAGAAGAATGAAAATTCCTTTTCTAAGCTTGTTAATCTAAAAGCTATTCTGATTCTCCTTGCCTTTCTTCCCTTCTCTCTTCTGTGTCCCATAGCATATGGAAAACATTCAGCCAGGCAAGGAAAGAGGAACAATTGAAAGTGCCATCATCCATGTGAGCAATCTCAATGAACTGAGCACTGAACCCAGTAATGCACAGAGCTTTTTTGATGATGATCAATCGGAGCAACAGCAAATTGTGCACAAGTTTTACAGTGTTTTTCTCTGATGAAAAGGATTTTGACGTGAGGAGTCTCAGGGCATCCAAAACATCCCATTGTTAAAGGGGTAAACGTTAACTGCTTTCACTTCTACCACAAACATTCTGCATGGCTTTGCAATGTACAGGAAGTTGTGCAGAACTCTGCAACAAAATTATTAGGGTTTTTTTCAGGTATTTCATGATGTCCCCTAACTCTTACTTTGTCTCCCCTGAGAGATTATTGTTCCTATGCTGGCTTCTCTTGACACCTGGTTTATAGGGACAAGATTGTCACCGCCTATGTGATCAGTAAAACTTTCCACAGTACCTGACTAGATGACAAGGGCCCTTCAGGAAGCCCTGTTAGAGTATTTCTCACATCTGACCTAGCTTACGAGACCAGACAGGATCATAGACCTAACTTGTTCACAACACCAGAAGGCTGTCTGGAGGATGTTACGCAATCTAGTTAATAACGTAAGTTCATGAAGGATAGATATATCAGTGCTACGGGGAAACTAGTCTGTAGTCTTACAGCACATCTGGCAAAATCACTGAGTGAGCTTAACAGAGGTCTAAAAGAATGGGTCAAAATAATATATATATCTCATAATATGTGTTATATATAGGACACAAGGAAGCTTTGTCTTGTTAAAAAAAAAAAGGCAGGGGGGGACACACAACACAATGTCAGACACATGTAATGTGTTCAAATAAGAATTAACATCCAAAAAAGCATTTGGGAGTTTGTTTTAATCAAGCAAAATTCTCAGTTCAGCCATCTGGACTGTTTTCCTTTTTTTTTTGTCACAGTACTTGGTTTCATTATGATGTTTATCCTCTCACAAAGCTTTTTCTTTAATATCATTCTGAGATCAGCTGTAGTGTGAAAATCTTCTAATACAAAAGCCCTATGCAAAGAAGCAGTTTTAAAGCGTGACACTGCTTTTACACATCATCAAGCGGCTATATGACATCACAAATGAGCAAAGCTTCAAGATTTTAATCCGTTAATTGAACTGTATTTGATGTATTACAAGGATGATAGATTCCCGTGGGTTATACTGCAGAGACATATTTAACATCTGCCTGTATTTCTTTGCCCTTCTTTGGTACTAGTGCATGGGAACATGTGACAATGCCAGACTGAAACACATCACTCTAAATATGCCAGTTTCCAGACTTCTTGGGTAACTTGATGCTGGGAGTGATTTCTTTTACCAGACCAGACTGACAGCCACAACTCTAGGGAGTGGAGAGGAGTGGAGGAAGGGCTGTTTTATTTTGAAATTAGTTGTGTTACCCATTTTCAGAGGGCGTCTGGGAATTTGACAGGTTCTCTGCTGATGCAGATGTGTCAGACTTTGACAATGCCCTTGAGCCATTTGCACTCTTCCCACAACTGTTTTGGCTCATGAGGTGCCACAAGAACAATCAGTTTGCTATACCCGATGCTAATAAGCAACCGGTGACTGACGGTGCATGGAGGCATGTGAAACTGGTGTTCTGCAGAATCTGTTCAATTCAACTTATGATTATGAGGGAAATTATTTTATGATACAGTTATTTCCCCCTAGCGACATGTCCCTGTGGATGCCGTTTAGGGAATTTTAGTCTCCTTCTTTAACATCCTTCAAAATGAAGGGAGTGAATATGTACAGATGACTGTCTCCATAATATTTTGTCCTGTCAAGGAAGCCCTTTGCAAAACATGGACAGATTTGGAGCTCTGCTGTGCAGGAGCAGGAATTCTGTTGAGGGAAAGTGTAGAGGAACTGTACAGGAATTGTATTAACATTAACATTAACACTGATAATATACAGTTGTGGGCTTGCTTCAGGGGTGGTGGGTTGGCTGATGTGGATAATGTACAGCTGTGGCTTGTTCCCATAAAATAGTTAAATAGTACTGAGGAGCCTGGAAGAGGAGCAACACTGGGTGAAGAGAGGAAGCAGATGAAGAGGAGCCCTGGATGTAGGAGAGACAAGGAGAGGCCCCAGGAAAGTCAGAGAGAAGAAGGGAGCCTGGATGAGGAGAGGCTGGCTGGAAGAGGAGCCCAAAGAAGGGAGAACCCAGATGCAGCAGAGGCAAGAAGCAGGGTGGACTGGCCTGAAGAGGGTGAAGAAACAGCATGGACAGCAGAGGAACCATTGAAACCTTGTATGAGAGTGATGGTGGTGCAGCCTGAGGCACGGGAGGGCTGGTACGGGATGGTAGAAGCCTTGTTGCAGTTTGGTAGTTTTGTAGTGCTGCGACAGGAAGGGACAGATCTGAACAAACGTTTGATTACAACCCTCCCTCTAGCTTCCTTCTCTGCTGCCCCCATCCCCTGCAAACCTCATAACATTTTCCAGAAAAGCTGATGCTGAGAACATGCCCATGAAAACCTCCAGCCCAGTCTTTACAGAGAACTGCTACAGCAGAGAGTGTTTAACAAAAGAGGTTAATGCAAATCATGTTTACTTCACTGTGAAACAGCGATTTCACTGGGAGTACTGATTTTGCATCCCTGTTTTGGGCAGCAAGAAAACAATATGCAACACCTACAGGAATTAGATTCTGCTTCCTTATCTTTCATCCTTCAGTTGGATTTCAGGGAAATGTCAGTGCAAAATGCATAGAATTTGTAGTTCCTTACACTGGAATATTTTATACTGATAATACTAGCAGTCTCAAAATATTAGTTGTTAAGAATCACTCAATAGCGGAAGGAAATCACTGAACAGAACAGTATTTGGAATAAAAGAAAATATTCCTGGACTACAAAAAGGAATTAATATAAGCAATTAGATGTATTGAAAGGTGTAGCCAAGTTTTTTTTGTTATTTTTGTAACATATAAAATAATGACAGTATTAAAAAATTGTAGGGTTTACTACAGTCAAAACTTCTAATCGTAGCATCAATTGTTGAAATTATTTTAAATGAGAAGGAAGAAATCATAAGACTTTTGATCACTCAGAATAATTTATTTTCTGCCTTCATGTTTATTTAGCTGTCAAAAGATTTGCTCAAGGCATATAGGCAGCAAGGCTACTTAATACAATTGTTGGTTATGCTATAAATGAGCAAACCATTTTTTTCATTAAGGAAGGTGAAGCAGAGAATAAACGATGTACCTCCAGAAGAGAATGAAAATTTAGACAAAAACTGATGAAACTTGAGAAAGGAGTGATGAATCACAGAACTCTAGGTCATGGAGGATAACTCTGTAAATCATTGATTTTTTCAGTTTACCGTCAATTGTGAAAAATGAGGAGAAAAGAAGAATTGTTTCAAATTAACCTCAAATGTGTTTTTTATCTAGAGCCAAAAAAAAATGTTTCTGCAGTTAGAAATATGAACACAAATGCTTTCTATTCATTCTGAACCTAGAGGTTTCATTTTGAATTTGAATACTACTGTTGTGTGTCTTTCCATTTTTAAAAAATATAAATACATCTTAGAAATAAACACTTATTTATAACTGAATTTGCATTTTGTATGCCAATGTGTATGTATCTGTTTTCCCTGGTCTGTCAGATCTACTTTAGAGGAAATGACTGAGGCTAAGTTCTGCCATTTTTTGTTTATTTAAAAAGATACAATGGGACAGTAGCCATAAAGATCTGTAGCGTAGTACTTTTATAAATATGTAGGACAGCACTTATCTAGGCAGGATTAAACTCCACAATTTGCAGGTATTTTGAGATGACCATAAATGCCGACTGCATTTTGAAAAGTTGCCTTATCAGCTTATAGCACTGTTGTTTTAATATGAGAATTTAACCTTGTAAAGAAAAGCTAGACAAAGTGGGCTCAGTTTGCTCTGGAGCAGTCGCAGAGCTAAGAAGAGGGTCTGCAACTTTCCTGTAAGAGAGCAAACTAAATCTGGGCTGTGCCACCTCTTAGCCTTTAAAGCATTACTCCTTCAGCCAGCTGGACCATGACCCAGTCAGTGCTTGCTGTATTAAGTGGAAATATCTACCTAGACATCAGTGATCTTGGGTCAAGTTCAGAAGCAGCACCATGGCTGTGCATTCAAAGGGATGCCACCTGAACCCTGCGAACTGTGAGACAGAAAGTCCTGGCCCAGGGGCTCAGCAATATGGGATCTCCTTACCACCTTCTTGAGAAAATTTCATTTTTCTACGTATTAGATATATGTGAAATGAAAGCTGAATCTATGCATATTGGTTTCATATTACACATAATAATCTATCTGTTAGACACTTATGAATTACAGCTAAACCATCACCTGGAGATTGTAGAATTGGCGATAGATATTTGCATGTTAGAAGAAATTCTGGAATGAAGACAGGTAACTGTAAGGAAAAAAAGGAAGAAAAGAAAGTTATTGCCTTTCAAAGTCAAATCAAAATTTTCTTCTTGTCAAAGTAATGATATAGTGGAAAGGTTGTCATAGTGCTAATATAAAAAGCACTAGCTAATTTTAAAAAATATGCAAATGAAAGAAGTTGGAAAAGCTGACTGCTGGTGTTAGACATCCCACCCATGCCTTTTCAAGGAGAATGTATGAAGTCTGAGGTTACTTATTAAAGACAGTAATTAACTGGACTCTCTGGGAAAGTCATACTTGAAAATGTGCTCTTTCCTGTTACATTTGTCTCCCTCGCATAACTTTGTGACTTGATGCTAAATTGTACGTTCTTATTAGCATAGAGCTAGCTAACTCTGTATCAAATTGGGATGCCATTTAAACTCACCCTCTGAGAGATCAAATACTTCACACATCCAGAAACAGCTTCCAGGAACTGGAGTGGGATCCTGAATCCCAATGCCTCACCAAGGCTCCTTCCATTAAACAGTGTGACAAATTAATGCTATGGCAATCTCTGTAATGCAATAGAAATCTATATCCCAGGCCATACTTCGAAAGACTTCTATGAGATATTGGATGAGGAATTCCCTTGCTGAAAGGCAACTAATTAGCTGCCATTAGGAGGTGACCTAACATTTGAGATTGAAATGTTTATGTATTGTTTATATTAATATTTTGGCCTTTAGATAAAAGGTTATGTTGCAAAAGACAAGCTAGTCCTGTCATGCACTTTTGTTCTGTAATTGTGCACAATAGAGATGACTAAAAATGGCTAAACCCATTTGCTATATTCAAATTATGTGGTAGCAGGTTTTGTTGTATGCATAATGTATTTTGCTAAAAGAAATGTGGTTTTCCCAGGTCCTGTGTATCAATGGGTAGCTTGCTATCAGTTTAGAGGATATTAGTTGTAATCAACCTCTTCCTGACTCCACCCTTTCCTTCTTGCATGTATTTATCTATGCATTTTGGTTCTGGCATGTTTTCCTAGAGCTAGGTAGACTGAGCAAGAGAGGTAGCTGAATTCTTTATCCTTTTTCTTTCTGGGAGAGCACAGAAGAGATACAGTTACTAAAGATTGAATCACTTGTCCATTTGAGAAATATCTTACTATTTCTTCTCAACTGGAAATTGGTATATATGCTGAAGGATGAGTGTTATATGCCTCATATTTATCTAGCCCATATATCAATATAAAGGTCAATTGCCTTTTATAAACACTGCTAAGTTTATTCTGACAATTATTTTGTGTCAGTGTGCTCTGTACCTCAGCTATAAGCTGTATAAAAAGTATTTCTATTGATCAACTTTATCTTCCATCTTGTTTTATTGAACACCTTCTTCTTCTTGAGATATGAGCACAATAGATGCTGGATATCTGATTTACATTCTCTGTATGTTCACTAGGAGCTCTTTCTAGGTGCCTGAAATGCCCACTTTCAGTCATGTCTTCACTAAACTGAACAGAATAAATCTTTTAAATCTCTCTTTCTGTGGAGATCACCGTTTCCATTAAGTATTATACATAATATTTTATCAATCCTCTCTCCGCCCTTCACCTTCAGCAATATCTTTTCTGAGATACGATGATGAAACTGAATGAAAAATGTCAAGTGATATCTCATAAGCAATTCACACAGTGATGTTATGAACTTCCCAGTATTCATTTCCCATTCACTTTTTATGAATCCTAACAATTTCATTTACGTGTTTATTTGCTATTATGCTATACACTAAGTAGCAGTTTTGCTAAGCCATCTGAAGCGGTACTAGATTTGTTTTCTGGGTTTGGTGTTCTTTTTTCCAAATGGTTACAGTTAATTTAAAATCCAAGAATGTGTGAGCAGTTCAGATTATTTCAATGTGCATTATCAAGCATTTTAAATTTTGTAGCCAAAGTATTTCCCGTAACTATTTTGTCTGATGGAGTTAGTTCTTTCTATGACTAACCCATTGAATTTTTATTTTCATGAAGAATTTGTCATTGACAATCGTTCAGCCAACAGTTTATGTAAACACATTTCAACCTTCAACTGTTCACCTACCGTTTACTTTGACTAGTCATTATTCATTATCTATTATTTGCAATTCCTGATTGGCTGTTTAAGTAAAAAAGTATCGTTGCTGTTTCCAGCTACACTAATACCATTTTAAGACAGGAACATAGTGAACAGCAGAAAAATAAGGAAAGTTCTTCTTCATCCATAGAAACATGTATCTACTAGCAACAAGGAGGTCCACATGAAAAGCCACCATATTGCATACAGTTATGCTAATAAAAATTATTTTCATAGTATTCACTGATTGCAAAGGACGAAGCTAAAGCTGTGATCAGCATGAATACAAATAGCTGAGAATGTGATAATGTGCCAGGTGCTCTGATTTCTTTTAGGCAGATCAGTTACCTAAATTTTCTCTAAAGGAAGTCTAGAATTGTATTTCCATGAATAGAAGAGTCAGTAGGTTTTTTTGTGATTGGAAGTATTTGTATAACAAGAGAAGACATACAAGTTGTTGAAGAATGTGGTCAGGTGTGTCAGAAGCTGTTTGCAGATGCAACGCTGGAGAAATCTGATGCTGGAGAACTCCAGTACTGAAGGAGAAGGTGGCACGAGTAAATTAGCAGTGAATCTCAGAATGTGTATGGGAATATTTTAGATTAACAAAAGCCAAAACCTGACCACAGATCACAGAACTGTATAACCAATAGTAGCAGTTAGTGAAAAAATGTTAATATTGCTCTGAAGAACTGAGTTGACTGGAAGATTTCCTGATGTTTTTTTGCACTAGGATTTAAACAGAGGACACAACTTGATACAAAGATTGCTATTCAGTTAGAACAAGGCAGTGAGAAAGAAATGAAATGAACTGGAAAACTTAGAAGTGATTGAACCAGTAGAGAGAGGAATGCTTCAATAAGTTTAAGCTTTAGTCTCTGTTTTAAATCCAAGTGTAAAATGAGTCTCCATGTAGTCAAGCAACTTGCCAATGAAATAACTTAGTATAGAGAGGAGGGTAACTGGTATTTAATGAACAAGTACGGAAAGAAACTGATGCCAGCATACGCAGCCTGGTAACTTCCCTAGCAACTTATGGCATGATATTTAACAAGGATTCAAGGCAAATCTCACTTGTGATGAGTATCAGGGACAAACAGTTCTTGCAGTCCCTGTCTAACCCCAAAGGTACATACAGTCTGTGCATGCCTTATCTTTTGATGCTACCATATCCTGGTTGCTTAAAGTAAAGCTTGAGTACAAGCTTTAAAGGACTCTGTTGCTTAAAGTAAAGCTTGAGTACAACCATGTATGTCTTGAAGCCACCAACTATCTGTTACCATGTAATAGTCTGTTTTAGCTTTGAAAACTGTATTTTTTCTTTCAGTGTAATCACTATAGAGAGATTGCTAACCAACCCTGGTTGTGTAATTTTATGCTAAGAGGGAAAGAGTTGTTTAAAACTTATGGTCACCGAGGAGACTGTACGGTAGCTGAGGAGACCATTGTATAGGTAACTAATGAAACAAACTTGGATTCTCCTTGCAGTCTCCATAGAAGGGAACTAAATAAGATTCAGTGATCGGTCAGCTGTAACTATAGGGTTGACTATTGTTTGAGAGCCCTCAGAAGACTCAGAGAGCGTGTGTGATGCTTAATTCACGTAGTACCACCTATTGAATGAATATGTATGATTTTTCCAAGAAACATAATGCATAAGCATAAGTGTAGATGATATAATTTTGTTTGAATGAAACATGGCATTCGCATTAGGTGCAACTATCCCCCGTGCATCCAGTGCTGCAATAAAGAATGCCTGCTTCTTAATGCTACATTGGTGTTAAGGAGTTTTCTTATTCCCAATTTTGGTGACATATCTAGGCATTGAAAAGTAAAAAAGTGATGCAATTTCTTGTTCTGTAGGGCATTCTTCATTTCTACTGGTGCTTTGGGAGCTAAAATGGGTAGTCACCACCTAAACATCTTAAGTCAGCTCTCCTGTCTTGATCCATGATCCCAGGAATGAGTCAGCAGTACTAAGGACATTACTGGCACTCTTGAGGAAGTCATGTTGCAGTGGTCTGTGTCCTCTTCAGAAGTGCTTTGCTTTCCAGGTGCCTTCTAGTTGCTGACCTAGTGCTCCTGAAGCAGCAGCTGCCCTGACAAAAGCACACAACGAGCACAAAATGTCTAGGTATGAGCTGAAAAATTTTAACAGGAGACAGAAGAAAACGTGGTGGAAAAAATTACATGAATAGCTTCTTGAAGATTTCTTGCAGAAAGCAGGTCTCATTTCCTAAAGATCCATATCAATCCAGCACTTCCCTATCATAAAAATTAAATTACTTTTCAAGGGTGCTTGTTTCTATAGCTGTTATTAGCAAAGTTTTCCAGCAGGATACGGTCATATGGTGCTCTGACTTCCACTTTGCAGATAGTTAAATGAAACTGTCTGACAATAGAATGTTAAAGTTAGGATAAATTTCAGGTCTTCAGAAGAGGGTTGTATCCTCCTTAATTTTAGGTGCTGTAGCCACAACTGTTTTCAGTTTAGAGGATTTCAAAGTACACTTCTTAAACTTCAGAAGCAATACTCATAAACACAAATCCATCTGACAAGAAAGCCCAGCTCTACAGTAAGTCAAAAACCTCTGAAGTGTCTTGGGTTCCTTCCTATTATCAGCAACAGAAATATTAGAAGATCTTGTGGGAACATCTGAATTACACAAACAAAATATTTTCTTTTATACTCCAACATTGACAAATCTTCCAATTCATGTTTATGGAGTGCTCATTAGCAAATGATCAGTGGGGATTCGAGGGCTTCAAAAGTGATTTTTTTCATTATCAGTGAAGCACAGCGACAGTAGGAAGAGCAATATGAATTGCTATTTGTTTATCACGGTGCTCAGATTTGCACAACAGGAACAATTCCACCAGAACTGCTAAACCAAAGACTGAGAATACAGATCCTAACGACCTGATCAAAAACAGGGGACAAAGAGGGATGGAAAAGGAACATAAATCAGAAAGAGAAAAATTGAAGTCACAACTTATACAGGTGGGAAAAACGAGAAAACATAAGTAACTTCAAAGCAGGAAACAGAAGGATTTTATGATAAAGTCAAGATGAAGCATGAGATAATTTCTTGAAATGCTTCTGCAATTTCATAAAGTCAAGCAGAATTTTAATGAGGAAGGAGGTACCTGTTTAGCCTTTGGTCAGTGCCCTGTTATCTCTCAATATCTCCAGCAACCCTCGTGCTGGAATTACACTTCCAAAGAGAACTAGGAGTGTAAAATTTTCCAGTAAATCTGTATTGAATGTGGGGGTGAGGAGGCAGAGAATAACCGGAAAAAAATGATTTAAACATTTATTCTAAAAGGATTGAATTATATTTTAAAATGGGGACTTTAGGTGTCTATTTTGTAGTGTTAAACCTATATTTTTGGAATATTAATTTCTGATAATGTAGAGCTCTGTATCTACGTGAACTGCAGACGTTGAGCTGTATGGCAGGTTGGGCTGATATAGATACTGACGTAACTGAACATACAAGAAGTATTTACATTTTAATTGCAGAAATACTGGAGCTAATACTTTCACAGGATTTAAAAACTGATTTATCCACGTTGGTACATTGGCTCTTGGAGGCTGATAAAATGTTGAAAAGCAGCACTGCAGAAGCCCTTTCAGGGAAATATTTTCTTGCCAAACAATATGAGCATTATGAAACTTCCTATAATCTACTTCAATGACCCAGTCTGAAAAATAAAAGTGAAATTAAAATTAGATGGTAACAAAAATAAAAACAGCTTTTAAGGCTGTTATTTTTTTAAGGAGTCATACAATTCTGTGAATATTAAAATGTTTTAATCTTGTTCACAAACTAACCTTGCTTTATAAATAATAATTTGCATGCTATTACCCACAATTCTTTGCAGTCAGTTCTTGCAGTAACTTTGAGAAACTTTTGATTCTGATTATACCTGAGGTAATGTTCAAGCCTGTCATTCCCATATATCTTGAAATATTTTCAGCAAGAAAAACAAACGATCAAATGTCCATCTTAGCTTTGAGTGACAGTCCGTACACTTATTAACTATAATTCAGGATTTGTCAAAATTAGAATGAGTAATATTGGATCAATTTTTTTCTCATCTTTCAGATTGACAGAGCCCACACAGAAAATATCCATAAAAAGACTATAGAAGTATGTCTTTCCCCCACCACCATCTTTGCTGGCTTTTAATGCAAGTCTATCAAAGATGGAGACTACTTATTTCTCTGAACTGTATCTTTAAAAACAAGTTTGAACAAGTAGCTGTGTCCTTGTGAAATTAAATATCTGAGCAAATACAAAGTGGAAACAATGCTGTGCCAAACTTTATGTTTAAATTTATTTCCTCTTTTGAATTTACAATCTGTTCGTGAATACACTTTGATTTAAATAGATATACTAATTCAAAATTGCTCAACAGTTCCATGCATGTAAATTTCTTCCTAGTGTTGACTCATAAAATGTGTTCACTAGAGTGTCACAGGTCATACATATCTGAGAACAGAGTGAATCTGCATTGGGTGCTGCAAAACTCCTGGTTTACGTACAGCAGGTTGGTACTGGGCAGTGAGATATAGCAGGTCTCTTGCAATTACATTGAACAGTGAAATCAGATTTCTTCTCCCTGGAGTTAACATACCCAGCTGAGACACCTGAATTAGGAGCCACAACATAGGAAGAGTGTGAGATTGTGTGAAAGGCTGCACATTTCCATTTTTAAAGAGGAGGAGTCCACTCTGCAAATGAGAATAATGTGGTAATTGGTATCTCATGGCCCAACTCTCCCCCTTCAGAATACAGCCTTGAAACATAACCAGTACAAGAGTCGATAATGTTTATTGATTTAGCAACAAACTGCTAAGAAACTAAAAAATCAAAAAGTCAATAACCTAATTAACTAATGGATACACTGCTGCTATCAATTTCCAATTACATCATTTTGCGCATTATTATACACAATTATGAAGCTATTTATCACTCTTAAATCTTGTTAATGGCACACAGCTGCTATTAAAATACAATTCTGTCACCCTTTCCTCACCAGTCCTCTTAGTATTAGGATGCAATTCTGTCCATCTTTACTCTACCCCCACACACCACCACCAAGCATTCCAGGCATGGAACTGATGGAGAGTCCAGGGGTTACCCATTGGGGTTCCCTGTGTCATCCTTGTCGGCTTGGGTCTGCAGGTCCACAGCACTGCTGCCAGTAGGTGTTCGCACCCCTGCCATCAGAAACTCCACCCTCCTTTCATGTTTGGTTGATTTTACACCTTATTCTCCACTTCCCCCCATATCCACACACACCTTTTCATTGCTTTTCTTCCCTTTTTCTGCCCGGTCTCCTCAGAAATAAGCTATATGTTTCTAGTCAGTTTTCCCCCACTGATTCTAATTTTGCTGCATCTATAACCAAATTTGGCATTTTGGCTACCTTTAGCTGGGCAATCTGCATCTTATATGATTAAAAGATTCCCCAGCTCCCCTTCAACTACCCATTTTGTGCTGGTCACATATGATTTATCTTACACATTTGACAGTAGCCTTAATTCCTCTAATTAGACACTTTCTTGTCTTGTATGCAGACAAACCATACATCAGAGCAACGTGTTTTTCTCACTCTGTGTATGAGAATACACAACCTCCTGCTCTTGCATGGCTGCTGAATTACAAATCATTGGCCGTGATATGTTCATCGGACAATCTCCTCTTTTCCTGCAGAGAACAGTGTGGTTTATGGAGTCCAATAGTCTGGTGGGAATCTCTTGCTCACAGCAATAAAGTCCAACAAAAAAATACCATGCTCTCAACGTAGTGATTCAGGACTGTCATATGTGTTGTTTTGTTTACTTGCAAATTACATTATGATTTTACTGCATTTGCTATAGAGCTCCTCTCCTTTTCTTTAGTTGTTTTTTTTTTTATGTATTTGATTATACAATTATAGGCTTCAAGATCTTCTCATTCAGTCAGTGACATGAATCAGACCTTAACAGCTGAAACATCTTCCTGATACCTCTGACATCCCCACCGAGGCTTCTCCTCTGTTGACAGCTGCCCAAGAATGATGCACATGAGAGTGTGTGAGCTTGTTTCATGGATGCAAACGCAGCTTTAGCACCCTTGGTTAAATTTAAACGAAAAACAATTCTTGGAAATGGCAGCAATCCAAAGGAGGAATCTTGGCAGAGTATAGCCATATTGAGACAAAGGTGGTGATTCTCTAAAGGATGAGTATCAGTCCTACTCAGCAGACCTTGTACCACAGCAAATGTCTCTACACACACTGTGCTGAGGAGAATAAATCATTTGATACAGAGAAGACTAAAGTGTGGGACAATCTGGGCAACACGGATTGATGGAGCCAAATGTTTGGCTCTTGTAGACCTCAAAAGTGCTGTTCATGATGATATCTATCTGAATTGTTGCAGCTTCATGTACCCTTTAACAAGTTTCAGTGCAGGCATGCCGCTGTTGATGCCGATGAGAGCCGTGGAATACTGTGCAGCCCCTGCTAGCTGTTGCCAAGTCTGTACAGTGCTGAGAGAAAGCAGTGCGGGTGAAAGGGAGCCGTGCTTTCCCCTATTGCTTCTGAAGCCACGTTTCAGTATTTTATGCCTCTGTGATCATGCAAGGCATTGAACTAGAGAATATCTTTATCCTCTGCTAATGTCCTTTGTTACCGACTTTACACCTTTAAGAGGCTGTAAACATTTAATTGACAGAAAAAAGAAACACCTCATTAGAAGAAACCTTACTCCAGATAAAAGAGCACACAGTTCCTCTGGTGTGGTTAACAGGGCTATGAATTGACATATCTGGTTGTTTTACTGCAGTAGACAAGAATGAAGAACAGAAGCCATGAAACAGTTTTTCTAGAGGAAAGGGGATTCCTTGTGTCATTTGGTACTTAGGATTAATTTTCTTTAACATTTCCTGGAGTATGTAAATCTTCTGTGTGTAATCAGCATGCCGTGTAGCTAACCCACTGTGAAAACTCTGGCTTTCTTGGATCTGTATTTCGTTTGCCTTTTCATTATTCATCGATGTGTCTCAGTCTGGAGTATTACTCTGTGTTCTTTTTTAATCAAGTACTGTGGTGCTGTTAGGAGCAGATTCCTTCCGCTTTGTACTGATAAACATAGACGTGCTTCGTTTGAAATCTGAATCAAAGCACTTGAATTCTTTGTCTCTTGAGAGCTTCTGAATATTACTGAAGACAAATATTCTCTACAGAAAACTTCAAGGAGGTTCAAAAAACAGGAAGATTGTACAGTGGTTCCTCAACAAATTTTTTTTTTCTTTTCTTTTCCTTTTTTCTTTCTCTTTTCCTTTTTTTTTTTTATCTACTTTTTCTTTTTCTTCTTCTTCTTTTTCTTAATTTTTTCTTTTTCTCTTCTTTTTCTTTTTCTGAGGATTCCAGAAAAGATAAGCTAAGGGATGGTTTAGGAGTTTTGCTACCACTATGTGACATCAGAAACCTAAACTTCACTCTCTTGCAGCTTGCTAATACCTGATTTTCAAAGATACATGGACAACTTTTGTCAAAGGCTACTCAGGGGAGTGAGTATTGAATTAAAAGAGTTAAACATCGTAAGTGCTTTCAAAAACATGTGGACATATTGGAGGTCTGTTCCTGAAACTTCGCATTGTCTTTTTCTTCATATCAGTATTTCACACAGAGTCTCCAATTTATTGTGTAGGTATAACAGCAATTCCTTATCTTGACCGGGGGCTGGATATAAAGTCCTGTCCTCTGTTTTTGACATCTCCTCGACACCATGGTCATACATAACATTTTCATGACATTGCAAGGGTCCTTCTGTAGCCCACATCAGGCTCTTAAATACACAACTTCTGTGCCAGTCACAGCTAGTGGCAGATGCAATCTATTGCCAAAGATGCCAACCATTTCTGAAGGCTTTGTGTTTGCTTTGAGGAACGTATACCTTTTTCACCAGTTTCCTTTGGGAAATTCCAAACAAAATTTGAATATTTATGGAATTTAATTTCTAAACAAAACCTACTCTCTCTCTGTTAGTCACTGTTTTTTGAAAGATGTAAAGATTCCTTAAAAATTGGACTGCAGCTTGGAAATAATAGTAGTGCAGACTATTAAGTCAAATGCAGATATCATAATTATGAGATCTCAAATGAGCTTACAAGGCTGAGTCGTGGCTCCTTGTGACATAGCATGTATGACATAATGCAAAGCATATGCATAATTTAATATACCTACGTTTTCTCACTCAGTGCACAGTATCAATATGGGTAAGCTAGCCGATGTATTTTTATCTTACTTACTCAAAGGTTATTTAATGCACACCATACAGAACTCCAACTCTGCAACAAATATAGACCTGAGGCTCAAGATTGATAAAGCATGCATGACAGAATCATTATGTAAGGCATATAAAACATGACTGATTAAAAATATTCCAGTACAGCAACATTTTCAGTATCCTGCAGACCTGGAAATTGAGCAAGAGTCCTCAGTTCTGATACATATTTTCTAACAAAAGACACATAACGTATGAACAGATTATATCCCTGTTATCAAGTAATACTATGACTTTAAAAGTTAGTAAGTTTTAATACACGAACTAAAGGGTTAATTATTTCTTCATGTATATACGGAAGATGTAATAGTAGCAAAATGTGCTTGGGGTACTCAGAAGAATAAACTTTTTATCTGTTTGGACTGGCATTATTTTTTCTAAAGTCTTTCTTTTCTTGAAAGGACTGCTTACCAGCCAGCTAGCTGAAGGATAATGAGAGCTAGTCAGACTGCTATATGGCACTCATTTGCCCCATGCAAAGTCACGTTCTTGTTTATCATCAGTCAAGAATTTTGTTAAGAAACTGCTTTGTGCTGCTGCAGTGTATGGCAGATGCTTAAGTCACCGTGACGGAGAAAACACAAACATCTCTAGCAAAGCGATGGTAACGTGCATAAACTTTAATCCAGATCAAAGTAACAAACTAAGCCATGTGTGACAGAATTATAAATAAGATCGCCTGGGGATTTTTCCCCCAGGAAGAATTAAATTTTGAATGAGGCAGTACAAAATAATAAAGAAAACTCAATACAGAACTTGAAGCAAGTCTATTTAGTTTCTGATGTCTGGAATCAACTCCTGCTCATATTAAGCTTCCTAAAGAAAAACTTTTCTTTCATGTACTTGTGGTATAATCTCTTTTTCGCAAGAGCTGAGCTTAATTTGCCTTTGGTAGAAGTAAAACATGGGAATTATATGGTAGAATAAGTTACACACATACTGGAAGTGTACTGGAAGTTGGTCTTTCATTGTGACAGGTTAAATTAAGTAACAAGTTATGGTAGTAACTATAAAAAAAATTAAACCCATGTGAAAGGCTGGTTTTGTAACCCACATTCTAATTCAAAACCAGTTGGAATTACCAGAGAGCCTCCTTATGCCTTTACTAACCTTTGACTCAGTCTGTGAGGTAGGCCACTTATAATAAATTCCTCTCAGGGTATAGAATAGCACAGAACAGAACAGAACATTTCAGTTGTAAGGTACCTACAATGATCATCTAGTCCAACTGCCTGACCACTTCAGGGCCGACCAAAAGTTAAAGTGTATTATTAAGGGCACTGTCCAAATGCCTCTTAAACACTGACAGGCATGATGTGGTCTGACACCCCAGGATGCGGTTTGCCCTCTTGGCTGCCAGGGCATACTGCTAACTCATATTAAACTTACCATCAACCAGTACCCCCAGATCCTTTTCTGCAGGGCTGCTCTCCAGCCACTGTTTTCCCAACTTACATTTGCGTCTGGAATTACTCCATCCCAGGTGCAGAATCCAGCATCTGTTCTTGTTAAATTTCACATAAGCTGATCAGATTTCATCTGTGGAAATCCATGAGAAACGCAGAGATGGGAACCATATGAATTTAAAACTGATGCCAAAACAATTAATCCTTATTTAATATTTCACCTATATTAGGGAAAAGATAAACACAGCCACAAAACCTGTTTTCAGCTACAAAACAGATTTACACCTCCCAGTCAGTGGGACATCCTGTTAAATCTCAGGGATCACTTCCCCTTTCTTTCTCCTGTCAATCAGCTCAGAAGTGAAAGTGAGAGCTAGCAGAGCTGTTCATTACACTCAATTTCTTCAGTCTTGGCTAGATGACTTGAATACATCGTGATGTCAGGTCATTCCCAGAGCAAGCACAGGACAACTCCAAACCTGTTCCCTTGTGCAGACAAGCCCAAATACCTCAGCCTGGCTGAACAGACTATGTGTTTACCTCACCCTAAGCTCTGAAATGGACATTTCAAAAAAGATCAAAGGGGTCTGAGTCTAGATAGTTTGGTTACAAAGTGTTTGGGTTACAAAATGGCTTATAATTCAAATAACAGAAATGATTGTTCTGTTTTAATAACTTGCTCCCCTTATTTGACATTCAAGACATAAAATATGACAGCACACTTTAACATAACATTAATGAGAATATAGCACTAAAATTATTAAAAATAATGACAATAAAGCTATCCTGGGAGAATTCCAGTTTGCTCCATTGCAGTATGTCCTTCAAGTTCATTGACTTCTAGATAAGATTCCAAAAAGAAATATAACTAAAACATAAAAAGATATGTTAAAGTGTTTAGGTTAAGATTACCCATAGAAAATCACATTTGGTGGGAGAAAATAACAATAATTGCGATTTAAATAAGAAGCAGAAGTTAAACTGTAAGCCAAGTGTAAATTGTTTTCCTTTTTCATCCATTGTAATAACAGCGAAATTGAGCCTGCATCTGTGAAACTTTTGAAATATTACGTGGTGCAACTGCTGTGGCCAGCAAATCTCAGATGGGAAGCCAGATCTTTTTGCTATTTAATCCCCCTCCCACAGCTAGCCTCTGGGCAGGAGGTGGAAGGAGCCAAAAGCTGGTCTGTCATTCTGCAAGGATGTCCATCCCAGTTGTGAGCCCAAGGTGGGTGTCTGCAGTCAGTCCAGAAACAGACATCGTGTGATGTTTCTATCACAGGGGTGATAGGAACTCCTGCTGCTCATATCCTGGAGGTTTTATGCATGGGCTGAGAGAGTGCTGTGGTCAGATAGGCATCAAAACCAGAAGTGAGATGCAGAAAGCTTCCTGCCCAGGGGTGAATTTCATTCTCCACCTGCATCTGATCAAGTAACATTCACAGATATTTCTGATGTGAATTTGTGAGGGTAAATCTAAATTATTTGGGATGCTGTGGATGGAAACCACAAAACCAACAAAACAAACAAATAGGGTGTAATATGGTCAAAACAAATCCACCTGAAAATAAGGACAGCATACCCATATACATATTTAAGAGATCATTTGCCTGTTCCTAGTCAGTCTCTCATGTCTACATGTGCAATGAGTAGGTAATAGCCTACAGATTATTCAGACTTTCCTTCCTTGTGCCCATCACATCCCTGAAATGACAGCTGTATCGGGCCAATGGCAACCTTGTAATGCAGTATATAAAGTACCCAACTCAAAAGAAATCCTACAGCTCTTTTGAACAGAAAAGACCAGCTCACTGAGGAGAATGGTACCATACCTCTCTGAATCCCACCGCACAGGCAATGCTTCCTAGTGGTAATGCAAAGTAGAAAATAAAGTAGACTCAACCAGGACTCCAGCTGCTTTGCAATAATTATGTTGCCTACTTCTTCTCAGTTATTTAACGAAAGACTACTCACTCAGGCATATTTCTTTTGCTACACTTCTCATTCCTAATTGTACTCTCTGGACCCAGTTATTAATTTGAGGAAGACACAATTATCCAGCAATGCAGGGGTCCTGCAATTTCTTTAAAACTCAATTTTATTAGATAACAATAAAGTTAAACTGATGATCCTTAGCGGGGGGGGGGGGGGAGGATAAGCGCAACAAAAAAACCAAGCAGCGATAATTATTGCCAGCAGTGTTGTGTCTGTACCTTTTCAATAGTTTGGATTAGCTGGGAAAGAAGAGGCAGAGCTACGTAAAAATAATAACAGGATAGACCTGGAGTCAGAAACTTTAATTGAACTGCAACAGCGATTGGGAAAGTGGCTAAACTGTCTCCTTATGATAACACACTAAGGAAGCAGCAACGTGGCCTTTCTGTCCAACAGATGGTAGGTTTACATGCACGAGCAGATCGCTTCACCCATCTCAAACACATAGATTGCACCTTTGCTGTGCTCATTGAGATGTGTGACCATTTGGAGCAAGTTTCTCTGTTAAACAGTCCTCTCCACCACAGGGCATGCCTTCTGCAGGATTTTCCTGGCTGTTTAAAAAGGATGCTATAAGCTGTGCCATCTATTTATTTGCTTTTAATCCATCAAAAGTCAGTATTTAATTCTGACTCTAAGGTGCTGTGTTATTGTGGAAGCAGAGACCCTGCCTGCAGTAGAGGACAAAACCAAAGCTTAACAAAGGGCAGCTGAGGAGACTCAGCCATGTGTGGGAAGCCACATGGACCCTTCGCAAAGCAAACATTGGCATTGCTAAATTAACAGCATCTTCCAGGCACATGGCACGCCTGCTGATGTAGTGTTTTTCATTCAGTCAAAAAGACAGTCAACAATTCTGAAATGCAATTTTTTCTTTGACCATTAATTTTCCTTCAGTAACTCATTCATACTAGTTCCTTATCTGTGTATCCCAGAGGCTTTTGGGGCTTGGATAATATTGACAATAAGAATAATCAGCCTGGTGTTGGCCACCTCATCTAACAACCACTTACCACTTGGAATATGTCCATGCTTAACCCTCAGGAAATTCAGAGACACACGACTGTCTTCAAACTCATTGAAGCTACTCATTTAAGTCAGAATTTAGCTCCCTGACTCCAGTATATTCTTTTGAAATTGTTTTCCCCATTAAAAAGTACATAAATGTTATATAAAATTCCATACACTTTCTGAAACCTCCCTTTGGTGTCCATCTCTGATGGCTCTTGTCTGATATTTACTAAGCTAGATTGTACACATAGACACAAGCCTGATCCTCTCACCAAAGCAGATAATATCCATAATTTCCTTTCATTCCTCAGAGTGGTAATTAATGCTGTTCTGATAGGAGAAGAAAACAACACTCTTCTGGGTTACCCTGATACTCTTGCTGAGAAAAGGTGAATTTGTTTACTCCTTCAGTCTGCCTGGGCACTGGGGCCAAGGAAGGGACAAAGCCATAAGCAGAAACCATTCCTCATTTCCAGATCCCATGTCCATACAACTCACACAAGGCTTGAAGGCTTTTATTCTTTTCTGTGGATAAACAGTCCAAGCCAACAGCTGTTCCTTATTAGTTTTGACTTATAGTTCTGTAAAAAAGTAATAAAAAAAGTACCAGTAGTATGACGTAAAAATACATTTATTGACACAGCACAGAAACATATCAGGAGATACACCTCTTCTCATGACCACAGCCATGGCTGAAGATGAACACGAGCAACAATCACTGTCTCTCTCTACTCCAAACACCCATGAGAAGAGAAGAGATTTGCTACTTGCTCTGAAAGTCAACAACTCTGGTTATTTTCAAATGGCATTGGCAAGAATTCAAAAACAGGCCCTCACAGAGAATAGGTTTTGCAAAATAAATTTCAGCAAGGTGCAGGGTGAAATTTAACTTCAGCTTTTTAATTGTCATAATCAAATAATAGTTATGCTCTTGGGCTTTCTCTTTGTAACTGTATGCACATAGAGTACCAGCTAAATTTTGCAGCTTCTGAATTGTCAAATGTCTACTAATTGCTTGATTTTTACAGAGGATCTGTGTGCACTGTTCAGATAGACGTGTGTTTATTCATTGCCTTCGCAAATCCAGCCAGATGTTTCAAACGATCAGACCAGCCATGCCTAATGGAGAGTACTCCCAAACAAATACCTCCTATCGAGTTGTTATATTTCAACAATTTAACTGAAACCTCACGTAAAGGGAATATTTGTGTCTAAAAGTGAACATTACATACTGTACAAAAGAGGACAAATATAGCTGAGACACTGAAATACTTAAACTGAGAGTATGTATTCATTTTTTGTAACTATGGTTTGGGGGACATGTCTAGAAAAATAGTGCGGTCCAGTTTGAAGTGAAACACGCATTGCATTTCTTTATCATTAATAAGAAATGTAATTTTAAAAATGTTCAGATATTGATTTCAGCAATTCTAGTGCCAAAATACCTGAAGCTAGGGGACACTTAATTTACATACAGGTCTATTTACTTCGCTCTGGCAGTGTCAGGTGAGTGTGAATTATTATTTATGTACACTTTAAAGCTGACATGATATGCTAGTGCTCTGCTCTGCACAGTGCCTGCAGAAGAGGCCTCAGAGGGTCAAGGAAGCTAATCTTTTGGACAGAAAGTCCCTTTGAATATTCAAGAGACAGTGAGCTCCAATTTGGATGATTTAGGAGAGCCTGATTCTAACAGTTTAGTTCATCTGCTGTGATGTTAGCCATTTTGACCTTCCCAGTGAAGGAGATTAAGAATCTGTTTACACATTTTCCCAATGACACAAAAAGAGGTAAGGTTCCAGTAAGGTCTCTAATCTGGGGGGGGCAATATGCTATGAAGGAAGAAAAGAAACCTTTTTCTGCAGCTCTTTGAAGTTGTTAAGAGGTTTCAAATGCTAGAGGGTAAAGATGCGTCAGTGGGCAGGGTTGAGAAAAGGTGCTTAAAGTTGGAAATTAAAGCACTTCATCATGTAATTCTAAAATTTATTATATTAATAATATCACCACATGCTTCCAACCGCAATGCAACTGAAGCTGGCAAAGAACAGCAGTAGATATCATGTGTCATTCTAGAATAGTGTGGAGAGGAGAGAATTTTGGCAAGGGCAACAGGCAAGCCTTACTGCAGCAATGTTCAGAGATGTTCATTGGACAAAGCAAATGGACCTCAGTTACTGCAGGCTTGTCTGAAAGTATCTATGTATTCAATTTATCTGATCTGGGAGGAAAAGTGCCTAAGACAAGCCTGACAACATTTCAAACTGTGGTGAACAAAACGGGTTTGGCAAACGCATGCGTACTTCCAGTCTGTGTGCTTTTGTTTATCAGTCTGATTTTTTATTTTAAGGGAGACGTTGTAGCAAGAACTATTACTTCATAACCTATGCCAAGCTGCAGCTGAGCAACTTTGATACTTTTGTCTTCAGCTGATGAATTTTGATAATGCCTGAGAACGGGCTTGCAAAGCTGATTAGGCTGGTGGTCAAACGGGGGGCTGATGCCCTATGTGGTCAGTGGAAGCAGGGTAAGTCTTGGCATCTCAAATGCCTGGCAACATCTCTCCGTTATATCATCATTGTTAACCTTGTGAGCCGCTAGAGCATTTTTCACTGGGTTATTCCATTTTTACATACATCTTATTTGTACTTCCGTGCAAGATTAAACTTGTACATGCTATTACACCACGTTCAAATGTTTCAAGTTCCTGAAAAGAATATTACCTCACTTGCAATGCATAGACCATAGTAGGAATACAGTCATTTGTGCTATTAAGCTAGATTTTTTCTGCTGTTTTTCATTTGTGGTAGTTGTGGCAGTGTCCAAGATAGTAAGGCAGTCCAACAGCTTTTCTTCCTTTTCCTCTTGGCAAGAAATCATGTGATCAGAAAATAACAATTTTTTAACTCATATTAAATATTAGTAGACTGTCAAAATTGCCACTGAAGTACTGTAGGTTAATTTACATGGAAACTATGTGTTCTAAACTTAAGTGAGCCTCTGGTCAACAGTGTGATGGTTAAGGAGTGGATGAGAGCCAGTGTTGAAGTTTAAGATTTCCAAAAGGCTGGATTAATTGAGGCAGCACTGAAGTCAGTGAAGGATCAGGTCACTTCCAAAGCAGAATGCACAGAGAAGGAAAATAATTCTTCACTGTCATTCCAAGAAGGCTAACAAGCCATGCCAGTCAGAAAGGGAGCTTCTCCTAGTGAGAAAGTCATCACGAGAAGGCCAGCTAGGGGAATTTATTCACAGAAGAGTGAGCAGATTCAAAGATGCTATGTAATTCTCTTCTTATGACCCATGGGATCATGAGGACAGGTAGTTCTACTGCACTAGAAATTCATACTCATTAGTTATCTACTCAATATGGAAATGAGCAGTGATTTTTCTATTTCATTCAAAATGCAAACAAAACAATATCTTTTAATTATTAAAAATGTTAAATAATTTTCAGTATTCAACACTATTAATGTTTAACTGAGGTTATAAATCCACTTTTTTTGTAACTCTGTGGTTTGGGGGATACCTCTAGCAAAATAAGACAATACAGATTTAACTGAAAAATAAAGCATACATTATTTGAAAATTCAACATTTGTTCTTAAGAATCTTTTGGAGTCTTAACCTGGTACATATTGACAGTGAGAAACATACAAAATTAATGGCATGAAAATAAGAAGTAAACATTTCAGCCAACTGGACTAGAAAGCCTTAAAAATTGAAAACATCAATAACATTCATCTGTGCTCTGCGTGACACTCACCTTAGGGAAGTTATTAATATATTTAGTGTGGGTGGTGTGTTGAAAATGACTTGCAGAGTTACAGGGTAATATATTACTTTCTTTGCCATAGCTTCTCTTAAAATAAAGGGAAGATATTTTTAATGCATTAATTTCCATGGCAGTTTGAAATACATACAAGATTTCCCTCTTTTTTAAATTATTTTTTTGCAAGAATTCACATTAATCAATGACTGTATTATCATTTCCCAATAAAGAAATAAAACATATCAAAAGTTGAGCTTGTACTGCACAAGGCAATCACATGAAGTAGTTTATATTTTATCACATCTGTCTCTTAGATGTAAAAGGAAATGAAGAACGTAAACATACCTTTTCAGCGGTGATTGGTGTTAGTGAGGTCTTTTCATGGTCATCTCCTGACAAGTTCTTTGCTGTGTGTAGGCTTGCATTAGAAACCTGTCTTCTTCTCCCCATTCTTCCCCATGTGTCCTGTAACCGTGTGCTAAAATGGCAGAAGTCAGCGCCAAAACAAGGTTCTTTGTCCAGAGAACTGGTCATGGCTAGAAGCAGCACAATCTTCTCCATCTATGTCCCTGCACACTACCCTGGACAGATTTACTAGAGGAGTAAAGGCCAGAGGCAAGGTTTATTAAGAAAATGAAGTGTTTTCTGCTGATTGCAGTAGGCTTCATTAAGCCTGAAGAAAATAAATGTGGCAGGCTCTGAGTGTATTCCTTCCCCCACTCTGTTCAGAAGCCACTCAGGGGTGCAACTGCCAACACCAGGGACACGGGCACATCTGCCTGCTTTTGGTCTCCTTTTTAACAGTTAATAGGAAACCTAGGGGCCAAACCTACAACAGATCCACAGCGACAGCAGTGTTTTGCTCTTGGCCAAGAGTGTCTTCCACCACCCCTGGGTCTTCTGTACCCTGCAGCCATGGACCTGCAAAGCACCAGCTAGTTCCTGTAGACTGAACTGCAGAAGCACTTCAAAGTTTTGAAGGTTGGGGTTGTGAAGAGTAGTGACAGCTGATTTACATTAAACAATATGCCAATTTGCCTTGGCCTTCTGGCTTCTTTTAGAGAAAAAAAAAAAAAAAAGGCAAAAAAATACATTTCTCTCTTTCTCCCATATGATATATATGGTCCATGAACACTGAAATATTTCAATGAAACATTTCAGAAGACCAACTATTCTATAACAAGATTTTAGCATCAGCTGAAAGTGGTTCTTACTCAGGGAGACAATTGGAAGTCCCTAGATATATCTTATTAATTAACAAAAGAACATCATTGCCAGCCTCTCTGAATAATTTATCCACTCTATTAACTATTTTGATTCTAAAATTTTTGTAGGTATTCATCCTCTGTGAGTGATTGCAGGAAGAATCTTGATGCTTTAATAGTGATATCGATCACTTTTATAGCACTCGGCAGTGATTCTTGGCACCAACTCATAAAACTGGTGAAACAAAATGATGAATAAGGACTTGCAAATTCAAAGAGCCACACAGATATTAACTAATCACTGCAACATCATGGTGGATCACTGAGCCAATATGTTATTATGCTGATAGGAATATTAACATAGAGTGACTTTCTATATCTTGAAAATCAGAGCTCATGACTTCCCACTTTGTTCTCATTCTTTACCATGCTGCTTCTGCTTGACATGTGCTAATATTCAACGATAACAACCCAGAACTGCTGAGTACATGCAGTAATGTAAGGGATGTCTGCCATCTCTGAATCTCCCATGGACCTTGCAGAGCATTTAAGCTCTCAGATGTTAGCAGCCATGCCAACCGAGGAACTGAAGCAATAGACAGCAAATTGTGTTGATTTCCCCAGACACACACACACACACACATATATCACTTTATTGCTCTCTCCCATACCCACATCACCTCACTTTTGATATAGAAGGAGGAGACGAACATTTCATTGCAGCAGCCAAAGCTGGAAGGATGGGCATCGAGGGAGGAGGCAGCAGCATGTCTCCTTGTGGAGGTGTAGGAAAATCCGTTCTTCTTGTGCTACTGCCTTCAGCATGTGTGATGGGTTTGTAGGGTGCCCAGGGGCTGACCAGTGAACTGCCGAGGGCTCGAGGGCTCTGGGCACTGCAGGGCACAGAACAGTCACAGACTGCTTTTCTTTAAATGAGTGCTCTGCCAATTTGTCCCTACAGAGCCAACACCCAGAAATCAGACTAAAAATAGCATTAGTATAATATTCTCACTCGTGAAGGTGCCTTCTTCGTCACTGCTTATCTTTCTACCAATGATGAAAGTGATTCTGTCTTCACTGATCCTCCCCAACTGGGACTGGTAGTAGCAAAATTGAACCTACCATGAATATGACTGCAACCTGGAGTAGAGAGCTGTCCTGGAAGGAACTGGCCTGTGTAGCAGGGTTGGTGGAAAACTTTATTCTCAAACAAAAAGTTATCTTGTTTTGCTAGCACAGTAATCAAAAAAGAATCCACAGGATTAGAGTGTTAGAGATTGAAACTCTCAGCACTTGCTGAAACATGTAAGGTCCTTCGATGTCCCATGTCTGGATTACCTTCACAGCAATGCCCAGGATATTGCTCACTTTCTCGCTTTATCACAAGAGGTACTGCAGGTTTTCTCAGACAGGGACAAATCAGGGCACTGACTGCGTGTTATGGTTTGTAATCAAAATGCACCTAGTTGTGGAAAAGACTAATCTACAAATTAAAGGCCTGAACTGTTGCCTCCTTAGGTGACTAGAAACCTTTACACTGGCTTTAGTAGATATTAAGTCAGGTCCTGTGGGACCAGGCTGTACAGATAAATATTCATTGCTCTGGGCTGTGGCGGATCTGGATTCCACAATCTTTCTTTGAAGGAGATTCAATAACTCCAGGTGTTGTAACTCTAATGCTAAACTGTGTGAGTGGATGGTCTAATTAGCAACTCAACATCATTGCTGATGTGAGACAATAGAGGTGAAACTGTAAAGGAAGTGACATTTGTAAAGATGCTATTTATACCCATCTTTTGGTGACAGATTCTTCTGTCCTATGGAAGTTTTAAACTTGAATGGAAAATCAGTTTATATGTAACCACTAATGATTACTTATTATGTTGGTGATTCAGTTTCCCAAAATATACTTCAGTGCTAGTTTAAGCCAGAGAAGGGGAATAGGACCTCCGGTTTTAAAATAAGGAAACAATGCCCAAAACTGGCAGTGAAATGAAATGCAGAGAGAGGTTTTCTCAACGGTCTACTGCATTTTACTTCATCTTAGATTGGAGCTCTTCTCATCTGAAGATCTTTCTTAAGAGCCCAAGTCTGGTAAAGATGGTAGAAGAACCACAGCGTGGCAGTGTGCTATACTGAGCCATAGAAACTCTACAGGCAAAGTATTTGCATATAAAACGTACAGTCCTGTGGTGCACAATACAGATTTTGATAGCATGAGGTTTTAAAATAATAGAAAATCGGCTAAGGAGGTCATCTAATCCATCACTTGTCTCACATTCAAGCTAGCTTATTAATAATAAGTGGAATTGTTATGCATGAATAACTCAGATCACAGAATCTTTATGCCACTCATCTATTTTCTCTGTGATTCTCATATTTTTGCAGCCACAGGCTCACTTGGGGATCTGCAAAGCCAAAGTCAAGTGCTATACGGTCTTTTAAAAAGGTAGGATGCATTTCTCTCCAAAGGTTTAACATTTCCTTTACTGTAGTTATAAAATAAGATATAAATTTAAATATGCCCATCCTGCACATTGTACTGTCCCACACATACAAATACAGTATGTAAAAGCACATCAAAAGAGTTTTATTGAAGTGGGAAATTCATTACTCAAAATGTAATGCAGGTTGGCTTAACCTGGTCTATTTGTCCCTGTGTTTTATGGTACAACCTTCACTGCACGATAACATCCAATTTCTTTCTACGTGCCTGATCCATTGCTACGCAGAACAGCATTTCATTTCCATTCAGCAGTTAAGTTTTGGTTAAAGAAGGGTTATAATAGGAAGTGTTAAGCAACTTTTACAGTAATGATCACTGCCAGCCCAACCCGTAAGAAGGGGTGGCAGTTTGAGCAAACTTGGTGGTTGGCATTGTAAAAGTAAGTGTTGGGAGGAAAAATCAGTAAGCAGACTGCAGGGGATGTAGATTAAGCAACATGAAAGGTACAGAGTTACAGCAGGCTCCCTAGTTGTCCTGTATCACTATCATCATTCCACATGGCTAACATTCCCTTAATTGCCATGGCAGTTGTCATAAGTGTTGGATACATAAAAACCCCAACTGGTTAGAGCACAAAGGATACACTCACACTGCTTCTCAACACTTTCTCACATCTTTAAAAATGTATGCTTGGTTTTAAAGGCCTGGTACATCGATTTACGTTTTTTTGTCACTGAGTGGAAATGGAGGCTTAATACCTGTCATGCATCCCAGGGTTCTTACACACAACAAAATAAGTCTCTGCGGCTCTTCTTATTAATTTCCTTCAGGTAACTTTGCTCTTTGCAGTAGATGTAAAATGAACCCGATAGGCGGACCACAGGAAACAGGATGACCTTGTTCAGTGCCCCTCTACATCTCATAGTGATAGTCATGACCAAGATGCTACTTTGCCAACTGCCAGCTTGCTAATATATGCTAAGCATACTCAAGTTATATTGCAAATCCTCAGGGAGGATCAGGGAAATAGAACAAAACAATATAGATAAAGAGGAAGAAAAAAAAGAAGATACATAGAAAAGAGAAAATATTACTAGAAAAAATCAGGCATCATGCAATAGATAGTAATGTCCTTTACTGTGAATTATGTCAGTTCCTACTGTCACGGTCCACCAAATATTACTATTCTAATAACCTGTCAGATCTAATCGGAAAGAGCCAGTCAGCCTACCAAAATGTTCTGTGCAGCTGGGAGCTTCATGTCAGGACCAATCAGGCACTACTGTCTCTGTCACTTTATCATACATGTTGTAAATAAAGCAAAATAAACTCTCTGACTAAGGTTTTTTTTTAAGATTTTGTTTGTT